>BMAO01006038.1:0-354252 GCA_019973975.1 Trichonephila clavata | reverse complement strand
AGAGAAGAAATAAATCTTCAGTATCACATAAATTAAAAGATGTTCCAAAAGAAATTCGACTGAAATGTGAGTACTTTTAATTATTTCAATTTCAATATTTTTTTGTTTTATCAAATACGCTGACGATATTTAAAGTTTTAAAAAGAGTCTGAAATATTTTCTGAGCATTTCGAATTCGAAGATTTTTAATTTTGCAAACATACACAGATCAGGGTATCACTTCTGTGATCTATTATGAATGCTCTGAATTTGTTAAGTATGTAGTTGATTACTTTTTTTTTCAATTCCTACTTAGTTACACTCTCTCCATATTTATTCATCTTATTCAAATTTTCAATCGTTAGTAAAATACATTTTTAAAGCGCTCGATTGAGCTGAAATTTAAAAACATGATTATTTTGCATGACAATACAGAATTTAATTTTAATTATAAAAATTAATTGATTAAAACTAATTATTCAAATAATTATAAATCCATCCATGTTGGCATAATTTTTGGCGACATAGCGACCATTTTGGCGACTTGTGTCCAAAATTGTAAAGGTTTTTTCTCATGTTTTAAAACATGAAGTTGAACTGAAATTTTATATACACAATTGTTTTGGATAGCAATGCAAAATTTTAATGATAATTAATAAAAATTAATTGCCACTTAATGTTTGATTCTGTAATATGTATACACATATTTATATTAATTGCAACTATTTGATAAAAAGTAACTAAAACAAAATTTTTCTTACCTAAGAAGGAATTGACCTTTTTTTTTAATATTACTTGTTTTTGTTACTTTAAGATAATTTTCGACAATTTTACAAGCACTATAGACAAAAATTGAAAACTGAACTGTCTTAATAAAGAAATTTTTGTTCTGTTAAATTTTATTGAAATAAATCTCAATCTTAAATTTTGCCATCCATTTAGTAGCAATACAGAATACTTTTTAATTTTAGAAATATCTTTCATAACTTTGTTTGTTCATTTCCTAACTGTGTATATAACAATAATATGTTATAAGTTTTCTATGCTGAAGTCATTAGAATTTTTATTGTACTGAATGTTGATAAATGTGTCGACTTTAAAGCATTTCAATTTTGCAGATACGAAAAAACAAACCAGGGTACTACTTCTGTGACCAATTTTAATTGTTTTTAAACTGATGAGTAAATATGCAGTTGATCTCGCCTACATTTTTTTCTTTTATCCCTTTGTATAATTATTTTCACTAATTTAACAAGCATGATATATAAAAATTTAAAACTGAATTGGCTCAGCAAAGTCATTGTTTTGTAATTTTCAGAATAATACACTTACAAATACAAGTAAATGAACAAAGTTCATATGTACTTTAAAAAATATGCATCCATAAATGTATAATATATTTTAATAATTTGTGGGATTCATATTTCATTATTTTTTCAGAAATCAGGGAATAAATCAGTTCAATACTAAAGAGCATGATCATATAGAAATTGAGAAGCAAGTATCTATCTATATTCTTAAAATACTGATTGCATTAACTTTTCCCAATATTAAAAAAAACAGTTATAATAAAAGAAAATCCCTACTTATATCAATTTTACTATACTACAACTGACATTTTAAATTTCATGTTATTTTTATTTTACATCCTTATAAGCTTAAAATTCATGAGTAGTTACATATACATGCATAATTATGTAAAATTTTTTAAAAAATTCTTTTAATACGGGGATAGCGAACGTTACGTTAGCCAGCACTTTCCATTCCTACCTGGATAAGCTTGCCTTTTACAAAACAAAATAGAAGCAGAAGGATATTATACAGAAAAATAAATTCATTGCAAATAACAGTAAGTGATTTGCATATGAAAACCTTAACAGAGGGTTTCATTGCAAGAGATTTTTTTAGTGTATTCAATGTTTTAAATATTGAAAATACCTTAATGTCCACCCAAAATAATATTTTGCAACCCATTGATATGTTTTTGGTAAAATTAAGGACAGGCATGTCCAACACATGCACAATAGAACATATCTTTGGTTAATCTAAATTTTACTTATTTTACACATCTTCACAGAAATTAACGAGAAGTACTTCAGTATTTATCTAAAATTAGGATGCAAAAATCTGATAAAATTAAATCTGATATGTAACCATATATGTCGTATTAAAAACAAGTATACATACGTATAAATCAAAAATTTGTTTTACTTAATAATTTTAGAATATAACAGGGAAAAAGAAAAAACATTTTCGAGAAGCATTCACTATAGAAATGGAAAAATATTTTAATTTACTACAGCTTCATTAATGTTTACACTTGATGATGAATCAAGTACCATTTTTTAACATTAGAAGTCAAAATTATCATTTAACATATGTAAAATTATATGCAAAAAAATTATGCAACATTTTGAAAGCCTACTCCCTGTGCTATTTTAGGTAAAAGATATGATTTATCGAGAATTGAATTCCAAATATGATAATAAATTAAGGCATTAAAATTTTTTAATAAAAATGTGTGTATAATAGAATATGTTTATCTCCATATATGGATTATAAAAGTACTGCTCACTCTTACATGATCAAAATTTTTAAAAAGTCATTTTTGAATCCATAATTCTTTTACAAAAAAAAATTAATAATAATAATTGTTATACATTTGTGTGGTATCTATTAGCAGAACATTTGTTTTTCAGAGTTTGACTGTGGTATAAACCTATCACAGAGATGTACAAATTTTTTTACTATGTATTGCAAATAAGCATTTATAGGTATTTGCACAATTTGTAGAAGATTTATCATTATAGATTAGATTTGCTTTATGTCATTAGATTTATTTTTACATAAATATTAAAGTCTAAAAGACATGTATATTGATATTATCCTGCTTATAAGTCCTGAATAAATTTGTTACATTGAGTTACTTACAAATATTGACCCAAGAAGAGTACTTGCATCAATTGTATATTTATTCAGAATTAGGATCATGAAATCAAATATGGCTTTATGTATAGACATTTGATTCTGTGGGATGTTGTTGCAATATACAGCCAATAACTGGAACTCTTCCTGCTCATAGGCATCATAGCTCATGAACGCAGTAATAATAATAATATTTTTTAAAGTTCTTGATGCGTTTTTGCTTGGCAAAATTATTTGGCAGTTTAACACATAAGTTCAAATTTTTTAAATGGTATGAGTACTAATTGAGCATTTCTTAGACAAACTTTGAAGTAATTTAATATTTTGCTCAAGTATAATTTAGAAAACTGAAAAGTTTCTTGAAATTTTCGGATTTTCCTGGTAAACTAATGCTACAATTAGTTAATTACCTTGATTATAAGTAGTAGAAACTGTGATTTTGATTAGAATGGAACTCAATTTATTCATGATAAACTTTAGTAACTTGTTGATGTATAATAATGATTTTAATCTTTAATAATATATTTTCACACGTTTAACTTCAGAGTGAGAATTTTGTATCTTTTTTCCCCTCTCTCTCTGATGTTTTTTTATCTTCCATTTTTTTTTAAGTGTGAATATAAATATATATAAAAAGATACTTTAGATACATATTAGTGATAACAAAATAATGAAATGTCAATACATTTCTCCAAATAAGTTTTTAGTTTGCATGCACTACACATACAATACCTGGTCAAGATACATAACCAGTAGAAATTGCGAATGGAAATTTTATGCAACTATTCATTTTTATAATATTGTATCGAATTTTTTCTTTTTTACAATTCATTGTGTTGTAAAAATAAAATTCATTTTCATCATGGATAAATATTTATTATTATTCAAAAACTTTCATATGCTAATTTCTATTTTACAAGTTTAACTTATATTTTGGAGCCATCTATTGTTTATAGATAAATTATACTATTTTTATAAATTATATGTAATTCAATAAGAAGAAAAATACATTTAAAACTGAGGATAATTAAATTGAATTTTTTAAAATATTTGCGCCTTTTCTGATGAAACATTCCCTTAATATTGAATAATAATTTTTAAAAAGTAGATCAACATGTTATAGGCACTTTACACAAAGGCAAGTTTAAAAAAGTATTGAATTTGTTTTTAAAAATTGAGGATCTTCTATACCCAGTGCTCGAAATGAGCTTAAACCAGCACTGTTTGAAACACAAAGTATTTGTGTATAAAATAATGATACTAACTTTAGCTATAAAAATCACCAGGTTTGCAAAAAAAAAAAAAAAAAAAAAAATTGCAGTTTTAAATTGGGGCACAGTTTAGCAAGTTTGAGTTTTATTGCACAACTTTAAAGTACTAAAATATAGTACGACAATATATTATCATGTAGTTAAGTACATCATGGGAATATTCAGTTTTATCTGCAATACTTGAATTCAGAAGTCTAATTGCAGTATTAACTGAGGGTGATTTTTAGATACATCATTTTCAATAGTATCCATCTCTTCGAAATATTGTTTCTCACAGCAACCTGAGAATGTTTGGGCCAAAAAGAAAAAAAATTAATGATAAAGCTTTCAAGTTATATAAACTATTTTTAAAACAAAAATTAGCCTTGAAATTAATCTTAATTAAGTAACTATGAGAACTCAAAACATTATCAAGCAGAAATGCTTTTAGTAATGAGAACTGAAATAATTAACCATTTCCCACTGCAAGAGTTGATTGGGCTCAAAAATATTTTTAATTCAATTTAAGAGTGGAAAACTGCTTTAAAATTAAACTGAAACCAAAGCCTAAGCTCTTCAAATATCTTTAAAACTAATTTATTATCAAATCTAAAATTTGGTGGCAAGCTTCTCAATGATATGGGCCATAAGAAAATGTCAAAATTGTTTTTGAAATGTTTAGCGCATTGTGTGGCCTTAAAATAGTATGATTTGTACCAATCCATTATGAAGCCTTTAAAGATATGTTGTAAAATAATAACATTTAGCACTTTGATAGTCTTAATAATTATCACCTACAAATGTTTGAATTTTTTTTTTTTATAAATCATTGTCCCCATGAAAAAAAAACGAATCATACTAAAATATGGGATTAATTTTAGAAATTGTTTAAAACATGCTAAATTATTTTCATAAAATTATTTAACTTGCATCGTTTATCAACATTTAATTTTAATATTACATGATTTTATACAAGTGAAGCATGTGAAAATTTTATATTTTTAACTAAGACATTCATTGCAATTTAAAAAATGCATTTTCATATTCTTTTGAAAGACTATCAGTGACATTGCTTCATTATGCATTTACGAAGAGTATTTTTTACTAAGATGTATTCCAAAAGAGTATTTTTTTTGGTCAGTTTCAATCTTTATTTGCATTAATATGGATATATAAAATTAAAACATTGTTATTGTATATTAATTTTTTAAACAACTATTCTATAAAAATTCCCAAGACATAGTAAGATTTTTCGAAATATATGATGAATCTATAATGAAATAACACATTTGCCAGCTTTGATTGTCTGACTTTACTTAGTAATTATCATTTACGAAGGTTTGAAATTTCTTTTAGAAATTTCCCTTTAGACTGTCTTCAAAGTTTAAAAAAGAAAATACTCTTACACTATTAAGTTAAAGAAAGGAAACATGTTAATACATAATTCTTTGGAATAATGATTAAATTTTATTGGATTATTCTTTATTACAAATTATTTCTTATGAGTTATTGAATTGCATATAAATTGTCTAATTGATGTAAAGCAAACAAATATTTCCTTACAATTTTAAAAAATAAAAGAATTATTAACATTAAAAACTTTGATGTCCTAATAATAATACTGAAATGAATTTTCAAGAGCAGCAAAAAGGAAACTTTATATGAATATTAGAAAATAACAGTTAAATTCACAAGCTTTTTTGTAATTATAAGAAGTTTCTATGTAAAAAAATATAATCAATGTCACAAATTCGGTAAGAAATAAATACCTGCGCTTACAAAGAAAGGTTAGGAGCAATGAAAACTTAAAACAATCCTTAGAAACGCCACAACGCTAGAATTCACAAAATCCCAAGAGGTCTTCACAGCACTCAGACACAACTAACAGTGTCTAGAAATACAAATAGGCAATATATTCAGGTAACGGTTATACATTTACATGGAATCTCTTATTATCCAATCATCATAATAAGTTGATTAACAGTCTTTGGTCCTATTCAATTAATCGCTCTTGCTTACAGAAGACACAACAATCTTCTGTTTTGGCGAGCCACTCCCTATTTAGTCTGCACGAATTTTTCTCGGAAAAACTCGCTTACATGATGATTCGCGATATTAGTAGATTTATCCAATTTCAAGAAGCAATTTGTTCAAAAGAGCGTTGCATAATTTTTTAATCACAATATGGCTGGCACTAATAAAAAATAATTATTAAACCTAAAAGTATACAAAAATTCGAAGCCAAAGGATAGAAGTATAAACTAAACACTTAAATCTAATACTATAAACTAAAACTATATATATATATATATATATATATTGGTCACAATACAAAAACTAAAAGAGTAGAAAATATATTAAAACTATTTTGAAGGACTAAAAAGAATTTAAAGAATATAAAATAATAATGTTTGCAAATTCGAAAATTAGCGCGCATCCACAAGTGTCATACGATCAACTGTTATTTGTTTACATGATCGCACGTTGTTAATCACGTGATGATGGCCACGATCGCAGCGCCCTCTAGTGATGAATCGACCCCATTTAGAGCATCACAGGAAATCATAATTATTAATTAATTATTATTTTAAAAATACATAATAAAATATTATTGATTCACCATGTAATTTAAAACAATCTTTATTAATTTTTAAAACTTTTATTTGTACTTTATATTTTTGTATTTTTATATATATTAACTTGTTTAGTATGTGTTAACTGTAACTAAACTGAGCGTTGTGTAAAAAACGTGGGAATCCCACGCACTTCTCTGATTGCTGAACTAGAATGTTGATTTGAAAGTTTGAGAAATAAGTTGTAAAATTGTTAAAAAAGGTTGTCGCCTGATTGTGATGGAAATTACCAAGTAAGTAAACGCAAACCTTCGACGAACGAAATAAATTTAATATTATTCACCTATTGGAATCCTCAAATAAGTGAACCGATAGGCAACAATAAAAGCAAATTAAAGAGGATTAATTGCCAAATTTCAGCTAATTTATTAATTTTATTTATAACAAAGTCTTTTTCGCAAATATTCTAGCAAACCAATTATTATGTCAAATAAGTACCATAATTCAACATAAAAGAGTCCATTCATAGAGATTGTCAATTACAATGAAACGGAAGTGTAATTTCATTTAAATTACAAGAAAGCTTGATAGGAAAAAAGGATACTGATATATAACAAAATTAATGCAAGTTTTGTGGATCAAAAAGCAGTCTCTTAAATTCATAAGATCTTGATTTATGTAAAACTCCCATTTTGTCAAATTAATCTATGAATTAAACTGCAGCATTTTCAGAAAAATTGTTGTTTTCTGACTGTACAATTTTCTTATTATCTATTATGTCAACCAATTACAGTAGAACGTCGTTTATTGGAACGTTTATTATCCGGAGCATCAAATATCCGGATACGTTTTCGAACAGTGCAATGCTCAACAGTTGTTTCGAGTGAGACATCTGTATATGAATTCACCTTAACTTTGAAAAAGAAAAACTAATTTCGAGCTCTATAACATTTAAGATTTGATTTCAAACCATTCGGAAGAGTCAATTAATTCATTTTGGATTAAAACTAGGTACGATTACCTCATAATATTAAAAAAAAAGACTTGAAAAATATTGTTACAATTTTCTACATTTTATTTGCGTGAATTCGGATTTTCAACATTATAAAAAGTATAAACACGAAAAAAAAATGAGACTTAAATATATAGATGACGAAATGAAAATGGTACCGTCATTTTAACGAACAAATATAAACGAAATCATCAAAAAAAATAATCAAGCTCAAATTTTGCATTAAATGCATTTTTAAAATTAATTTGTAATTAATTACTCAATAAACCTTTTGCTGTCTTTGTCGTACATATTATTTAATGAAAAATTGAAAGAAAATTATCATCGCAAAATTGTTTTACATAGTATATAACACTTAACTAAAATTCTTTTAAACTTGTTTTATTGCTCATGTGCCGCTAAATTCTGAAATTATTTAAAGTGTACCGCTAAGGGAAAAAAAAGTTGTGCAATATGTTTTTTTTTCCCTTCGATATATTTTGGTATTTTTGAATGACATTTATCAATCATATGTTGAAATTCATTAATAAATGTAAACAAAATCAAATATGACTCATATTTTACAAAAAGAACTTACAAAACTAATTAAACTTCTCATTTCGTTAAATAAAGAGGTTTATAGCTTATTTGGTTAAAGTGTAGTATAGGGGGGGGGGCCTTGGCGATGTCAATTTCTTTTAGCGACCAAAATTTATCGCCAAGCTACTCTACTTAGCGAAAAATGTCCGGAAGCCAGAATGAATTCGTTTACTCACCATAATATCTGTATAAAAATCGCCAAATCCAAAGAAAAACAGCCAATTGCAAAGGCGTACTATACTTGAACCGCTTATTTTAATCTTAAATATATCAAAATACTAATAATAAAGAGGCGAAATACAATACCATGCAAAACTGCATTTAAAGAAAGAAAATATATGTTTTATACTCTCTGATTTTCATTAAGACACAAATTATAATGAAAACAAAAAAAATTTGCATTCGAAAGTCAGCGTAAAGGTAATCATCTTACGTGTTTATGCTGCAATTACTATCAAAATCTCGCTTCAGAAAATCAACATAACTCTCAGGGGGATTCTTCTAAATTTACTTATTTAAACAACAAAATCTACCTTCACTGAAGAAACAAAAATGACTACCAAATAATCTCCAACCACCCACGTCAAAAGTCACGTACACTTACAAAACAGAGCTTTTAAAAAGACCTTTTTTTTTTGTGAGATAATTACACAAAATCATGTCTTAAATAATTATAAGCTTAAGGAATTTGAGATTTGAATACTTGTGTGGTTCCATGATAGACAACAAAAGAGAGATAGATGTATTACTGAAAGAAAGATCATAGTAGATTTTTTTAAAAAAAGAAGAAATCTTTTAAATCAATTGGCTGAAATTGTTAATCTGATTCAAAAACTGTTCTTAAACTACAAAATAACTATACTTTTAACGTTCAAGCCAAGATACAGCCACCCGGCTGCAGTGTCACTTCGAGAATCTTGCTTTGTAATACGATAGGGGTGGGCACACTTTTCCAGAGTGCGGGCTACTTATGATATTTTCAAAGAGTAGCGGTCCACCCAGTGTCAATGTTGCACAAAGGTGGGGGAGGGGTCCAAGGGTCCGGGCCCTCCCTCTCATAACCATTTTCTTCCGATTTATTATAGTCCCATGTATATAGCA
Organism: Trichonephila clavata; assembly: GCA_019973975.1. Lineage (NCBI taxonomy): Eukaryota > Metazoa > Arthropoda > Arachnida > Araneae > Nephilidae > Trichonephila > Trichonephila clavata. The sequence goes on along the minus strand of BMAO01006038.1, from coordinate 344,833 downwards.
TAAAGTATTTAAAATGAGTAATTTTTGAAGTGAAAACTTCTTTAGCGGCGTTGGGCACTTTTTGGTAGGGGAAAATCTTATGGGTTCGCGTCACCGACATGCTCTGACTGGCGCGTGCGCAGTGTGCTGTTCACCTTAGACACTTTTTGGATGGGTGAAATCTCGTGCGTTCGCTTCAACGCAGTATATCTGTAGCTATACAACTGACGTATAGTGATGTGTATATCTTAAAAGTGAAATTCAATAGATTTAGTGAAAAGTTCAATGTGTATATACTGTGCATTGCTCATTGCGATTCCGAGAATGGGCAATACATATTAATGGTTGGCGTTTATATTTCGCCTGGAAAATCTATGAGACAATACAATTTTTATTCCAAATTTGATGATTTATACAAAAGGAGGTTCAGAAATACTCGAAAAAAGTTTTGGTGAAAAACATGATAATGTACCGATGATTTTAAGTGGAGACTTCAATATTAACTTTGCAGATGTTAAAAATCTACCACTAATTGAATTTCTCAATGAAACACTTAATTTAAATATGTTCAATGGTCGAAAACTCGGTACTACAAAATATAAAACGACGATCGATGCGGTTAATCAAACATTTTCCTTTCTTACTTTATTTACCATACGCCTATTGTATCTTTTTTAGAACAAAAATGAAATAATTGAAAGTACAAAAAGTCTAAGTATTGTTGAAATTAATGATGACAATGATGCAAACCATTGCCGCCCATCCGGTATGTGGTCAGTGAAGCTGACTGCGGTGCCGCAGGGACTGGGTTCGAATCCCGGAGAAGGCATGATGTTTGTGTTGTAATCCTTTCTTCTGTCTGTGTTGTTTACCCCGTGTTATACGTTCGGTGGTGCACGGGTTTATAAATGTTAAAAAAAAAAAATGATGCAAACAATTAAAATAATGTTAAAAATCAAGTACATTGAAATTTAAGTAAATACAAATACTATCCATAAATAATATGATTGTATATCAATTGTTATTTCAATTGAATTGTATTTATATTTTGTCATGATCTTGTACATCCCCCGTAATATATTTGAATAATAAAAAACCATATTAACATGCATTTAGTTGTCGCTCGGAGTGTCAATAGATGTGAAAACTAGATTGATGTTGATAATTTTAATTGAAACATTATGAAATTTCAAATTTTAATACTAAAAGTTCCAAGTTTTCACTTCTATCGGCAGTTTCTATAACTGCCATTTTTTTTTTATTTATTAATGTTAATTGTTTATTCAGTAATTTATCTTTTGGTTTTTTTTTTTTTTTTTGTTCCCGATAATCGAAAAAATCAAAAAAATGTTTGGCTGCGTATTGGGGTATGATACGCGAATGATCTTCAACCCTCGACAACCCTTCCCTTGAAAAATTCTTGTGAACGCCACTGCCCAATGTCGTAGGTGTGATGAGGTAAGGAAAAGAGTTTAACTTCATAATAAGTACGAAATATGAACTTGCCTACAGAACTAAAATTAAAAAAAAAACTTTTAAAACCGCGTTTATTGAAAATTGCTATATAAACTTTATAATAATAGCCCCAAATATAATTTTATCAAGCAATACATTTATTATGAAACAATTCAAAATACATTAAGCAAATAAAATATTTTTATCTAAAGTTAGTTTTCGTAGTTATAGTCAGTAGAATGCAAGTCTGCATACTGTCAGCCAATCTTTTTAATTTTCCCTATATAATTATCAACTGGTAAAATTATTAGGCGGTCACCACAAAATGTCTTGGTGGTCCACCAGTCGATCGCGATCGACGTAATGCCCACCCCGGTAATACGCCTTGTAAAAATGAATCCATAACAATAGGTTTCACAAATGGCTAAAATTATTGCTGAGCTGTTCCAAAAGAAAGTTACTTTCACCATTCAAAGAGAACTGAAAAAGTATGACTATCACATCCAAGTTACATTCAAGAAGCCATTCATCTCTCGAGTGAACAGAGCTAATAAAGAGAATGACTTTTGTCAAAAAACACCAAAATAGGACGTATAATAATAGAAAAAATATAATATATTCAGTTGAAAATAATTTGTGTATTTTCGGCACCAAAAAGAACAAATATATGCCTGCAAAAATTCATTTTTTCCGACAATCAAACATGGAGAAGGCAATATAGTTTCGGGGTGCATAGGAAGAGCCTATCGGGTGGTAAGCTTGGAATGAACAAAATCAACAATGTAACTAAACTACTTATTGAAGCAAAATATCAAGGCAAGTGCCGAGAAACATAAGGAGAATGATGATTTTTACTTTCAGCAGGACAAAGATACCAAACAAATGGCTCGCATTGTTTGGTATCTTAGTCATTTTGAATTCATTGTGATGTCGGCTGTTCTACCATGTCCAAAACTAAATTTATTAGCCATTCCAGTCCACAGACCTAAGAAAAATACAGTATTTATGGGAATTATTCGAGTAAATAATGAAGAACGTAATAACATCCAAAGAAATGCTCAAATCTGTTATAATAGCAGAAGGAACCAAATAACCACATAAGAGACAACTAAGCCAGTTGAATCCCTGCCAAATATCTTGAGAAAAGGTATAAAAAGAAATAATACCTTAAAAAGTACTAATTGTTAGCTACAATTCATTATCATAAGGGCTTTTTCCAGTGTAAGCGGACTTTCGACGCACACGATTTGTGTCGTTCTTAAGTTATAAATATTTGTATTATTTTACGTAATAATCCGAAGGTTGTTGCTTATATACTACTATATGAAAAATTAATTTAAGAAATTCATTAATTAAGGAATGTACTTACGTAGCAAGATGTTTTCAAGAATAAAAAAAAAAATCTTCGTAGAAAATACTATAATCCGAATAAAAGTTGCGATCAAACGAACTGCAGCAAAGCTTCAGAAAGTAAGAAGTGATTCGAGATCAAACGGGCGCTATCCTCATTAGTTGAAAAGGGTTTCCAGAATTGGCGCTTTATCGCCTATTTCATGTTCAGGAGAAACTGATAGGTAGGTACAGTAAAAATCGTTTAACAGGAAGCTGAGGGGGACTGAAATATTTTTTCGTGTGAAAAGAATTTCGTATTAAAGAATATTGCAAAAAAAAACATTATTCAACAAAATTAATTTTTTTGGAGACGTATTTAATAAAAACCAAAGGAACAAAAACATTCACAGGAACTTAATGAAATTTTAATATGAAATTTTCAAGTTTTTTGAAAAACAAAACATTTTTATTGGGTTTTTGGAAAAGAATCTGATATTTTTTGTTGCATTGTCTTTTTAGCATTAAACTGTCAACAAATTGTTCGATGCCGTCCATTTTGTTATTTATTTGAGTGTCTCAATAACTGCGCATTTATCATTATGTTCTTCATTTCGGATGACGTGAGAACCTGAGCTGCATTATTCTTTTCATTTTCATCGTCAAAATCTGTATCAATGATATTTTTTGAGCTTTGAACAAACTCCAAAATGTCTTTGTCTGCCATAATTAAGATATTATCATGATCTATTTCAACGTATTCTTCCGGTGATACACTAGGACAATCCAATAATACAGAAAAATGTGAAACCACCTCTCTTTCATTTAACACTCCTCTTAAATCTGGTGTTTTCCGTATTTTGTTCATTCCCAGAAGAAAAATAGTTTCATGTCAAGCAATTTTTGTTTCGTGTTAAGAAAAAAAATGCATGAAAATACATAGTTTGTCGGAACCGTTGCATCATTTCGTGTTAAGCAATTTTTGTTTCGTGTTAAGAAAAAAAATGCATGAAAATACATAGTTTGTCGGACCCGTTGCATCATTTCGTGTTAAGCAATTTTTGTTTCGTGTTAAGAAAAAAAAATGCATGAAAATACATAGTTTGTCGGAACCGTTGCATCATTTCGTGTTAACCAATATTTCGTCTTAAGCGTTTTCGCGTTAAGCTTATTGTACTGTATTTATGTTTGTATACATGAGAATAATGCAAACAAGAAAATAATTATTCATTCCGTTTTAAATTTTCACTCCAATAAGTATTTGTAAGTGTGGACGAATCTAATATAAAGATATATGTTTATTTTTATATGGGGCAAGCGGTATTATAACTTCCATAGTGGCCCGCAAGGTCATTTGCGTTGATCACCCCTGACTAGACAGTAGCATTGCCCAAATTTCATTTTTTTACAACAAAGGTCAGAAACTTTTTAGCTGTGGCGTACCAAACCAATCTACCAACATGATTCAGCATGCCACACAGGGGGGCATTTTTGAAACAATTCGAATCAAGCGATAATGCATGCTGAGAAACAGAATTGAGGTTAAAAAAAAGATAATTTAAAGTTTTATTGTATATTAATTTTGCATCATTTAAGGATACTTCTTAACATGAAAATAAACAATGCAAAATATAACTATTTCTTCAACAAAAATAAAATTGTACATATATTATATATTTTGAAACATATTTATTAAAATAAGAAGTAGATAACATAAAATATCAGCCTTTCCCTTCATTATAGTTAAATAAAAAGACACAATAAAAATTTTACTGCGAACTTAGACTTGCACCACTCTGCCTTCATATCACAAAATGAGGGGTATAATGTGTGACTTTCAATTTGACACGCTTTCAGTTATTAAACAATTTGTTTGTGCGGACTCGAAATTTTTTCAGGAGAGGAAAGAATTTTTACTCAGATATGTAGAAACAAAAGCGACAATTTTTGCAATATATGCAATTTTCTTTCTTAGAACAATTAAATTTCTCCAGTAATGACATCCAATAGTTTACAAAATAGCTGTAAATTTATCTTTAGATCTATCTTTCAGATTTTTGCGTAATTCCTTAAGGTATCCGACTACCCTAAAACTGTGAATTTTGCCAAAAGTTGACAATTTTTTTATGATTTTATTTTATGGGCCATCTTATTATAACCATTTATATATCTTTATAAAAATACCAAGTTTATTATTTTCCGTTTACTAGAACAAAAACTACAAGTGTTTTAGTAAAAGCAGATGCCATTACACTTTAAGCAAGATGTCATACTTTAAAATGCATTTTACTGGAAATGTGATTTTTTGAAAATAATCAAACGGGGTCAGCAATTGCTAAAAAGGTTTAGAACATAATTAACTGAAATTTTTTCTGGAACTTCTGTATAATAGTAGAATTGTTTTAACCTTCAGATTTATCAATCACTGTTTTATTACAAAATTTACAGTCCCTTATGTGAATATAATCAATATCTTTTTAAGCATTTTCATATAGTAACCCAGATAAAGTGCTCTAGTTTTTGTAAAAAAGAAAATATCTTATCCTGAAGGTCATTTCAAAATTGAATAATATAACAACACATTAGATTGAAAAAATTGAAAATTTGTTCATAAACCTTTGTGCCGAATGGGCCACTTTTATACTATTTTTTGTCAATTTTTATCTATTTTTTCCCAATTTAGTAATAATAATTTCTTTTTCTCTTCTTAATTTCAGCACATTTTTCTTAAAATGCACTAAACAAATCTAAAAATAACAAAAAAAAATCCCCATACCTCCTTTTTTTAAAAAAAAAGTTGTCGCAACCAGTCGGATACCCTTAAATGTTCATAATTCTGAAGATGTTTGCCAAGACGGATCATTACAAATGTATCAACTTCCAAACACTCAAACCCCTCAGGGGGCTCACCTTCTTTAGGTGAGTGCGGGTGTCACAATCCCGAGGTGCCCTAGTGATCTTTTCCTTTTCCCACGGGGTTTACTGCCTTTGGTAAGCATGGGCTTCACGAAACCGAGGGACCCGAGGGATCCTTCTCTATTTTCGACCCTCTTTCTTGTCATTCAATTCATTCTTTCTTTCTCTTCCCGTCTAGACCACAGATATTAAAACAAATGTTTGGCGCAGTATAGCCGAAATCGGCTCTTGCGCCAATAAACCCCAAAATCACTCACTCACTCACTCACCCAAACACTCAAAAATTGACAAATTTATAGAGTAGTTCAAAGGGTAACTGAAAATTGTAGAGCGTGCCACATGTGCCATGCATGCCATAGGGTGCCAACCCCTGCTATAAAATATTTTTTTTCTTGATGATGGGATTTTTTCCCCCCGTCCAGTGTTTTTAGCACATTTGTATTATTACACGATGATTTCAAGCAATCTAATGCTTTTCAAATATATATGAGGTGTTTTGTTATTTAAGTCAATAATATGGCATTCTGTTGTTTCATATCCTATAAATTGACGGAAATTATAGTTTTTATGGTTTAAAAAAAGCCTATTCGAGACATCATTGTAACAGGAAATTCTGAAGTGGTTGTTATTAAAATATTAAATATTATAGTAAAGCTACATCCAAGATGCGAAATGTGGTAAAAAAAAAAAAGTCCGAGAAAATCTTGGTTTCTATTACATCAAGCATGTCAAATCACTGGTTCAATATGAATATTTTTGTGAATCATTTAATAAGGGTGTGTTGCCAAATTCCCAGGCTACAGGGGGCCTCAACACATGTGAGGAAAATTTGTGAATATATTAAGAGGTCCCCAAAAAGGGTGTGCACGAAATTTTGATACGGAGCCGACTAGCTACGCCAGTGGTATTCATAGAAAAAATTAGCTATCAAAATCATTTATTCATAAGGTACGAACGACCATCTGTAAATGAAGGAAAGGCGTGAGTTTAACAAATAAGAGAGTTAATTACCTATTACGATATTTTGTGATTGGAGCATTTCAAATATTATTATTCAATCATCAAAAGGAAAGAAACTTTTCCTCGCTAATCATTGTGGCCGCAGTAGTCTAGTGGTGAAGGTAATGGACAGTGGTCGGTGTGACATGAGTTCGAGCCTAGTACCGCTGAAGACCCGCCGTGTAGAGGAGCGATACACGTTAAATCTGTCGAGAGCTCAAACGTCCTCTCATTGGTGTAATAGTTAGGAGAGCGGGGTTGCTAGCATAGTTGTCGTCTTCGTCATTTGATCAGGGTTGAAAATAACGAGGTCCGCCATCAAGTAGCTGAACAGTGCGACATTAATATTCACTTATTCACCCTCACTAATCATTTTATTTTATGTTATAGTGTTATCAGGTATAGAGTGGAGAACTTAAGGTATCCGACTGGCTGCGACATTTTTTTTTTTAAAAATGGAGATATGGGAATTTTTTTGTTATTTTTAGATTTGTTTAGTTCACTTTAAGAAAAAAATGCTAAAATTGAGAAGAGAAAAAGAAACTATTATGACTAAAATGGGAAAAAATGGGTAAAAATTGACAAAAAAATAACACAAACGTGGTCCATTCTGTACCAAAAGTTTATGAACAGATTTTTAATTTTGATGTGTTGCTATGTTATTAATTTTTGAAGTGACCTTCACAATAAGAGGTATTTTAATTTTTGCAAAAACTAGTGCACTTTATCTTTGTTATTACATGAAATTGCTTAAAAAAACAGTGGTTATATTCACATAAAGGGCTATAGATTTTGTAATAAAATAGTGATTGATAAATATGAAGGTTAAAACAGTTCTATTATTATACAGAACAACACAAAAATTTTCAGTTAATTATTTCAAAACTTTTTGAGCAATCGCTGACCTCGTTTGAGTATTTAAAAAAAAAAGAAATAAAAACACATTTCGAGTAAAACGCTTTTTTAAGTACGACACACCTTGCTTAATGTAACAGCATTTGCTTTTACTAAAACACTTATAGTTCTTATTCTAGTGAACGGAAAATAATAAACCTTAGTATTTTTATAAATCTAATAAGATGGCCTATAAAATAAAATCATAAAAAAAATTTGTTAATTTTTGGCAAAATTCACAATTTTAGGGTAGTCGGATACCTTAATGTAAAATAAGTTAACGTCAAATTACATTCAAACAGAAAAATTTCTCTTGGAAATCGTAATTATGCAATTCATTCGCCTTTCTTTAAAAACATCTTTCTTTTCCTCATTGAAAGTAAACTATTTTTTCTTAAAGTGAGGATAAAATTACGTTAATGTTATAAAAATTTTATTAAAAGAGGTGTTAATTAGAATAATGGCTTAGAGCAAGGGTTGGCAACCTATGGCACGCATGCCTTGCAGAGCAATTCTCAATGATACTCTACACCAGTGGGTCTTCAAACTGTGTTCCACGGAACCCTGGGGTTCCACTAGGCAAATCCACGAATCACCATAAAAAAATTCGAACAGTAACTTATAAATGTGAATGCAAAATAGATTCACGTTCTCTAAAATGTTTATAAAACCACAAGAATTTAAAGTTCATCCCTGTCATAAAGAAACTGAAAATTTTATTCATACATAATAACTTTATTTTACAAAACTTTTAAACCTGTAATAATAATACAATAAAACAATATATTAAAACATTTTATCTTTTTATACTATATATTGCTTACTAGATTTTGAATGCTTTATTGTTAACTGTCCTGAGTTCCACGAGATAATTTTATACTCGTTAGAGAGAGAGAGAGAGAGAGAGTAGAGAGTACTATGTCTTTCCACAAATAAAATAGTTTTCTAATGGAAAATGCAACTTTTTATATTTGCGGAAAAATACATACAATATATCAACAAATTCGATTTTTAAAATCTAAATTTATGAAAGAACAGATCCTAAATTTTATGTTGTAAATTTATATAAAATGGACAGTATTTCTCACCCAAATGTAAACATTTTAATGCCATTCAGAAAAATGTGTATACACTTGCTTCCGAAAGTCGGCGTACAAGCAATCATCTTACGCGTTCATCCTATAATTACTATTGAAATCTCGTTTTAGAAAATTAAGATAGTTGTCAGGGATTCTTCAAAATTTCCTCTTATTCAAACAGCAGCAACAAATTTCACCTCAGCATAAAAAAAAACAAGAATTACTATCAAATAATCACCAACCATCCGCGCCAAAAGTCTGCGTACACTTACAAAATAGAGCTTTTAAAGACCTTTCATTGTAAAATAATTGCACTAAATCATGTTTTTAAGTAATTATAAGCTTATTTTACGATTGACTTAGGATCTGAGATTTGAAAACTTTTGTGGTTCCATGGCAGGCAACAGAATAGAGATCTATATATCATTGGGAAAAAAATCATCAGAAACCTTCAGAAAGGGAGGAAATTTTTAAAGAAGTTGCGGAAACTGTTTAAAGGAGACGTTCATTGATTCAAAAAGTGTTCATAAACTACAAATCAACTAAAATTTTAGCGTCCACGCCAAGATCCGGCCGCCCATCTGCAGTGTTACCTCGAGAATTTTGCTTTGTAATACGCTCTATAAAAATAAATCCAAGACTATAAACTTCACAAATAGCTAAAAGTGTAGCCGAGATCTTGCAAAAAAAAAAAAATGTGACTTTAGCCACAATTCGAAGCAAACTGAAAAAGGATGACTATCATGGCCGTGAGTGAGTGAATATTAACGTCCCACTGTTCAGCTACACGACGGCTTTTGGGGAGGTCTGCGTAATTTTGAACCATGGTCAAGTGACGCGGACGACACCGGAGCTGGCACCCCCCTCTCCTAACTACCACACCACACCAACGGGAGAACGTTTGAGCTCTCGACAGATTTAACGTGCATCGTTCCCCTACACGGCGGGTCTTCAGTAGTACTGGGATCCAACTCATGACATGCTAGCCATGATCCGATGCCTGGACCACTTGGCTACCGCGGCCACAAACTATCATGGCCGAGTTGCACTCATTTCTCGAGTGAAAAGAGCTAAGAGAAACCTTTGCCAAAAAACATCTAAATAGGACACATAATTATTTGAAAAATGTAATATATTCAATTGAATATTTGTTTGTAATTTGGCATCCAAAACAACAAAAATATGCCTGCAAAGTGTAAGTGAAAAATATTTCTCAATGTGAGTGGCTACAAAAACAAAGTATAGAAACACATGAAACTCAGAATATTAATACGATTGCAGTTATTCTCAATAGACCTAGACTTCGACAATTTGTATGAAAAATGAACAAGTTTTCATATCCCAGTTCTAAATATAATGAATGCACTTGAATCACCGATTAATATTTTTAATGAGTAAATTATATTAAAAGTAGATTAAAAATTTTTAATAATAAATGCAACAGTTTTTATAATTGTCTTTAGATTGATCTATTGTTGATCTACTTTAAATATTATTTTAAGATATATTCTTCTAAGTGTGTGTGTTGAATAGGGTTCTACGAAAATACTTTCTAGTTTTAGGGGTTCCATGAGTTGAAAAGTTGAAGACCACTCTGGACTACACTACTCTTCTAAGTTATGACATAAAATTAAATCACTGTCTCTCCTCTCTTCGCTTATCTCACATTTTTCTTTAAAGGCCAATTCTTACTTTACCATTTTCTCTCTATAAAAAAAATGATTCCGCTGAATCAGCTTACTTGTAGTTTGTGTGCTTAGTGAGAAACAAAACAGTATCCTCTGTTCAAATGGGACTCATTCTTAACGTTAAATATTCAATGCAAATCAGCGATTGTTTAATTACTCGTAAAAGAAAATATCCCTCATTGCTGCGTCAAGAGAAAAAGAAGCTTCATAAGCACTAATCCCCCCCCCTCCTCGTTGTCCTTTCCCCATAGAAGAATTTGGCGCCGACTATAAGAGAGAAAAACACAAGTGCCATAGGAATTAAACAAAATTCTTTTACTCAAAAGTTTTGCTGATGAGATATAACGAAAACGAAAAAAAAAATATCAACATGCATAATTTGGATTGAAAGTAAACTCGGTGAAAAAATCCCCTCTCACGCGCTATTAGGTGTGGGAAAAAAGAGAGACAAAAAATTCTAATTCACAGAATCATGTGTAAAATTTAAGTCACTAATCATACCCTCGATATGGCAATAAAAAATAGAACTTTAAAACAACGTTCGCATTAAAAAATCTTTTTATTTTTTATTTAATTGTTGCAGGGATACTTATATTTTATATTTATTTCTTAATTTATATAATAAATATTCTTAAAAGATATATATAAAATTTTTGTACAACTTTAATTTTTTTATTTATGTTGAAGGAATAGTTACATTTTTACGTTGTTTATTTCTATTTTTATATAAATATATATATCATTTAAATTATATATAATTAATTTGAAATATAAAATTCCAAAACTATTTTTAACCTCTATTCCCTATCTCTGCATTCTTTGCCACGGAAATCGAATATTTTGTTGTGTGGCATTCTTAATCGAATTGGTCGATTGGAGGGTTTGACAAACCAAGCTAAAAGGTTGCGTACTCCTGACTTAGAGTTTTAAGGAATAAAATTAATCTCCCCACACAGAGGAGGATTAAGATAGTTGGGGGCCCCTGGCGGTAAAACGTTTGAGGCCCGTGGGCTCAAGAGTCGAAAAACTAAAAGAGTGAAAAGATCACTGATCTTAAATTATCAAAATAAAATGTATTGTTAATAATAAAACTCAGCGGCTTAAGAAAAATCTTAATTGTATTTTTAAAAAAATTAAAAAGCAAACAATTTTACTATGCAACTTTTCTTCTTGATTTTTCTTTCGCTAATTCATCAATCACTTTTGCTGTTTCTATTCTATCCAAAACATCTTGTTCTATATATAATATAACCATGTTGTTTGTCTTTTCTCTCATAGTCCTTAAATAATTTTTAACACGCTCTAAAATTGAAAAAGATCTCTCACCTGAAGCATTCGATATCAGTAGATGCCGGTCTACCCGAGACCTCTTGCAATTCGATGCATTTCTAGTGGGAGTCTTAATTGTATCTCCGTTGTTGTTTTTTAAAGTAAAAACTGGTCCAATTCGTATCGTCAAAATTAAAGGATTCAATATTGTCTTTGAAAGTTTACTTTAATTTGTGTGCAGCTTACTTCTAAATTTTCATGTAATAATCTCTCATAAAAAATACAGTGAATTGCTTTGTAACAGTTTCGTATATCTCAGGTCTTTGGGATATAGTTATGCTCCTGCTCTATCGTATAAGCCATAAAATGAAATTGAAATTTCTGAAATCTTTCTTTCTATCAAAATTTCATACCCCACTTTTTTACATTCCCTGAAAATAATTTTTCTCCATTGCTACCTGCGAGCTTGTCCAACTTCCTCTTCAAACGATAGTTCTGATAAATCAGTTGCTCCTAGTTCCATTTTTCCAAATTCATTTCTGTAATTGTGGATATAATGTTTTAGAGATTTTAGCAGACTCTAAATTTTTTTTGATGATTCACATTCAACTTATTACAATGATTTGCTAGTACCATTTATTCTTTGGGGTTTGGTATCCCAAATCGTGTTCATTAGGGATTTTTCGTATTTGTCCATCAGTTTTAAAATCCTCCAATATTGTGGTCCTCCCCCCCCCCTCATTCATATCACGGATTTCAGCCAGGGCTGCTTTTATTAATCTTTACCTTGCTATTAAGGCCTAAATTCAACTAGCTTGAAATAGTTTGCTTTGAACTAGACATACCTTTATCACATAACTTCATTTTTTTTTGTTTCATTTATCTTCATCAGTAAAATACACTGATGGAAATAAAAATCCCATCACCAAGAAGGAGTTGTGCTGCATCAAAGGCTTATTTTCATGTTCGAAATATGACTTTAATTCAAATTTCGCGTTAGGTGTATAAGTGTAGCGCTAGTTGCGCCACTTTGAAGATGCACATCAATTGTGCTTTAAATACGCGCTATGAAGTTCGTGAGTGTTATTTATCGTTGAGATTTGACGTTGTAAGTTGATGTTGGTCCAGAGTATGAATTAAGAAGACGAAGAAGCCATTATCAACAGCTCGTTGAGTGTGAACGAGGTAGTATAATAGAGCTTAAAAAAATGTGGATTTTCTTTCCATGATATTGCACAAAGATTTGGTAGAAATGTATCCATTGTGCATGATTTTCTACAGTAGTAGTCTTGAAAAGGCACTATCTCAAGAAAACTATGGTCCAACCACGCACGGGTCACCACTGACAGAGAAGACCACCATATTCACCACAAGGTTGGGAAACATCGTAGTTCATCTACAGCAGAAATTATTTTTTTTTCCGGCACCAGATTGACGCAGTGAACTGTAACAAATCAATGAATCAACAAATAAGTCAGAAATAGCTCCCAGCCAGACGTCGTAAAGCGTTCATACCATTAGCTCTAAATCACTATACCTGCGACTTCAGTGATGTCCTGCTGGAGATTATTGGAGAATGGAGTGGTGATGTGTGGTTGTGTTCTCCGATCAAAGCTGCTTCTATCTTGAAACCAGTGATGCCGTGGCTTAATGAAGGATATTAGGGCCCCCTCCCCCTGCAAAGTCAAATTTTGGGCCCCAAGCCATACTTGACGTCAGTCAGGCTATGGGCCCCTATAATCCTGCTTCCCCCTCCAATGTGGGAGCTGCGGGGGTGTACGTTACGTCACTGGAATGATGACTGAATATTGATTAGAAGAAGGCCATGTCAGCGCTTGTAAACAGTCTTTCTGTGGCCTAAGCACACTGAACCAGTACCTGGAATTCTGGTCTGGTGGGTCAATTTTCTCTGATTGCAGGAGCTTTCTCGAGGTTAATTAACACACCCAGACTGCAAACTTATATGTAAGTCTGGTGATACAAACTGTTGTAATGCCTTTTATAAACATCATTCGAGGGGTGTTTTTCAACAGGATAACGTGCTCCCTTATACCCTGTTGTAACCCAACACGCTCTATAGAGTGTCAACGAGTTGATCCGCTAGATCCCCAGATCTTTCTTCAATCAAGCGCGAATGGGGCATCATTGTACGGCTACGACAACGTCATCCACAACCGGAATCGAGCAACCTTATGTGGATCCCCCAAGACCGACAAACATCCAATTCTTTCGCACAAACTGATATCAGACACTTGTACGACACATTATTTGCATACTTGCATTTAAAATTCTGGTTACACCGGTTTTTAATGTGCTATCATTTCACATTTGAAATGGCGTTTCTTGGGCCTACATTAATCTGTGATATTAAAAGTTTAATCAATTAAGTATGTTACCTAGACAAATGCATTGACCAAGTTCCATATCACACAGTATAAGGAGACCGCGGTGGCCGAGTGGTCTAGGCATCGGATCATGGCTAGCATGTCATGGGTTCGATCCTAGTACCACTAAAGAACCGCTGTGCAGGGGAGCGATGCACGTTAAATCTGTCGAGAGCTCAAATGTCCTCCCGTTGGTGTGGTGTGGTAGTTAGGAGAGGGGGTGCCAGCTCAGGTGTCGTCCACGTCACTTGACCATGGTTCAAAATTACGCGGACCGTCGCCAAAAGCCCTCGTGTTGCTAATCAGTGCGACGTTAATATTCTCTCTCACACAGTTTAAGATCTATCCGAGAAGTAACTAAAGAAGCTGTAAACTAAAAACAAACCTGTTTGACTTGAACAGTATTCGTTCGTTCGAAATAAAATTTGTGCAAGCAAATGCATGCGAAAATTTTATACAGATGGCTAGGGCTGCTACACCAGTACCTGATTACTTATTAGGCGGAGTAGGCGATTGCCTATGGGCCCCCAGAAATTGAGGAAACCAAACATTTAGCTATTTTTTATTTCAAGAGTTAGTTTTTTATTACAGATTCTAATAAATAATTATTGTGTAATTATATTTTTTTAATTTGCTGATAATTTGTTATTTCATTTGTGCAATTAAATATATCCCCAAAATGTTGTGTGATAAATTATTAGACTACAGGGCCTCTGCCTAGGGGTCTCCATGTCATTTAATACAAAACTGGCTATAAGACTCAAAAGCGTGAAAATCATCGGGGTTACAAAATCGGTTCAAGATCCTTTTGTAGGGCGTTGAATTTATAACAAAAATCCATTTATTTTATAGACCATCTTATTGGCTTTATAAAAATAGCGAGTTTTTATTTTTTCCCGTTCACTAGAACAAAAACTGCAAGTGTTTTAGAAAAATCAGATGCCATTACATTAAGAAAGATGTCATACATTAAAACAGGATGAAAATGCTCAAACAGGGCCAGCGATTGCTAAAAAAGTTTTGAAAATAATTAACTAAAATTTTTTGTGTATGTTCTGTTAATAGTAGAAGTGTTTTAACCTTCAGATTTATCAATCACTGTTTTATTACAAAATTTGCAGTCCCTTATGTTAATATAATCAGTTTCTTAAAATCATTTCATAAAATAAGTAAGATAAAGTGCTCTAGTTTTTGTAAAAATTAAAACATCTCTTATCCTGGAGGTCATTTAAAAAATGAATAACATAGCCAACACATCAGAATTGAAATATTGAAAATTTGTTCATAAACTTCTGGTACATAATGAGCCGCGTTTATGTTATTTTTGAAAATTTTTACCAATTTTTTCCCATTTTAGTAGTAATAGTTTCTTTTTCTGTTCTTATATATATATATATATAATTTTAGCATATTTTCTTAAAATGTACTAAACGAATCTAAAAACAACAAAAAAATAAAATCCTCATACCTCCATTTTTTTAGAAAAAAGTTGTCGCAAGTAATCGGATACCTTAAACTTGGGGCCCTTACTGGCGCTGGGGGCCCTTGGCGGCCGCCAGGTCCGCCAGCCGCTTAATCCGCCTCTGTCCCCACATAAGCTAATTATTTTGTCAAAAGACAATTTTCATATTCTCTAAAAAAATTCAATAGTTAAATAACTTGATTTGTGTGTGTTCAATTTAAAAATTAAATCTCTGTCTTAGATCATTATTAAATTAGTCGCAAACCATTCAACTTCTTAACGTAAATAAGTCCTGATCTGAAATGTTTTATTTGTACAGGAAAGGCTGCTACAGTTAAGACAAGCACTGTAGTTAATCAGTAATTAATTTAAAGAAAAATCTCCAAACTCTATATGGAGTAAAAATTAATTTTTTTTCAAATTATATTAGTTTCTATAATATTTCCTGTGGAATTTCTACACATAATATCGGAAATTAAATAGAAATTCAACTTCTTTAAGGAGTAAAGGTTGCATTAAGAGTTTTCTGCTATAGCTTCTAAAATCTCTTGTCACTTAATGAGCTTAGTTGAAGTATCAGAAAATTCAGTTACAGTATTGATTTGAGATTATCCATTAAAGAAAATGTGAATAATTGAATAAAAGAATAATGTGAATATTTTTTCAAAAAAAAATTAACAAAACACACGTTCTTTAAAGAAATACAGCAAGCATTTTCTTAAATAAACTAAATGTGTTTTTAAATTTGGAGTTAACCCCTTAACCAATCAATCCCCTCCCCCAAAAAAAGTTTAAAGTTTTCTCACATTTTTAATTTTATAATTGTGGAACACAAAAAACCCTAAATGTTTGCTTTTTATAAGTACACTCTACAAGCTATGAACACTGTTTCATACATATATCTTATAAGAATGTCTCTCATACTTACAAAAAAAAATTGATGTTCGTACCTCTTTTTCAAACAGTTAAGGGTTATATAGTACGTACCGACACAATTTGAAGCACAGTGGAATATAAAGTCTTAATAACAAAATATTATATCAGCTTTTTTTATTACTATCTTTCCATTTTTATTTCATCTCAAGTAGCAAACTGCACATTGTCTTGCCGATCCCTGTTCTTCATCGAAAATTTTCAAGAATCTAGATTCCTGATTCCAAAGAAAAATTCCCGCTTTCAATAGGGACGTTTTAATACTTTTTGAGGCCCTGGGCCCAGAGACATCTTAAGATTTTTTAGGCCCTAGGACCCTATTTAAATGTACTCCCTACCTGTGACCTTTAAAGTAAACAGTGAACAGCGTGCATTGCCAAATACTCTTAAAAACAATAATTTGGAAAATAAATACGCATGGCTCGCAATCTCACAAAACTTGCCGCAAACCATCTCGACCAACAATAGCAGTTTGAACAAAGGATTTGACTGATCGCTTTTGGTTGTAAGAACTGAAATGTTCTCTCTGTCCCACCTTGTGACGGATCTATTCACATCATTTTCCTACTAATCCTCTTGGGGAAACTTTGGGGCTAGCATTCACGTTAATTCACAGCCTCTCAAGAAGAAACCCTGATATTTAAATTAGTTTGACTATATAAAGTCTTGGTTTTGTAGATGTAATATAGAAGAAGCCGGGGAGCTGTTACGGTGATACGTAAGTGAGAATATTAGAATATTTCATTCACAAACATAGCACGAGTTAAAGAAATAGTTGTTAAGATATTAAATTATTAGATTGAGGATCTATGATAGATTGAATCATATTCAGTTATCAGATCAGTAGCGCTTGTTCTCCTTGTCTAGATCACTTAGTCTTGTTTACTTAGAGTTATATATTGAGAATAGATAGCTCACTTTATATATCACTCCTAAGGTTTCCTTTTGTAGTTTCACTTGTAATTGATCAAGTGTGTTTGAAGAGAAATAAAATAATAGTTATTATGGAAGTTGCTGGTGATGATTTGTTTCCCCTCACACCTTTAGGTAGGCAAGACGGTGAAAGAGGGATGCCAAATAGGCCGACACCCCCACAACCTAGAGCTGTGCGAGGAAAGGAAGGATGACTAGCCATATTAATATTCAAACTATTTATTGAACACAAAATTTATCAATATAATTTAAACGAGAAGAGGTGTTCTTAATCTAAGGAATATGTAGATTAATAACGAGATGCACGAATTATGAGAAGACTTTAAATATCTACCCTCTTATTTCAGGATCAAATCTCTATCCCAATTATCTAAGCAATAATTGAATCTTAGTGACCAATAGTCACATTAATCCTTTCACTTATATCTGAAATGCGCTACAAAATAGTATAATACCTGATCAGTATCAATCTATCATTCTCACATTCTCTCTCACTAGCTTGAAAACCTAGACTACATATAGCCAACCTAATCTGAATAATCAAGGTTTCTTCTTCAGAGGGTTCGCTGTGAATAAACTCGAATTGATAAATCAAAGATTTCAAAGAGGATTATATTAAAGAAAAGACGCGGATAGATCTGTCACATGGTATTAGGCCTAAGCATGGACAACGGCCATGCCACTGTTGCCAATTGACACGCAGTTTGGAATTCCCTGTTTTTCGGAGAATATGCACCGTAATAACATTCGAACATGAAACTTATTCAGATCATGATCTTATTAAAAATGAGTAATAACGCGAAAAGAGGCCCCAATGAGGATGGGCCCGAGTCCAGTTGACCCATGCCTTAAAACGTCCCTGGCTTTCATCCCACAGAAAACATTGAATGAGAAGCATTGCAGTACCGTGGACAAACTACATCTCTTAAAAACACTTTCACTTATAATATCACACTATAAGAATTAAAAATATGCGTGAATCAAAGATAGAAGGAAAAAAAGTATGAGGGCCCGTACAGCATACGGGCAAACCGGTTACGGTCAAATTTCGCTAGTACGGGCAAATTGGTTAAGGAGTTAAACTACATTATTTTCTCTAGTTGTTTAATATCCTCAATCATATTAAATAAAATATTTTGCTGAAATTTAAATATTGAAATAATATATTTTTCAGGGCAAGATTAATTTGTTTTGTACAATATTTTACATGTTTGTGTATTTATTTTACGTATCATTTAAGAGTTAGAATTTTTTTCCCCTACAAGATCATTGTATTCAAAATCTGAGCATTGCAAATTTTTTATTAAACATACCAAAATCTTTTTTTTTTTTTAAATTATCAATTAAGAAATAATGAGAAGTAAAAGTAGGAATATATACTTTTTCTTTTATTTTTTTTTAGTTATTTAGTGAAGATTTAATTCGCGCGTGGATTTAGTAAACCTACATTTCCTAAGAAGTCAACGCTTATTTCTCAAAATTAAATTATGTAAATATGTAAGAAAACTGTTTTTCCTTTGAAAATTTCTATTCATTAAATAATCTAAGAGAGAAAGTCGGCTCGGTGGCTTAAAGGTAGTGTGCCCCCGCTTCATAAGCCCAAAGTTGAGTATTTGATTTCGGCTGGGATGATAGATTTCTCGATGCGTAAATCGTAGGCAAGCATGTCATATGATTATTGGTATGCAAAATATTCTTTCAGTATCAATTTGGCTTTAGTACTCATGACCTAATTTAGCAACCGAAGAGCACTTGAATTAAAATTTATGCAAGCGTCAAAATTCGGTAGCGAGAGCCGCCACCAGATGATGCCATCATGAAATGGCTCTCACATTTGGGGGATTGCCTTGTTTGTCAAGGCTTAGTTTCCAATATGCAACCCATTAGGGGGGAGGATCTAAGTGAGAGATTAAAGTAAACGTTTTGTTTGTATGCATAAAGGTGAGATTAAAATCATGATCTAAAAGAAGGATTAAAAAAGAATTTAAAAGAAAGAATAATGGACTGCCCTGAAAATTTTTTAAAAAGTCTAAAGGAGATAAATATTTTAAAGAACAGTCTAGAAAGAAAGATCAAAAAAGAATCGAGATGAATAAATGAAAATATTGGGGAGTGAAAACATTGTAGAAGTGTCTGGAGGAGAGATTTATATATTTTCAAGAGCCAAAACATTATGACCACCTGTCAATAACGAGTTGGCCCACCTTTGGCGCGTAACACAGCTTCATCCCGCCTTGGCATAGATGCCACGAGTCCTTGGTAGATGTCCGGAGACAGATTGTACCAGATGTTTAAGCAACGATCATGCAAATCCGGTGGTCTTTGAACTCTGAGCTGCAGTCCCATGACAGCCCAAATGTGTTCTATCGGATTGAGATCCGGTGAGTTAGGACATTAACTGGAATTCAGCATCATGTTCCTGGAACCACTCCAACACAATTTTAGCCTTGTGACACGGGGCGTTGTCCTGTTGGAACATTCCATTTCCAGTTGGAAAAACAGAGACCATGTAAGGGTGCAACTGGTCCTCAATGATATTCAGATACAATAATTTAAATTCTACCCTTATATATTTTCCCCAAGATCTTAATTACGAAAATCATTTTTTTAAGAGCCAATCTCGTTTCATTTCCCTCGTTAAAAGGTTTGAATCTTATATTTTGTCATAATTATTCACGATTCCAAGGCGAAAAAAATATCTTAATAGGTTACACGAGTCTTACTTAGCGACTGGCTGTGGCTCCAAAAGTTTCCCTAAAATCACTTCCAGAATTTCTAAAAATAGCTACTATTTCCCTTCATTTTGCAACCAGGTTACAAGATCTCGAAAATTCTCCCCTTTATAATTCTCTGGCTGAGAGAATGTGGGGATTTTTCTATCTCTTTTCTGAGTTGCACTTAATACAGAATGGATGCAAAATGGCCAATCACCAGATGTCCAACACTAATAAATTTGTTTCCACTCAGCTGTTGTCTTTTATTTCAATAAAATATATTTCCCCCTCCCTCACACACACACACTGAATTAATATCTAATTCAGTGGCGTAACGTACACTCCCTCATCCCGGAGAGGGAGGAAGAAGGCTTCTAGGGGGTCCAAAGCCTGAATGACGCCAAGTATGTACTTAACCAATTCATAAGATATTAAAGGCAAAAAAAAAGGTAGTGACTGACTGATTTTGCTGGAGGGGGGGGGGCTAATATTTTCAGTCGCGCCACTGGTTTAAATATTGCAATTTAACTAAAATTGAGATCTGAGTTTGTAAAATACAACGGATTATTGAACTTTTTTGTCAGTTTATGTGAGTTGGATAATCGCCGATTATCCGAATGCATACCACCAAACCCTGTTTTGTTGAAAATATTTTTTAATAGAGCTGACCTGTAGCGCACATAAGAGGGGAGGGTCCCTGGGCTCGGGTCCCCCATAGCCCTTGATTTTTTTCCCGATTGATTATAATCCTGTGTATAAAGTACGTAAAATTTAATTACCGTAGAATCCGGCGTATAACGCGCACCTAGCCTTTCAAGCTGCAATTTTTAATTTCTAGGTATATTCGCCGTATAATGCTACTCCCTTTTTTACGAAGAAACCTGAAATGTACGTGAGTAATGCTGGGGCCGTGGGTGGCCTAGTGGTTAGAGCATCGGGCACCAGACCGGAAGGCCTGGGTTCGATACCCGATGCCACCAAATATTCGCCGAGTACAAACGGAGCACGTGCTCGATAAATCCGTGGGTCAGAATGGTGTCGCCATCTATCGTGAGCAAAATCGTGCTGTCACCTTCATGGGCTCAAAGCTTAGGCTAATGACAGACGTATCTCTAGCCCGTTGCCATGATGAATTTCGTGAGCCTCGGTCTGACTTCGTCAGACAGATGGCATAAACAACAACAACAATGTGCGTAATGCTCTTATGTTTTGAAGTCATTTATTCGGTCATTATAAATTCTAAGTATATACTCTTTATTTTTTCACAATAATTACCTTCTTAGAATCTAAAATAATAAAACGGATTACAAATTTTCATTTATCACTCAATCGTTATGTACTGTAAGCTTAAAAATGTTTCTGAAAACTAATCTAACTTTATCCACAAAAACATTGTACGATTTTATTATTGAATTATTAATTTCGTAATGATTAATAAAAACCATACTGCTTTAGTTTTTAAAAAATATACTATATTAATTCAAATCCTTTATCCGTAAATAATGAATAAAAAAATTCTTCAATACATGAATAAAAATCATTGGAATTTAATTCAGATATTTCTCATGAAAACTGCATATTTAATAATGAGTACAAATAAAAACTTTGATAACGAAGAAAAATATAGTGAGTTAAGAAGAAAGTGAGTTTTTATGCTTTCACGTATAACATTCCAAATGTAATATATTGCAAGTTTGTGAATATTAAATGAATTCGATATTAAAATTTATCTGAAAAGGAAAAATAACATATCATGCAGTGTAATGCACTTTTTTGAAACTAAGATCTTTAGCTTTAAAAATTAATGCACAGCTTTTCCTTATTAAAAGAACAATCCTGAAAATCAGGTTGAGAATTAATGGCTTATCTAAGCCATTAATTCTCAATTATTATTTTTTTTTTGTGCTTTTTGCAGTACACTTTTAACAATTTCAAAATTTGGCATTACACTAACAATAAAATAAGTTTAAAAGAATTTTACTTATCTGTAAATACATTATGTAAAATAGTTTATAATTTTCAATGTTAAATAAAATAATATGTACGACGAAGACGACCAATTGTTTAACGAGTTATTAAATACAAAATTAATTATAAGAATATATTTAATGAGAAATTCGAGCTTGATGATTTTTGATAATTTCGTTTATATTTGGTTGTAAGAATGATAATGCCTCTTTCATTTCATCATCTACATTTAAAAGTCTCTTATCTTTTTTTCTTTTTTATTGTGTTAATGCTGAAAATTCGAAATCACACAAATAAGATGTAGAAAGTTGTAACTGTAGCAGAGAATATTAGCCCCCCTCCTCAAAAATTCGGTTTTACCTCTTATATTTTATAAATTGGCTCAATACGTACTTATTGTCACTCAAGCTTTGGGCTCCCTAGAATCCTACGCCACTGAATATTTTTAAAGCTTTTTTTTGGCTATTAAAGGATAATCGCTTCTAATTTTAATCCAAAATATATTAAATGACTTCTAAACTTTTTGGAAATTAAATAATTATTTTAACAGAGCGAAATTAATTCTTCCTCTTCATTCAAAGTTAATTCGTGTACAGCTGCATCCGT
Organism: Trichonephila clavata; assembly: GCA_019973975.1. NCBI lineage: Eukaryota > Metazoa > Arthropoda > Arachnida > Araneae > Nephilidae > Trichonephila > Trichonephila clavata. The sequence goes on along the minus strand of BMAO01006038.1, from coordinate 322,225 downwards.
TATCACAAATGAATTACGAACATAACAAAATATTTTTATATCTAAATTTAGGAAAAAAATGTGAAGTCAGACGATAATTATAAATTTGGAAAAAAAAATTGGCCGCACACAAAATTGCCGTGGAACAATGGTTGAGAATCACTGGTTACACCGATATAGAAATAAAATAACTGAGAACTGCTTCTCAGAATTTTTACGAACATGATAAATGCGAATTCAAAGAAATCTTGTAAAGCTCTCAATCTTCTGTGAAAATTTTAATTATTATTTCTTGTTTGTAAAAGTTTCTGAATAAAACACGTTTTACTAATTCTCGATATATTCAGAAATTCCAGAAATAAAAATAGGTACAACATGGATTTGTTGATTATTTTGAGAAGCTTTGTGCAGCAATAGTAATAATGAAAATATTTTGTGGATTATTATTGCAAACCTTTGAAGGGTCCTCTAGAACGAATCTCTTTTTCATTTAAATTCTGTAACCATTAAGTAAGATGTTTTATCATTTTTTTTATTCGTAATTATTTTTTTATCAATGTTTATATTAATTTTTTATGCAATATTTTGGCTGTTAAGCTTTAAAGTACGTCTTAAGTGTTGTACTTGATTTTTAGAATTATTAAAGGGATTTTTAATAGTTTGAAGATATCTTATTACTTATTACTTACTTTTGGCGTTTACTTTTGCAAAAATCGCAAAAGAACCGAAATTAATTTTTTTCAAGTTGTCAGATTCATTAAGATAGTTATATAGAGTTGATTTTTAAAAGGTAAAAAAATAACTCTCTTGAAATAAAGGCTGAAATGTAAGGAAAGTAAAACTGTGCACGACAATGAATACAAAAATGTAAAATAATTGTTTTAATGAGTGCTTATATATGTAAATAATTTTAAGCGAACTGTAATTTCTTAGCCTCGTGGTTGTTCTTTAGAATTAATGTTAACTAATTAACCAGAAAATGTAAAACTCCAATAAAGAATAATTGCATTAGTTTTAATACTGCAAGCGAGAAGACAAAGTTTTTTAAAAGTAAAAGAACACGTCCTTTGTATAAGGATATTAAATTTAAAAAAAATATGGATATCAATTTTGTGAAAAGAATTTGGTGAAGTCTTTCTCATTATGCTTATAATACGTTTGGGAATACTTATTACTATATAAATCTACACGAAATAATTTTTTAAAATGCTCTCTGTGCTTTTTTTCCTTGTATCTTTTAACTTTTACATTAAAACAAGATATCAATCATTGGCATGGCCAAGTAATTTTAGCGCGTTTTTCACATGTTGTATTTTACAATAATGCAACTAATGAACTTTTTACTAACAGAAAGTAGTACTATACTTAAAAAAAATTTAATTTTTTTTTTAAATTATTAAATTTCAATATGATTCGGCTCATCTAGGGCACAAATGCGACCCAATGCCGAAAACCCGAGATCAATCGGTTAATTATTGGCTGAGAAAAAGGTACGACAAAATATGGAACGAAGACGAAGACGAAATTTGCGTCCTAATAGCGCTTTTTTTACACAACGTGAAAAACGCGCTAAAAAGCGTAACAGACATACACTTTGCCAAAAGAAAATGAAAACGATGCTGGTAAGTTCCAAAGTCTAGCAGATGTTTTTCAAACATATTCAGCTGCCTTTTGTTTGGATTGATCCTTCCAATAAATCCATATGCAGCATATTTAGTTGCCTCTGTGTGAACTTAATCATGTTTTTCTTTTCTCCCCACAGCTAATTAATAGTCTTTCAATAATAATAAAATTGAATTTTCTAACTTCCAAAAATTAGATTCTGAGTTTTGTTATGTCTCTGATTGAGTAGTACTTTAGGTTTAAAAAGAAAACAATAGCAAAATCTTTCATTTTAGGGTTGCAGTAAATGAAATAAAATACTTTTTGGATTCGCGGTGCGCGGTTATTGGATCAATCTGTGTTTCAGCTCACCGTTTTGATGGCAATTTGATTCCACCGGCTGCAACCCAGTGGCGTAACGGAAAATAATTGCCCCCCCCCCGCAAGATCAGGTCTTGGGCCCCAAGCCGGAGCTTATATATATATATATAACATATATATTTGCTAGAAAAAGTGTCTGCATTCACCTACTACTGCTTACATAAACAACGCAAAAAAAAATTTAAAAACCGGAATTTTTTTAAATTATATTTTATTTAGTTCATTCTAAGTATTGAAAATAACAAAAGTAAACTCGGTTTGCTTTCATAGCTTTTAAAACAAGGACAGGTTTGTAGCGATACCAACAAAAATCAAGTCGAAAAAGTCTGCGTTTATTGTTTTAGTAGTAACTATAAAAATTATTTAAAAACGATAATGATCTATTTAATAGCTGGTTAGATAACTCCGAGTTTTGAAAACCTCCTGAAGTCGCTTCGGCATTGAATTATCAAATCTAGTTGTTTCTTCAGGCCTTATCTTCTCTCATTCGTCCATAAGAACATTCTTTTCTGGCAAGTGTGTGTGTATATATATACGTATATACAAAGGACTGCCAAACCATAACATAATGTACCTTTTTACATCACGTAAAAATATTTAATATTAAACTTATAACTGAATACAAAATCAACCGGAGTCTGAGTAAATGAATTAAATAATGTATAAAATTAGAGAGAATTTATAATATTTATTCAAACGGAAAATCTAACGATAGATGACCTGGTAACTTAAATAAAAACGAACACTAAGAAAGACACGAACACTGTAAAATAATTTTCAAGTTAAAATTCTTATGAAAGAAAAAAGCTATCACACTTACCTCATTTTTCATTTCTGAATCCCGAGATAAGCTTCACTCAAAGTTCGATTATATTCTAGAGCAGGCATGTCAAACTCATTTGATATCACGGGCCACTTGAGCTATTTTATATTAAGTTGAGGGCCGCATGTTTTTTCAATGTTCAAAAAATTAATAAAACAAGAATTTTAGAATGATTAAATTTTTTATATAAAAAATTCAATGTATTATATATTATACACACATAATTGTTTAATATTTTAGTTTATTTTTTTAAAATATACATGCTTTATACTTCTTATAAAAAAACAAAAATAAAAATTATAATACGACATACAATTTAATATTACTTTTAGAGAAGATATTTGACATCTTTCCCCCCCCCCCTCAAAGTAAGTCATCAAAATTAGGTTGAACACGTTGAGTTGATGTAATTTTTTTAAAAATGATGATAAATATTGATCCTTTAATCTTGATCTCTCTGAATTTTCGTTACTTTTCATAAAAGAAGAAAAGTTTCTCGCGTAAATAAATGCTTTCAAACATAGCCATTCATTATACGCGTAACAAATGATAACATTTTAAGAAACCAATATACGGATGAATATGTATAAAAATCTAGAGAGAGAGAGAGAGTATTTAACTTCAAACATTTTTGCTTCATCAAAGAATCACAACAGATTTCAATTAATTTCATTTGTAAGTTTTCATCGACAACTTCAATATCGGCAGATAGAGGTAAAATTAAGAAACGAAATTGTAATTCAAAATTTTTTTAATCAAAAAATATTCGATCGAATTCCATTTCTAACAATTTAATTAGGTGGGAATGTTCTGCAAATTTTAATTTAAGTGATTTAATCAATAGATTTTGAAAGCTTTCAAAGTAAGACAAGTTTTATCTTTCTTTTTGTAATAATTTGTCTGTAATAATTTTTGTTTGAAAGCGTTAATATATCAAATAACATTGTAACAAAAGGATTTTTGCCTTGAAGCTTAAGTTAGGTTGACTTGTAATATCAACTGAGAAAGCCAGGGTCTTTTAGTTGATATTACAAGTTCATTTTTTAATTGAGCATTTTTTTCCTTTTCTTTCCTTTTTTCTCATCTTTTAATTCAGCACATTCATAATTTTTTGTTTCCAAGAAAATAATGATTTCCTCCAGCAACTTAAAAGATCGTTTTAACACTTTATGGCTAGAAATCCATTGAACTTTCGTTCAATATGGTTGACCGATAAATTCACATTCTATATCTCCCGGAAATGAAGCAAATCGACGATACTAAAGTTTACATACTCGAATATAGTTTACAATTTTACTGACTATTTTAAAATATGTCTAATAAATATAAGTACACGCCCAAGAACAGTACTTGCTATGGAATAATACAATGAAAATGTTTAAAATTATTATTATCATGCTGTTTGCTTGATTCTTTTAATCTTGTAACTCTTTTAGTAATACTGGTTAAGGTAGGTGCACTATCAGATGTAAGACTAACCAACTTTTCCAAGCGACACGTTATCTCAAGATTTCTTTAAGTGTATGTATCAAAAACACGTATTATGCATAATATATGACTCGACTCAACTATAAATCTCGACTATTTCATCGCCTCTACTGGTTACAGAATTTCGACTTGAACTTTTAGAATTTTTTATTTGTGCTAGACATAATACCGTTTTTTTTTTCGAATCTAAGCCCCACCCCAAATTCTCAACAAGTTTTGTGAAAAATGAAAAATAGTGTAAAATGGTTTATCGATATCAAATTTTGCGAAATTAAAATAAATTTAAAACTAGAACTGATAAGAAGCGAAGAATTAGTTATATTTTATCATTATTATAAACTTTTAATTACATACATGAACTCGTAATTGCTCTAAATACCCCATCCACCAAATTTTTTTCCCTTCGATTCTACTTATTCAGTAAATGGTTTCGATCTGCTTACGATTAAAAAAGCGATAATATGTAACTAGTTTTTACTGCACAGTTGTCTTCAACAAATTTAGGTGGCTGCGGTAGCCTAGTGGTCAAGGTAACGGACTCAAGTCATTATAAATATGAATTTAAGTCTTGAACCATTAAAGTCGATGCACACGCGTTTAATATGTCGAGCCTCCCGTTGGTGTGGTATGGAAATTAAGAGAGGGGTGGGAGTTCATGTGTCGTCATTTTCGCTTGACCATGATCCATCGCCAAAGGACCTCAAGTAGCTGAACAATGCAAAGTTTGTATTCACTCTCACTCAACAAATTTAGTGAATACAATTTTTTTCATTTTTTAAGAGTTATTTCAATTCTGACAACTCGTCTTCTCAAAAATTCGCAACACATTTTGTCATAGTTTGTTTTTTGATTTGTGAATTAGTGCCTTAAAATTAAATCCCTTAACAACTGAATTACAGTTTTTAGATGTGAGGCACAATATTTTATTCTTCTTTTGAGCATAAAAATATTGCTGTTCCCATTTTTCTTGAAAATTATGGTGTTCGTCTTCAGTTCATCTTTTCTTACTCTGTTCTTGAAGTTTGATTATGTTTTTATTAAATACCTTTTTGGCTTAATATAAATAAAAACCAAAAAATCCACTTTCCTTCACAAACGATTGAGTAAACGCTACATTTTGTCTTGGTCATCTTGGGGTTTTTAAATTTTTAAAAATAAAACTTCAACTGCTTCTGACGTCACGCTATTCGTATCTCGCTGATTGGAGAAATAAAGAAAAATAAAAGTCGCATACACGATGAATCGTAGTGCGATCAGTAACAAATAATATTCACAAATGCCTTTAAAAAGGCATTTAATATAGTAAAATTAAATGAAAAAAGATTAATAAAAAATATTAAAAATAATTTTTATTTAAGGGCTATTTCTATAATTAAATAGGATTTTCTTAAAAACAAGAATAAATAACAGGTTAATATGTTGCAATTTTTTTTTTAAAAAAAAACAACCCTAAAAGATTGATATTTAAAATTTTGTAAAATGTCTCCGTGGGCCGCAACCTATGTATTGGCGGGCCGCGTGTTTGACATGCCTGTTCTAGAGTAAATACTGCAACACTTTTAATAAGGAGAATTCTTTGTATGAAGCAAAAATGATTTCATGAAAAAAGAAATAAAAAACTGATACATTCCATTATGCTTTCTTCTCATTATGCTTCATTTGATTGAATACTCATGAATCTATCATCAAATAAGCATTTAAAATCCTTGCTATGCTTTTCCAAGTATCGTAATGCTATTTTACTTGAAAAAAGCATAACAGATGTACGTTATTTACGGCTTCGCTAAATGAAAATGAAATATATGGTGTGGGGTAGGGGGGCTAAAGACGCCAGTAGTTTACTCTGCTGCTTCTTAAAAAGTAAATTATGTCTCCCCCCCCCCTTCTGCCTGTAGTTAATGCAATGTATACTATAATAATAAGTGATGAATTTTCATATATCCCTAGCATTTTATCCATTTCTCCATTATACTAATCTAGGTTTATATATAAAAAGAAAACCCACTAATGAAAAGTATCTCTCGTCATCTGGATTACAGCAAATGAAAAAAATGTTTTTTGATTTAGCTGTAGGATTAAAGATATCTAATGAGTGTATTAAGTTTTGATTATGAATGACGTTAGATCGCCAATTGGAAAATCACTTAAAAATTCGATTTTTTAAAATGTAAAGCGAATTTTGAGAAAACCTACGTTAATGGTGTCAGTCAGGCTTTGGGCCCCCTAGAAGCCTTGCCCCCCCCCGCAGTGCGGGGGTGTACGTTACGCTACTGCTGCAACCCCCGATTGGCCTGGAAAAACTCCACTCAATTCCTGATCTGACAAAATTAATTTTTTCGATGTTTAGCAGCAAGCACCACTGCACACACTTAGCAAATTTTTACACTTATTTAATTTTATCCTTGAATCACAAAAGTATACTTAATTTCAATCCTCTAAAACAGTAATTCTCAACTTTTTTGTCGCGATGCACTATTAACAATTTTAAAATTCGGCGGCATTCTAACAATGAAATAAGTTTGAAAAAATTTTACTTATCCATAACACACTATGTAAAATAGTTTATGATTTCATTGTTTTTAATGTTAAAAAAAATAATATGCATGACAAAAAGTGCAACAAAATGCTTGTTGAGTAATAAATTATAAGAATACATTTAATGCAAAATTTGAGCATGATGATTTTTGATAGTTTCGTTTATATTTCGTTGTAAAAATGATAATATGCAATTCATTTCATCATCTACATTTAAAAGTCTCGAATCTTTTTGACACGTTTTTATAAGCTTCACTTGCATGTAACGGAATCTTTGATCTCGATATTTTTACCCACTTTAACAGGTCAGATTAATTTGAAATTTGGCACACTTGTCAAGGACCGATGACAGTACAATAATTTCATAATTGATCAAGATCAGGGGTGGACAGACTTTTCCGGGTACGGGCTACTTCTAATTTTTTTAAGGAGTTGCGGTCCACCCAGTGTCAGTGGCACACACAAGGGTGGGGAGGGGTCCATAACCCTTCATCTGTTTTCCGATTCATTATAGTTCCATGTATATAGCCCGTAAAATGTAATTAAGTATTTGATAATAGTAATTTTTTTTATTTATTAATGTTAATTATTTATTCAGTAATTTATTTTTTGGTGTTTTCTGTTCCGGACAATCAACACCCACAAAATCTAAAAACTATGTTTGGCTGAGTATTGCGGTATGATACGAAAATGGTAGACCTTCAACCCTCGACTTCCCCCCCCCCTTTAAAAATTCTTGTGTGTGCCGCTGCTCAGTGTCGTAGGTGTGGTGAGTTAAGGAAAATGTTATTGTTATAATATAATAATGAGTACAGAATATATATATTTACTTACCTACAGAGCTTGAAATAGAAAAACAACACGTTCAAAACTGCGTTTAAAACAAAACGCAAGATACAAACTTAATAATATAGCCCCAAATATAATTATATCAAATCATGCATTGATTATGAAACAATTCAAAATACATTAAAAAATAAAACATTTTTATCTAAAGTTAGTTTTTGTTTTTACAGTCAGTCGAAGACTTTGCGTACTGTCAATCAATCTTGAATTTTCTTTGTATAATTACTAACTGGTAAAATTTTCAGGCGGTTACCCTAAAATGTCTTGGTGCTCCACCGGTCGATCGCGATCGACGCAATGCCCACCTCGGATCAGGATTAACTATTTCCAGATTTGGCGACTAAAAAATCAAGTTACAACCCTAAACCAAAAACGCCAATGGGTATTCCAGATTCTAAAAAATGACGCATGTAAGATTAATTCAACAATGAATAAATGATATTTTAAAAAGCTAGAAAAATACGCTTTCATTGTAGATCGAACTAAAAAAAAAATGAAAAATAAATTATAGTTTGAAATTTTTAAAAAAAAACACTCTTTTATCGTGAATCGAACTAAAAAGTAAAAAAATAATTCTTAATATAAGAATAAAATTATTAGCGGGAAAATTAATGTCATTGTGGTAAAAGCCTGGGGTGCTCGATATCAATTGTCATAATTTCTTAATAGTTCTATTCCTAAATGCAAAGTTAGTGCAAAAATGTTGTACAAACCACCCAACGCTTTTACCACAATAATTTTCTCATTAATCACATTTTATTCTTGTATTAAGAATTATTTTTTTACTTTTTAGTTCGATTCACTATAAAAGCTTGTTTTTTAATTTTTTTAAAATTATAATTTATTTTCTTCATTTTAAAATTAAACCTCGATTGTTACAGAGGAAAAAAGCTCTTCTTCTTCATTCAAAGTTAATTTATATACAGATGTAGTCGATCACAAATGCAGATTGCAAACCCAATAATTTTTTTTTTTTATATTCTAAATTTGGGAAGTAAAGAGAATAACTCTCTCTCTCTCAACACACATCTCTGGTATAGTCAAACGGTCAATAGCACTTTCATGAATAGTTTATTCCTATGAAACGGCCTAAATGATTCGCGGTTCCAAATTTTTTATTATTATTTTTTTTCTTTAATAACTTAAGAAAAAATTTGGTGGCACACTTTTAGAATTTGGCGGCACACAAAAGTGCCACGGTACAGTGGCTGAAAATCACTGCTCTATAAAGTAAATTCTTTTATTATTATTATTATTATTAAACTTAAATCTTTCTAGCGCAATTTATAAAATTTAAAGACTATGCGTCTAATAGTTTAAAATTGGAAATAATTATCAAAAACACCCCTTGAGCCCCCGCAACGCCACTTCGGAGTTAATTTTCACAAAACTCATTTTGTAGCTGATCTCTACTCTCCCTAAAAGGAATCTGTTTACCAAATTTCAAGAATGTACGTCGAGAAGTTAAAAAAAGGAAAACAATTATTTATAACGCCTCTTAACCACCCCCGTAACGCCCCTTGGAGTTCAAATTTCGCAAAATCCGTCCATAGCGGATCTCTACTTCATAAAAAGAACATGCTTACCAAATTTCAAGTCTGTAGGTTTAATAGTTCCGTAGATATCGTAATGAGTCAGTGAGTGTGTGACGGATCTATCCGCGACTCTACTAATACCTTGGGGATTCTTATGGGGAAAAATATTTTAACTCAACCAACTTTCGCCGACCAAGAAAACGTGATTATGTAAATGAAGTATATTATATAAATTCTGTTTTCACGAGTTTGGGAGTTGGCACTTTGGATTTGGCAAGTAGGAGCTAGCAAAGAGTTTGCGAGTTAGTTTGTTATAGTTGAAGATTGAAAAATAGTGGAATTATTAAGAGGTCTTGGAGTTGTCCAGGAAAACGGATTACACCAGTGGATCCAACGACATTGATCCATCCCGATAAAGATCACCTGCCAGATTCAAGCGTAGGATCCGCTGCATAAAAATAACAGGTATCGTGAGCTTATTTAATTAGAAGTTAGCTTATTAGAGTGCGACGTAGTTTATATTGAGCGTATTTAAGGAATCTTAGATTCAGTTGAGGGTCCGTAGTAGTATCCCCATGTTACAGAATCTCACTTCCGTGCTCTATTATTTGATCACCTATCTTAATTAAATTGTTATTGTGTCTGATTGATATTTTGGTAACAATAAATTAATTAGATTTAAATCATGTCTGTTGATCATTCAGTTTCTCACACACACCTAGCCGGGTTTACAGGTAGACAAGGGGTTTCAGAGTCAAGCAGGAACCGACCGGTATTATAAGTGAGTCGCTTGTCTCCTTTATATACAGGGTGTTTCTAAAGGAATGTCAGAGTTTTAATGCTTTATAATATTTATTACATATAACTTACAAGTATAATTGATACATCGAATGAAAGAGTAACTAAAACAGTCTTACAAATGTTCAATATGAGCCCCATTTGTCACACGACACCAGGGCTGACTCTAGCAGTTTTGCAGCCCCTCACTCAAAAGCAGAAAATTATAATTAAAAAGATAAAAATTTGTTCATAAACATACTTTTCAAAAGTTGAATAATTCTTGCAAACAAAAAGGCAGCATATATAACAATATTATATATTTATATACATATATATATATATATATATATTTAGGAGGTGTGTGTGTTGGAGTGGCAGAGTAAAATGGCAGGATTATAAAAAATAAACTTTATTTCCAACACAACAATCAAAAACAAAATAAATAAGTTCGGATATATATATTCCCTTCGTCAGAGTGGAATTCTGGGAAGACAGAAGAAATGCCAGAAGACATTTCTTCCGACCAATGAGATTCAAGGATCAAGAATCTGTACTGTTGTCGTAGCCTCTCGCTACCCCTAATATTCTCAACTCCCCTTCGGGTATTACCCGATTCCGAACGTGTAGGCGGATTAAAGAATTCAGTAGACATCTTAACAAATCAATCTATTTATTGATTTTTCTTAATTAAAGAGATTACACAAATACTATTCAATTTTAAGAACAATAAAACACAGTGGAGAATGAGAAGGGATCAATAATCGTGAACGACGGAATCCGATCTGAATCTACGAAAGATCGACGCGCACAATTACAGCTACACACGTATACTTAATTAAATTCTATATCACTAACCTGATTTCTTATACTATAGCAGGTTCGTCTAGTTGGTTCTTTAGGATCTTGATTGGGTCAACTTAAGGTCAGCATTCCTTCTTTAAGAGGCGACTTATATTTTCAGCTATTCCCGCAGTTCTACGAACTAATTTTATCCACGATGGTGCGTTGGATTCCCAACGATTCTGTTCACTTTCCTCTACGTCTGTACTTGACAACACTTTCTCGTTTCATTTCAATCTCCCTTTACTAACTCGCTAAACCCGAACTTATATAAAATATCTCATTTGCATAAATCACGCTTTGGCTCCCGGTGGAGATTGGTTGAAATAAATAAAACATTAAAGAATATATGAGAAGGTTAGTGAAACGCGTAAGGACCCGTCACACTGTTAGTAAGGATCATCCGATATGATGATTAACGATGATCCGTTATTATGAAAGTACACTACAGAGTATCCCCCCAGTGACGAAGGGAACGACATAAAAAATATACAAAAATAAAGCACTGCAAAATACATAAATTGCACAATAAAACAATTATTAATTCACAATACAATAAGAGATATAAATTACTAAGAAGAAATTTGAATTAGTAGATTAATCTTTTAGGAAAATGTACATGTCTACCAGAACGTGTGATTCTAGTATTTTTTATCAACAACAGTTTTATCTTTAATTTGTTGCTTGGTGAGAGGTGGTTCGAAATCTCAATTATCCTTTGGTGAATTAAAATCTTCTGAAAATTCAAAAGCTGGCTTGCATCTGTCTATAGTGACAGTTACATATTTATTATTTATATCAATGACAACATTTTTATCGAATCTGCTTTTAACCAAATGAGGTCCAGTATAAGGAGGGGTTAAAGGGGGTCGAATTTTGTCATTTCTAAGAAAAACGTGTGTGCATGAATTTAATGATTGATGTACATAACTTTTAGTACAACAGTGAGAAACAGGGGATATTGGGCTAAGTTTTCTCATCATAATTATTAATTTTGAAACATAAGTGGGGTTCACAGACGTCTGAAGAGATTCTGTAGATATGAGATCAGATGGTAAACGTAAAGTAGTACCATAAACTAGTTGAGAGCTTGTTGCTTTTAAATCGTTTTTCATTGCTGAACGTAATCCTAACAATACGATAGGCAAAATATCGGACCAACCAGTGTCCTCATGGGCGATAATAGCACTTTTGAGATGCCTGTGGAATCGTTCTATCATTCCATTTCTTTGGGGATGGTAAGAAGCTGAATGGATTCTATGGCTGCCCAACATGTTTGTAAGCTCTCTCATTAGAGAAGACTCAAAATTTGTTCCTTGATCAGTTGTAATTGTAACAGGTGTGCCGAAACGGGAAATCCAACCATTTAAAAGTGCACGAGCAGTGGTTTCTGCCAACAAGTTTTCGGTAGGAATAACTTCAGGCCACACACACACCTGGTATACCTATCTATGATAGTAAGACAATATTTATATCCTTTGGAATGGTGGATATGGTCCAATATAATCAATATGAATATGTGCAAATCGAGCATCGGGTAGAGCAAATGTGCTAAGTGGAGCTTTGGTATGTCTGAATACTTTCGCTCGCTGACATTTTTCACAAGCTCGAACTCTGTTTTTAATGTCTTTCCTCATTCCTGGCCAAAAGAAACGTTTAGAAATTAAATTAGTAGCAGCTGAAAATCTAGGATGAGATAGGAAATGCAAATTTTGAAATACCGCTTGTCTGAGAATTTTAGGGACGAAAGGTCGAGGGGTTTCTAGTGATTTATCGCAATATAAAGAAACATCTTCAAGAGGAAAATATTGTTTTTCTAGTTTAATAGAAGAATCTGGTTGAAGGAAGGATTGAATTTCATTATCCTGAAGTTGTGTTTGAGCAAACTTTTTGTAATCTAAAACAGGTGGTTTTATAATTGCATCAATTTCTATGCTAGATAATGCATCTGCAACTTTGTTTTCTGTTCCGATAACATAGCGAATATCTGTAGAAAATTGTGAAATATAATCTAGATGTCTGAGTTGACGTGGGGTACATTTTTCTGGTTTCTGCTTGAAAGCACAAGTTAGAGGTTTTTGATCAGTATATATGCTAAATTCACGGCCTTCAAGCATGTGTCTAAACTTTTTAATTGAAGTATATATATATATAGCTAAATGTTCTCGATCATAAGTAGACCAATTTTGTTGAGTTTTAGAAAGTTTTAAAGATAAAAATGCTATTGGTTCCCAGTTACCGTTAGAGAGCTGCATTAAGGAATTGAGGCCAATGGCAAAATTTGACGCATCAGTCCAAACACTTAAAGTAGCACTAGGAATCGGATGCTTAAGAAGAGTTGCATTAGCTAAAGCTGTCTTAGCAGCAGTAAATGAATTTTCAGCTTCTTCAGTCCATTCAAGAGAGGTTTGTGGATTTTTATATGCACGAGAAAGATTCCTTTTATTTGTGTGACCTTCTAAAATTTTATTAGGGGTGCTAAAATGTGGGCTGCTTTAGGAATAAATCTACGATAAAAATTATACATTCCTAAAAATATACGCAATTGAGTTATAGTATTAGGTCTAGGAAACTTTTGAATAGCATCGACTCGATCAGGAAGGGGTGAAATACCTTCGCTGGAAACTTGAAATCCAAGAAATTTTAAACTATCCACTCCGAAATTACACTTTGAAGGTTTAATTGTTAAGCCATAATAATCAAGTCTTTCAAAGAATGCACGAAGTTGAGTAGTATGTTCTTGAACATTTTCAGATGCAATTAAAATATCATCAAAAAATGCATAAACACCTTTTAAACCACGAGTAACTTCATCAATAAATCTTTGAAAAGTACTAGCCGCATTGCACAAACCAAACTGCATCCGAGTGCTTTCGAAGAGACCAAATGGAGTATAAATAGCAGTTTTATGTATATCTTCGGAAGCAATCGGTATTTGGTGAAAAGCTTTAACGAGATCAACGTGAGAAAATATTTTTGCCCCATGTAGTTCACTTGTGAAATCAAGAATGCTAGGAATCGGATATTTATCCTTTTTAGTTTGAGCATTTAATGCTCTGAAATCGCCAACAAGGCGCCAATCATTGCTTTCCTTTTTAGGAACCATATGCAATGGGGAAGAATAATTACTGCTGGATGGGCGCATGTGGCCTAAATCCAGCATGTGCTGGAATTCCATTTTCGCAATTTTTAACCTATCTGGAGCCATGCGATGCGGTTTAGCGCAAACAGGTGGTCCAAAAGTATCAATATAGAGAACTACATTATGTTTAACTGTTTGGTTTACACGAGGTGGTCTTACAATATTTGGAAAATCATTCAACAATTTAGAAAAATCATTATCAATAACATGAGTTTTAATAGAGAAAATATTAGAGTTTCTAACAATACAATTACAATTTAATTTTGTAGAAGTATCAAATAAAATACGATTTCTTAAGTCAGGTTTTATATTGAAATAATGTAAGAAATCTGCACCAATAATAGCATTTGACACATTACAAATAAAAAATGCAAGGACAAAATTTCGTCTTAAACCTAAATCTAATGACATTAATTTACGGTCATACTCTTGAATGGGTGTACCGTTCGCAGCAATAAAAGTTTGCACTGGAGTAGATTGTTTTTGAGTTTTATTAGCGGAAAGGATTGAGCAATCGCTTCCAGTATCAACAAGAAAACAAATGTTGGATTTACGATCGTGAACGAAAAGGCGACAGGAAGTCGAAGGCAAGGCATAAGTCACCGCTACTCCTGCCCTTTCAAGTTTTCCTGGAAAGAACAGGGCTGAATACATTTTCTTGCCTTTGCGGCAAATTTATAATGATACCAACATAAATTTGATGCTGTTGGCTTAAGGCTTTTCCCGCGATTGCGAGAATTGAAACGATTTCTAGAAAAACTTCTCGATCGTCGAAGTTCTTTCACTTCCTGCCGTAAACATTTTAACTCTTTAAGGAGTTCCGATTTACTACAATCATCAGAATCAGCACTGGGATATTTTGATACAGCACTTACCTATGCAGGTGTTACCCCTAAAATGCGATCAGCTACCTCTGAAGCTTTTTGTAAGGGGCTGAATACTTGCAAGGATAGATTGAAAATTAGGCGATAACTGTTGCAGAAATTATTCCAAGAGAAGTGAATCTGCCACATTGTGCGATTCTGAGCGTCGCTGCATCACACGAAATAATTCTGATGGTTTTCTGTCTCCCAGCTGTTCTCCGGCTAAAAGTCGGCGAATTTCCTGGCCTTTGCTTTCACCGCATCGGGCAATGACTTCCTCTTTCAATTTAGAATATGGATTTGTGCTTCCAGGTGAAAGAATTACGTCTCGAACGGCCATTGCTGCATCGGGAGACAAATGCCCTACGCAATATTTATATTTAGTGCGTTCGTCGGTTATCGCGCGCGGCTTTGGAATTGCCAGTTCGAAGGTTGATTCGAGCATTCCGAACCATAATGCGGGGTCTGATGAAACAAAAGCTGGAATTTTAACAGCCGAAATATCCTCCATATTTATGGAAAACACAGGCAACGTTGAAAAAAAATATTTAAAGTTAAAAAATTTTTTTTTAAATTTTACATTTAAAGAACGGGTCACCATTTTAGGAGGTGTGTGTGTTGGAGTGGCAAAGTAAAATGGCAGGATTATAAAAAATAAACTTTATTTCCAACACAACAATCAACAACAAAATAAAAGTTCAGATATATATATATTCCCTTCATCAGAGTAGAATTCTGGGAAGACAGAAGAAATGCCCAGAAGACATTTCTTCCGACCAATGAGATTCAAGGATCAAGAATCTGTACTGTTAGTAAGGATCATCCGATATGATGATTAATGATGATCCGATATTATGAAAGTGCACTACATATATATAAATTCTTAAGTCAAATACAAAATAATTCGAAATTAAGGACATAGCTACCTTAGCTACCTGTTATTATTTCAAACGAGTAAAATGTTAAAAAAGGAATCGTCCATTTTAGAAAGCAAATTTTTTTCTAAGATGAGTCTACTAATGGTGGGGATCACAAACGTTTGTTTTAACTTAAAGTATCCACACTCAAGACTAAAATAAAACATCTCCTGTGACTCTTTATGAACAAAAGAAAACTCTTTTTGCCCCTGTCCCTTGAGGCCACGGTAGCCTAGTGGTCAAAGTAACGGACTCGTGGCTGGCGTGTCATGAGTTCGAGCCCAGTACCGCTGAAGACCCGCCGTGTAGGGTAACGGTGCACGTTAAATCTGTCGAGAGCTCAAACGTCCTCCCATTGGTGAGGTGTGGTAGTTAGGAGAGGGGGTTGCCAGCTCAGGTGTCGTCCTCGTCACTTGAACATGGTTCAAAATTACGAGGTACGTGGCCAAAAGCCCTGATGTAGCTGAACAAGTGGACAAGTTAATATTCCCTCACTCATTCACACCCCTGTCCTCTTTTAGATAGCTGACTCCAGATGTCGTATGGGCAGGGAAGTCTTAAGGCATAGGCCAACTGGACCCAGGCCCAAGGCCTCGCCCTTGATGGGGGCCACGTTTCGTTATCGAAAAAGTCTTTTAAGATTATGATCAGGATAATTTTAATGGTCAAATATTGTTCCTGTTCATATTTTCCGAAAAACAGGGAATTTCAAAGCGCATGTCAACTGGCCAAAGTGGCAAGACTGTATTATGTGATGACCATTGTCCATGTCTATGCTTAGACCCAATGACATGAATAATCATTCAACTAATTTATTCGAAATGCAGTTATCGGTCGAGCCGGTTTGTGAGACTGTGGGTCGTGCACATTTATTTATTTCAAATTACCATTTTTACGAGTATTTAACAATGCATGCTGTATACTTTTTACCAAAAAAAGGCCACAGATAGGGCCTACTTTTGCATTGGGGCCCAGGGCCTCGAATAATCTTAAAATTTCTCAGGGCCCAGGGCCTTAAAAAGTCTTAAGACGTCCCTGCGTATGGGTGAAAGGAATGTCCTTTGGGACATACTTCGGGATGGGAAGAAAATTAGTAGTGAAAGATGTGTAAACTTATCTAATTTAATGATTGAACATCTACTCCCACTACGAACTCTTAAGTTTCAACATAAAAGAAAACTGACATTAAACATACTGAGTACAAAATAAGGAAATAAGGAACGTTACATGAAATACCAAATTCATTCTCAATAATATTTCAGAAAATATATCAAATTTTTAGAAACAACAACAACAACAAAAAGAATTTTTCAAATTCGATCCAAATGCCGGCCTTAGAATTTGACATCCCGTACAGGGGTTCGGTTTGTCCGGCCCTTGAGCCAACCCTAACGACACACATCAAGTCATCCCAAACTTTGTTCAGTGTGTCTGAGTTCATTATTGCAACAGCTGCTTCAATTCTGTGTCTTAAGTCTGAAAAGTCAGCTGGTAGCTGAGATACGTACACACAATTCTTAATAAACCTCCACAGATAAAAATCACATGGCATTGGTTCGGGTGAATGTGGGGGCCATGCGAAACAAGCTTTATCGTAAGGCCCTTTGCGGTCAATTCATTGGTCGGGTACAGTGATGTTTAACCAATCGTGTATTGAGAGATGCTAGGGAGGCGGTGCACCATTATTTGCTACCAAAAGAAGCTTTCTGTTTCACTTTCTTCCAATTGAGGAAATAGTCATTGTTTCTTATGCCACCTGATCTCGACTGCATCAGATTCAGGCCCACGAAATACATCATGGCAAAGGGCTAGATGTACGCCTGTCGTTGGCCATAGTCTTGAGCACCATTCAGATGACAGTACGATTTAGCTCGGTTCCTCCACAATTTTGAGGGAGAACAACACCCTGGGGGAAGGTTAGGGAACTAGTCACTGTTTTTCTACTAGCTCGCTGATCGGCGGGGAAGTGGGGAAAAATTAACAGAGGATTCGCGCGCATGTGCTCACAAGTCAGCAAACGAAATTATTTCTCTCAGTTGTCTTTCATTCGTTGTATGAATTATACTTAAAAGCTATATGCATTAAAAACTATAAAGCGTTAAAACTCCGATACCCGTTTAGAAACACCCTATAAAAAGATTAAAATTTTTACAACATATACGATTTTTATTGAAATAATATTTTAATCAAATTGCTGCGGCAATTGCGAAAATATAGACTTCTTTTTAATGTATTGAAAAGCATATATCTACGAACAAATTGTCTAATTTAATTATTAGGCAAAATATTGATTTTATCAAGATGGGATATTTCTTAGTCTGTTTCTGTTCTGTTTTTTCTTTCGTTGAAAGGTTAAATTTCTCTGGCAAGTTGAAAGAGATTGTCGCAACTCAAACAATATTATTATTATTGGTATGTTACGAAAGTGTGTGCAGACTATTTTATTTCGATTGATTTCGTCAATGTTCACTCGATAATAGCTTTGGCGAAGAATAATTCACAAGTAAAGCCTCGGACCAGCTTCACGAAGCGACTCGTTCGTTTTAAGATGAAGATATAAATTACAGTTATGACGTTTATTTTATGTAAAAACAGATTACGTCGACTCCGCTAATTGAAATCTTCGATAATACGAACCTCTCGCTAATTCGAAGTATATGCTCAGTCCTTAGAAATACGCTTGATATTTCTAACTAAAACATTACGTTTAGGTACACGCAATATTTCGAAGTAAAATCTGTGGTCGCTCAGAACACAACACGCGATAATTCAAAGTGATCTAATAAAACTCTCGACAATTCAAACACTCACTATAATGAAGAGTCCAATAGCAAACAGGTTGGAGCTTACATGTTTTGTGTTGTATTTTTTCTGCTTGTCTATCCTGAAAGTAGCCTCTTTGATGACCATCAGAATTCCCTCCGATTACTCTGACAGAAGCTAAAGTGTCAATAAACAAACTACGCAAATTTTCCCTTCAAAATCATGTTGATGTGGACGTTTTTCAAGTGTCATGTATTCTAGAAAAATCTATTGATAAAGTTAGATTCAATGCGTTAAAAAAAAGATAACAGACTTTTTGGTCAAACGAAAAATTAATTATGTACAGTATGTATTCTTTTAATACATAAATATATTCTTTTAATACAGGACTTTTAACTTTTGTTTAATATTTATACTGTATAATATGTATTTTTTTAAAAAAATACTTTAAAATAATTTTATACATAGGTACAATTGTTTTATTACATAGTTTCAGATTTAAGGCGATATGGTACCATCTTCACAATTTTTTTTATTTTTAATATTTGACATTTGGTTTTAATTGTATTTCATAAAGGTTAATATTTAATAATAATTCCATACAAAAACATTTTAATTTGTTGTAAAATGTTTGTAAAATTAAATTTTTTTAGCTGTTTTAAGCATTTTTTAAATCCCTAAGGCTTTTTTAAATATGTCTCTTTCCTTTAAAATTTTTTTTCCAAGCACCTTATAATATGCTACATAAAACTGAGCATGGGTTTGTTTTCTGCTGCTGCTCTTTAATTTTTTATTAATTATTTTATAGTTAAACTTCCAAAAATTCCCCAAAAAACATTAATTTTGATTTTGAAATTTTTTAGAAAAAATACTAAACATGTTAGAGCTGATTCCATGCTCAGTTTTACAAAACATACATTTCAGAACATGTATAAAAAATTTCAAACCCATACTTCAATTATCAAAAAAGCTTTAGGGTTTTCAATAGCAGTATATGTACAAAAATTCAACATGGAGAAATATGAGTTTGAAGTTTTCATTCCATGAATAGCATATAATATTCATCGAATAGTCTGAAACTTTTATGAAATGTTAATTAGCTTATTTAAAACTACTTACCATAAAAAATTGCTCAAATGTAGAACAATTAAACAGTATACTGCCATAATGAATACATAGAAAAAAAAACGCGAATGAAAGATCAATATTTCATAAAAATTTATCTTAATAAGTATAAAAAAAATAAATACACACACTTCAGAGCTAATTCCATGCTCAGAACTAATGCAAAACATGTACAGAAGATGTTTATGCCTTTATTTTTTTATTTCCATGATTTTAAAAGACTTCGCATGTTAAATATTGTACACGAATGAAAGCAAAATCAAATAGCAATTCATAGGTAAAATATATCAAAATCTAAGAAATGAATATGTGCATTTTTGTTTAAATAAATATCTTAACATATTTTAGTATTAAAATGTTGAATTTCACACACATGGGATATATATATATCACCAAAAACAAATATATAAAAATGGGAGAGTTTTTCTATTCTTGCGAATTAGATTTTTAATTATCTGAGTTATCGAAATGAAATTTAATCTTTGTGCTTTGGAAGAATCCGTTTTGAAGTTTTAATTTCATTCATAATAATATCATAAAAAGCACGCACAACTTTTAAATCTTGACCAAATCCATTTGTTCTCCCCCCCCCCCTAATAAACAATTCACAAACTAGAATTTCTGCATGAATTGCACAAATCTTTCTTGAAATGATTTGTTTCTGCATATA
This sequence comes from Trichonephila clavata, assembly GCA_019973975.1. Taxonomy (NCBI): domain Eukaryota; kingdom Metazoa; phylum Arthropoda; class Arachnida; order Araneae; family Nephilidae; genus Trichonephila; species Trichonephila clavata. Next base: position 301,936 of record BMAO01006038.1, on the reverse strand, counting down.
TAATGTCAGTCTCATAAACGCGCGGTAGAAAAATAATTAATTAATTTTTTATCAGGCTCTTTTTTAGCAGATAATCTGAAATGTAGGCGTGGTAGTTGCTGTTTAGCATCAAACATTGCTCCATTACTTATAAAGATTCGGGGTATCAAATAAGCCAATAAAAATTTTTTCGACAGTTTAATGACTTTTAGGGCACCATATCGCCTTAAATGTGTTAGAAAAAAAAAATTTCTCTTCGTGTATTTTCCCTACCCTCTTGGCAGGTGTCGTCCGCGTCACTTGACCATGGTTCAAAATTACGCGGACCGTCTCCAAAAGCCCTCGTGTAGCTGAACAGTGGGAGTTTAATATTCACTCACTCACTCCTACCCTCTTGATAATTCAAAGTTTTTCATTGGTCCCTTCAACTTCGAACTATCGAGAGTCGACTGTATTTCTTTGATACTTAAAATGAATATTACTGTAAAAAAAATCAGACGTTGTTAATTATAAATTTCTAATTAATTCTAATATTTTTTTTTCAATATATTAAACGCAACAATTGTAACGATTCACAGAATTATAAAAACAAGGAATATTTTCAATTTTTACATTTTCTGCATCAGACATGGAGTCAATTGAAACATTTAAGAAATAAAGGGGCACATGCTGAATCTGGATAATATTTTAAAATCCAAGCTTTTGATCATCCTAACCATTGAAAGTGAATAAAAAGATTCAAATGACATAATTCTTCCTTCTTTCACTCAAACCTGTTTATCTCTTGCTTCAGCAAGCCCCTTTTTCACTAAATCCCGTCCGTATAGGGATGTAGATACGCTTTAGGTCAATGATAACCACATTCCGGTTTTTCACATCATTACACGGTGGATGGGCTTTCAGCTGTACGGAAAGATCACGTAAATAACGAGCAGGCTCTTTCGCAATTAACATATGTTGGATTTCTCTAACAAATACAACAGATTTACATTTAACAGGAAACAACTCACCTAAAATACTCAACAGCACTAATTCGAAGTTCTCACGGTCAATAAAAATCTGTAGTCCTAATATCGTTTTGTGACGGATCTATACGCGTCCTTCAACTAATCCTCTAGGGAAATCTTTGGGCTATCAATCACAGCCAACCCTTTTGGAAGAAGAAACCGTGATATGCAGATTAAGTCAGTTATTTATAATATAGGTTTTCTAGCTAGTGAGATGAATAGATGAAGTTACCTGAAGATTGAAATATAGAGAAGCTGACGACGAAGAAAGATATCTATCGATCAAGTATTAGTAAACATTGATAGTTCGTTTCGGGCATTAAATAGTGGAAGATATTTAAGTGACGATTGGTCACCATAGCTAAATTGTAGTTCAAATATTAGAGTAGTAGATATTGATCCATAAAAGGAGGATCAATTTAATAGAAGTCTTTTCACACACACACACACGCGCGCGCGCGCGCGCATAATTCATGCCTCTCGTCGTTGAATCCCCTGTTGCCCTTAATTGGAACATCTCATCATGTTTGAATACTTGAATAGTGTCTGTTGATAATTAGTGTGCTGAATAAATAGTTGAAAAGTATTATGGCGAGTCATTCTTCACTTTCTTCTATACCTCAAGCCGGAACCGAGAGTAGGTCACGCATGTTACAGCTTTAGGACAATGAAACGCAATTTTTGTTCAAATATTTTGACTTTCTAAGATCATCCCTAGCTCTTGAATCAGAACAAAACGACTAAATTAGTTTTCTGAAAAGGACAAAATTTAACACTTAGGTCATAGGAAAGTTATCAATGAAATGCATTATCACTCTCCTCGAAGTTACACAAATATTCTTCGCCTGCTGCCATATGATTGAACAAATCTATAGTGATGACATCAACAATATAAATGCCCTTAGATTTTTTTTTCTTTTTGTAATAAAAATAAAAATAATGAAATAGTATGCGGAGATAAAAAGAACAACGTGAAATTTATACAGCAAATGTTAATTATTTTATCAATTTAACAAGATTTAAAGAAAAAAATTCTGAAATAATTTAAAAAAATGAGTTTCATATTTTAACGAAAGCTACATTGAATTCAATGACAAACTGCCTTTGCCAATCATTATTCTACGAAATTGATAAACATCAAAAAGCAAATACTCGAATCCCTCTGACAAAAGTGACTATTTGTATTGATATTAAACATATTTAAAGCTCATTCACATATAAGGAATTGCTTAAAAAATTAAAGGCATAAGATCCATCGATGGCTGGTAATTGCATTTTGAATGTTCAATCAGTAATTTGTGACTGACGGAGATTCGATCCCCGTACCTTCTGACTCGTAAGCATGTAACGGTTTATTTAGATTCCACCACAGTAACATTGCTGCCAGCAATTTCATACAATCATATCCGTACGGGTCAGGCAACATCCTCTTGCTTTATATGAGCAACTAACTTCTCATGTTTTGTCTATACAACCTAGTTTTTGAAGTCATCCAATTGTCTATAAGGTCTTTGACAATCAGGCGTATTTAGTTGTGTCTTTAGACGACGTTACTAATAGTGTCTTCAAAGAACGACAACCCAGAAAACAAGAAAAGATTTATCCGCAATTATTACTTGTTTTATATCATGTTAATTCAGTGCAAGAAACTCGTGGTATGATCATAGTTAACACATTCACTGTTCAATTTCATACTTAGCATAAAGCAATTTCGAGATTATCGTATCACTTTATGAGCGCTTCAGTAATCAGTCCGATGGACGTGGTAGCTTAGTGGTCGAGGTAACGGACTCCTGGCCGGGTGTTATGAATTCGAGCCTAGTACAGATGAAGACCCGCCGTGCAGCGCGGGCCGATGCACGTTAAATATGTCGAGGCTCAAACGTCCTTTCATTAGTTTGGTGTGGAAATTAGGAGAGGGGATGCTAGCTCAAGTGTCATCCTCTTCACTTGACCGTGGTTCAAAATTGCGAGGTCCATCGCCAATACCTGTCGTGTTGCTTTGGAATGCAACTTAAAAAAAATAAAAGGAATTATTGATATTGTTAATTAATTTTTGTTTATTTATTTTGCTTTCAGCATGGTAGCTTATTAACTGCTTTGATGTGATATTCTGTGAAATTATTCTATTTTTTGGAATTGTTTCTTATACTTTCTTACTCAGATTGGAATGCACATTTTTCTTAAAGTTCACGAATGTCATCTTAAAATAATTATTTTTAAAAAGTTCTCTACATATACTGGATCAATCTATTGCAGTTGGGGAAAAAAAGATATGCTTTTTTATAATTGAATAATAAAGATGATATTAAAACGCTTAGAGAGAAAGCGTGTAGTTATCTCCCTCAAAAGTACTGAAGTGGTTTACTTACAGATTTTTATGTAAAGTAATCTAGCCAATTTCTTACAAATTATTATTCAGTTTTTCTTTTAAAAATATTGCCTTTAAAAATGCAAATGAAATAAGTGATTATTTTTAAATCATCAACAAAGCAGTGTAAATAATATTTCATAAGATAATACCATTAATGATAGGTAGTAAAAATTTTTCCACAAATTCTATTAAAAGATATATAAAAAAGCGACAACTTATGTAGATGAGACCCTTTTTGTGGTATAACTTAAAATATATTATTTTAGAAACTTATTTTAATATGCAATATAAAAAATACTGCTTAAATAAAAAAAGAATACGTTACATTTTTCTATGTAATAGAAAAATATTTTTATGAACGCGCGTAAATTATAATGGAACTCCGAACCCTTTCTGGCTTCTATCTTTTATCCAACTATTGTTAGACTGCTGTTATCTTTCAATGGCCATAAATAATAAAAATTTTAAAAGATAGCTGAAAAATTATATGAAATTGCCTAGGATTTAAAAATTTACTTTAAAATATCTTAAATAAAGAAGAGAAAGAGAGTAAGAAATATTTATATAAATTTCTTAAAACTAGAAATATCTAAGATTGCCTGCAAACACAAGAGGGTGGGTGGGATTTCGCTGAACCAAGCTGGATATATTTTAATGATTCTTAGTATAGATCGGATAAGAAAATATTACATATAAACATAAATTAAGGCTCTAAAATTATAGAAAGAGAGAGAGAAGGAAAGGAAATTAATGGACTCGTATGGAAAATTACGGCAATTAATTATATGAATAGGGTAAATCCTATAACTCTTTTTTTATACAGATAATACAAAATGGAAAATTATTTCACTATAAATAAATGTTCATCTGCGATGAGTTATTTAATTTAAAAAATATAAATTATAAAATTAAGAATTTTACTCTGACAGAATCCTTATAATTAAAACTGAAAATTTCCTATTCGATATTAAAGTAATAAATATTTATGGAAACATCCATTTCAAAATATTTTACAGATGTATTAAACAACACAATAGTAATATATAGCTAATATATGAATATAAACTGATATATGAGAAATTTCCTGCACGAATAAATTAAAATAACATTATTTGTAGATAAATATACGAATAGAATAAATAAGTGATCGAAGTTGTTGAGCAAAAGAAATGTTGAACATAAAAAAAAAATGTTCAATGTTCTATGTGAAATGCATAGCATTCATATACCCCTTTTGGTGAAATTTAAAAAAAAAAACCCTCAGTCATTTTTGGTAAAATGCAGTACTTTATTATACACTCATGTCCATAAATTAAGAAAATTCAGAATCACACAGAAATAGAACTCTAAAATAAAAATTTCACCTGTAGAATTATCACACACATCTTGAAGAAGAATATGCAAATTACAGGAAACCACCAGATGGCGCGGATAGTACGTCACAAAGACGAGAGTGTAAGAGAGGGATATAAGGAAGGGTGGCAAAGAAGTAAAATTGTTCACAAGCGCTTTAAAAGCCTTTCAGTGCAATAACTGCATAGTTATGGCACAAAGGAAGCATTTGGATGATTTTTTACGTGGTAGAATTATCGGACGACTGGAATGTGGACGTACCCAGCTGGAAGTATTCGAGAAACCTTGGAATCGCCCAGAGTGTCATCTCCAGGCTTTGGCAACGATTCCAAGATGATGGTAATGTGAGTAGATGTTACAGCACAGGTCGCCCCCGAGTTACAACGCCGAATGAGGACTGGTATTTGGCAGGTACTGCCAAAAGAAACAGACGGAGCACAGCATCAGACCTGTCTCGTCAGCTCTCTTCCGCTACCGGTACGACAGTTTCAAGGCAGACCGTGTACAGACGCTTAGGGCACATGGTCTATATGCTCGTAGGCCTGTCAGATGTGTTCCCCCTACCGCAACTCACTATCGCCTGCGATTAACCTGGAGTAGAGCGCATGCATTGTGGACACCGCAACAGTGGTCTTGTGTGATGTTTTCCGACGAGGTCAGGTTTAGTTTGCAGTCTGATTCTCGCCGGACTTTCATATGGAGAGCGCCAGGTACCCGTTACCACCAAGAGAATACCATTGAACGACACCGTTACGGTGGTGCAGGATGGCTCGTTTGGGGGGGGGGAATTATTCTTGGTTCCAGAACTGACCTGCATGTTCAGAGTGTAACGATGACAGGCCACATCTATCGGGATGTCATTCTGGAACAACATGTACATTTGTTTCGGGGCGCCATGGGTGCTGAATTTCTGTTTATGGATGTCAACGCCCGTCCTCACCATGCAAACATTGTAGGCGAATGCCTTCAATCGGAGGATATCACCCGTATGGATTGGCCAGCATACTCACCGGACTTGAATCCGATAGAGCATGTGTGGGATATGCTTGCGGCCGCGGTGGCCGAGTGGTCTAGGCATCGGATCATGGCTAGCATGTCATGAGTTCGATCCTAGTACCCCTAAAGACCCGCCGTGTAGGGGAGCGATGCACGTTAAATCTGTCGAGAGCTCAAACGTCCTCCCGTTGGTGTGGTATTTAGGAGAGGGGGTGCCAGCTCAGGTGTCGTCCGCGTCACTTGACCATGGTTCAAAATTACGCGGACCGTCGCCAAAAGCCCTCATGTTGCTAATCAGTGCGACGTTAATATTCTCTCTCACTCGTGGAATATGCATGGCCGACGAATTGCAGCCCTTCAATTCCCTCCCACCTGTCTACCGGAACTTCGGAGAGCATTGCTTGATGAGTGGTGTAATATTCCCCAAGATCAGTTTGATAATTTGATACTCAGCATGCGTAGGCGTTCTAAGGCCTGTATTGCATCGTCCGGGAGACATACTCCGTATTAACCATCATACTAACCATGTTATACTGCTTTTTGTAAATAGGTTCTTTTTTGAAATTTGCTCCAGGGAGTAAAAATCGCAATTTTTATTAATTATGTCAAACATATAGCATCTTTTTTGCTCTTTACCTTTTGTTTAATAAATAGACTTTACAAATAAGTCAAATTTGTTTTGCTTCTGTCTCTTTCTTTGCCTGAACTTCTTTATGCTTAATTTATGGACATGAGTGTACTTAATAAGCTATGCTGGCCTTTTTAAAAATTTCCCCAAAGCTGTGTACTATGATTTGTAACTTCAAGGACAATCGTGCTATCATAATAATACTTCATTCTCTTATTTGTTTTTGTTTTTATTAAAGTCGCTTCAAAGGTAACATGAAGCCTATTGGCGATGTACTTTGGTCAAGTGACGAGGACGACATCTGAGCTGATACCTATTCTGCAAGCTTTTACGTAATTGTAAGAGTTTATTCTCTGAAAAGAAGTCTCAAAATATTTTATTTAATGTTATAAGGGTTAAAATATCAACAAAATTTTGACTGGTTTATCACTGAGTACCAATATTTTGAATAAACACATGCATTTTATTCTTTCTTTGACTTTTCTTGTCGTAATGCATGCAAAGTAATGAAATTTTATTATTTTTTGTTTACTTTTACTTATTTTCATTATTATTACAAAAACAATATAGTTTCTTTAAGTATCTGGTTTTTTTTTTTTTTTAGCTTTCTTTTGGTTTCTGCTGTTTAATCACTATGCCATTTAGACGATAAGGGAGATAATCAAATTCCGCCAGTTACATTCTCTCGCTAGTGGCAGCACTAAGTCCTTTTTTATTTTCTTCTCTTGTTCTTAGAAAACCACATTTAGGTTATAGTTAAAACCTTTAAATTAAGTGTATCTGTCAAGTGTATCGTATCAATCGTAGCTTAATAATTGAGACATTTAAATGAATTTCTTCTTTTAAAGAGCGTTCCTTAGTTTTGAAGATTATATTGAATGGTTGTAGTGTAAGCCTAAGCTAATAATAAAAACTAACTTCCTTGCAAAATGTTGATATCCGTAAAAATCTTGAAAGGAGGTGAATGTGATATAGAGGTAACCATTTAGAATTGATTCATCACTTATTCTCTTAATTTTCAAATTAAATTATTTTTCATTTCAATTTTAGCCGATTCAGTATAAAAGTTATATAAATGCAATTGAATCTCACACTAATGAATCATTCATTATCTTAGAATTATTTGTTAATCATGATGATATTTCCAAAAAGAAAGTACATCTTAATTAACTTTTAGAAAAATATATTATGTTATGTTTATGAATGCTGTATCTGTTGAAAACTATTTTAATAGTTATGTTAATTTAAGATTGCTTGATCCTTTTTTAATATAACACATGTATTAACTAAAATAAAAGTTTGAAAGTAGATAATATTGTTGAATTAAGTTATTTATACATTTTTTGACAGAAATTTTTACATGAATATGATGATGATTAAAAATCAATTTGTTTAACATGTTGGTTAAGAATTTTCTAGAAATTTAACATAGTTAACAAATTGCAAGTTTAATGTCAATCAGCTTAATTGAAAATGTATTGTTGTGTGTACAATATATTGTTCACTGCAGTTGCACATAGATGACATGTTTCTTTTTCAGTGAATCTTTTTTTTTTATCTGTTAATGTATAAAATGCTTCCGATAATTTATCTGCATATAGAGTCAGAATTATTTAGAACATAAATAATGGTTCTATGAAACAATCCTTAAGTTTTTATAAATGTGTAATCTTAATTATAATTTAAATTTAATAAATAGGAAGATAGCTAATGAACTTTTTAGAAATTTGATGAAATTAGTGATATTTTTAAAATGAATGTAGAGTATACTGTCTAGTGGAAAAACATGATTTATTTAAGAGCCATGCTATTTTTATTAAAATGGTTGTAAACTGTTAAATGTTAATATAACTTTCTTAAAAATGATGTGATTAATTTTAATTTTGTTTTTATTCAGTATTTGCTTATTTAATTCAATCTCTAAAACATCATGCTTCGAAAAAACCAGTTATTTATAGAGTATTGATGTATGTCTCAAATGTTGAAAATTAGTAAAATTTTATGTTTGATACCTTTTTTTCTTTTTTTGCTATGGTGTATATCATATGAGTATTTTTGTCTACTGTGAAAAGATTATCTACCCAAGGCTTTTGATATAAATATTTCAGAATTGTTATAGATTTTCATTATTTATTTTATGAAACATTCTACGTGAGTTCAAATTGCTTTGCATATTTAGGTATATTATGATATTTAAAAAATATATACAGCTATTTTTCTCCTTGTTTAGTTTCTTTTTTAAATTTGAGAACCATCAAAATCACTAGACTACAGATTCTTTGTAGTATTTGAATTATTTTGGAAGTTTTGTTTTGTATTGGTTTAAGCTTTAAACCTAAATTGTTTAGTGATAATTTTTTGAATGACCTAAAATATTTTTAATTGTTAACAGTGATTTGTATTGTGATAAACCCCTCATTTTTTCAAAATATGTTAATATAATATATGAATTTAGCAAGGAAGGATTTCAATCTGTTATTTTAGATTGTGTAATACATTGGTGAGATTTTTTCTTTTTTTTTTGTCACCATTTGTATTTACTTCAGTTTTCTTTATTGTAAAATTTTAAATTCTCAGAGTAAGAATTGGAATTATTTTTAATCCCCATTGTTTTTACTAAGTTTTTTTTATGCATGTAAATGCCACATGGCTCAGACAGAATGTTAAACAGTAGAAAATTTAAGAGTTTGAGTTTTAAAAGATAATTTGATAACTTGCATAGAAGAGATGAATACTTATACATAAATGTCACCACAGCCAAATTTGCACCACACAAATTGCACCATAATATCAATAGCAAGAGAACAATTACAAAAAAAGATTTTTACATGTTTCAATTTGGAAAAAAAGCCATTCAGTCGGATTTTGCTGATTCATGTGGTACAAATTTAGGTGTGTGACGTTACTATGTAAGTACCTAAAATGTATTGATCCATTTACATATTTTTTAAACGAATTGTTTGTACATTAAAATTTATGTTGGTGGTATCATTAACTCTTACCAAATATTATAGCTTTTTGTCAACACTACTTAAATCTTTTTTTCTTGAAACCATAAAAGCTTGGCAAAATTTCTTACTTGTCAAAGTTTCTGTAATGTGGAAATGCGAACCCAAAACATTTTCTTATGTATTAAATTTTTATGTATTGTATTTATTTTAAATATTGTCAAAAGATATTTTGCATAAAAAAAAGAACATGATACATCATTTGTCACATCGGCTGTTTTTAACCTCCTGGGCACTTCAAATTGTTACGCCCTTCCCTCCCCTATTTCCAGAGTACCCTCCTTCTGTTTTTACCTTGCCAAGTTTGGTTCAAGAGAGATTTTCCCTAAGATCTCTTACTCTTCTCACTTTTTTTGTTTTGTTTTTGCTCATTGGAGTATTTCCATTATCCACCACCTATGGCTGCCAGGACATGGTGAGTCAGGCATAGTTTGGCCATTATCCTATCTTACTTTCATTTCTAACCTTGTATCATCATGGACTATCCAACCACCTCTTTGTAAATTAGCACAGTAAATTAATGAAATTGTTTGCAATTACAGTATAGAGTATGCATTGATGTATGAACAGTTTTCAACTTGTTAATTATCATCTTTTTCATCGCTTATTACTTTACTATCTTTTACTTTTAGACCTCTTTATTCTTTGTTGAGTCACTGTTATTGTACTTGTACAACAAAGGTTTGCTTTGAGCTTTGATCATTGCAAAATCATTAATGGCATCATTGTAATCAATTTCCATTGCAATATCATTTGGAGTAAATAGCAATATCAAACTGTTAAGCTTTTCTTTTTCCACAGTAGATCTCATGACTTGCTAGGTGGTGGCATGTAGTTTTTTCTCTTTTTTCACCCTTCAATTTTTTTGCGTTCCCAAATCTTTTGCGTCCTAAGCACGTGTTGCATTGGAAAAGTGGTCCTGTGTGATGTATATGCTCGTTGTTTATATTGAGTCACTTAAGTAAATATGCAAAGTAATTGTGATGATACCTCTGGTGCTGATCAGTAATAGGAATCATAGAACCAAATTTGTAAAAAACATGCTTAATTCTAACTTATATTGGTTGCTAATATTATAGACAAGTGACATTTTTTTAATATCAGGGCACATACCTTTCTTTTAAATGTTATTATAGATAAATGGTGCTATTTTCAAAAATCCTCAATCTGTCAATAGCAGTTAGTGTTAATTTAATGCCATTTTCTTTCTATTGTAATGTTAACTTATTGTTTATAGGAATAATAAAGCTAAAAGTGGGAACATGTAAAAAATTGGCCAAATTTTGGCTTATACCAGTTGTGTATTATATAAATAAGAAAAGTTGAGGAAACTCCATTATAATTTACTATTGTGTCTTGTGAATTTATTATACTGGATAATATTGCTAATGTTCATGTTTGGTGACAGCTCAAGAAAAAAAAAACACCTATTTGTGGTAGGCCCGCTTTTCCGCTTAGGCACGCTAGACTCATGCCTAGGGCGCAAAAAATTGGAGGGTGAAAAAAAAAGAAGAGATGAATTAAAATTACAGAGAACGTACAACCGCTTAGTGTTTATTAAAAAACCAACTATTCTTTCATTTTTATATCTAAATCATCAAATCTTCGTTTCACTGTGGTCAAATTATTATATTAATCGCTTGACTTTTCTACCACAAATCATATTTTGTTTCATTTATGCTGTTATTAAATTGTTCTCAAAACTCGAAATAAAATCTTTATTGCAGTGTTTCTCAAACTGTGGGGTGCATCCCCTTCGGAGAATGTGATAACCCTACTTGGGGGGGGGGGTGAGCATATCGCAAAAAATCAAAAGTAAAAGATTTGGTGAAATTGTTGAATTGGCCACTGGTCCGCCAAATTTTGAAAAATCGCCAACTTAACGCGTTTTTACACCGCGATCCAACTTCTCGCTCACTGATACAAATTCACGAGGGTTACCAGATTTGGCGCATTTATCGATTTGGCAACAAAGAAAACTTGCCGGGATAAGTGGCCGATTCGACAATTCAACCGAAGATTTAAATAATTATCAATTTAATAAAATGATTGGCAGTTTAAAGTATTTGATAATTAATTTATCAATATTCAATTAAAAACAAGTTTAGTAATTACTAGTGACTCTCTTGGGCTTGTCATATAACAAATTCATATACAAAACTTAATATTTATCTAATTAGTTTGTTTTATAATTAAAGTCATATTCTATTGTAGTTTTACCATCAAAGTACATTGTAATTGTATTCAATACATTGTTATTGTGAGAAGAGGGGCACGATGAAAATTATGACTAAATGGGTCGCCAATATCGAAAATTTGAGAAGCACTGCTTTATCACAATCTACAACACTCTTTTTGATATCATGAATTCCTTCAGATTCTAAGCAGAATATCTATATATACACAAGGGCAGAAGGTTCAATCCCCCCACATAGACCAGAAGATTTTTAATATTTAGCATAAAAATTAAGCCTCAGCACTTTTTATCTCTTTAAAAAAATTAATCCCCCCCATAAAAAGATTCTGCATACACCCTGCTTCAGTTTACTAGTTTTATTATTAAGTTATCATGTCAATAAAATTCATAAATCCAAGCTGCTAAATATTTCGTGCAGATTTGCTTTTTTACTCTGTGCTTTAAGAGATGTTTGCAGATCTTTAGGCTTCTTCCCCTTTGTATCATTAAAAATTAGGTATAAAAATATTGTTTCCCTTTTTTTTTTATAAATATGTATTGAAAAATTACTCTGTATTAACTTATATATTTAAACTGGCTTAAGACAATTATTCGTGTAGTAAATTGCTGGTGAAATTGTCGAATCGGCCACTTTGAAAAATCGGTAATTTGGCGCGTTTTTTTGCGTGTTGTGTTTTGGAGTAGCAACCCTATCACAACACGATCCGACTTCTCTCTCACTGATACAAAAATGAAAAGGTTACCAGATTTGGCAGACTTATCGATTTGACGAGAAAACCCTTGGCGGGATAAGTGGCCAATTCGACAATTCAACCAAATTGCTTTCCGTTAACAAAGTTTTTAGAAAATCAGTAGAAATATTCAGATTACTCCTTAAGCAGGCAAAGTCCATTTTATTGGTAAAAATACTACTGTGGGAAAACGTTCCTTGGAGTGGTCCATGCAACGTCCCCCAACAGAAACACATTCCTTATTTTATGATCTGCCGAAGGGCTAATAAAAAGAGGGTTGAAATGACCCTGCAGGAAATCACTGTTTTTCAAAGAGAGAGTTTACACAATTTTAAATCAGCAATTCCTTCAATTTTACTTCATTCCTTTTAAACTACAAGTGGTAATTATGACTTTACTTTTGATTTATTTTATATTTCTCCTTGAGACTTGAAAAATGTACAAATATTTGTATCTTATAAAGATAAAATCAAAACCTACGTTTATATTATTTGCTTTCCTTTACAAAGGAGGCAGTGAAAATAATGTTCAGCTTAATAAAATCTATTTAAAAGGAAAAAAAAATTTCTGAATTTTCTGTGTTACATTAGCTTAATTTTAAGGTTTTCGTCTATATTTATATACATATTTCAATGGACTTTTATAGTACTTTTATGTTGATTAATATTCCTCAATACTTGTTTTCTTTGCTTGAGATTGTATTCACTTTACTTTATATCTTCCAAAAGCACACTTTTCTATTCTAGAACAGTTTTATAAAGTTTTATTATTAGTGTAAACATGAAATTCCAAAATGTAGTGTTTTAGGTAGTACTGGTATGGAAGTTTTTTCACGAAACTTCAAAGTTGCGTTCCTAGCATTGATATTTTGACACTGATCGCACTTACATTGAGCTATAGAAATAAAAAATAAATAAAAAAATATCTACAATATTTCTTCATTTTTGAAGGAATGGAAAATGTGTTAATGCCTGTTGTGTGTGTGTGTGTACATTTTTATTTAAATAATATAAAAAATATTAATTGGAGCATGAAAGTCTTGAACGTGTCTGTTGCTGGGATGGGGGACCTTTTCCCCGGAAACACATATCTAGGTGTCTGATACTTTCGATATCTTGTTTCACTAACAATTGGTTCTTCTTTCTTGAAAGCCTAACAATTCCTGGTCTAGAATCGCATTCACTGTACTTTATAAATTCTCTGAATTCTTCTTTATAAAAAATAATAAAAATAAATGCAATAAAATATTCTTGATTCACACAAATGATACTACAGAAAAATAGCTTTCAGAAACAGAAAGATTTGTGTTCGTAATAAATAAGGAAACAAAAGTTGATTGTAAATTAATGTTTATAACATGTGTAAATGACAGAAAGGCTGGGCAATATGAAATTTTTTGTCTTACTTTTGTAGAATTATTCTTTGTTGAAAATTTCATTTATGTTTGCGCAATTCGTCATATTCTGAATATAATACTTTTTATGTCTTGTATCATACAAAGTTTTAAAAATTCAAATTTATCGTAACCCGATTATTCAGTGAACATTTGGTTATTGAAATACACACATTTGTGTTAAAATTTTTCTTATTTTTTGAGAAATATATTACTCTGGAATATCCTACCCATATGGTAAAGCATTTGAAATTTACTTCAGATCACAAAAAGAAAGAAAAAAAAAACTTTTTTTTTCACTTTTGAGAATTTATTTTATGTACACAATATCTTACTTTTTCATAGCTGTAGAGTATTATTGAAAAAAAAAAATCAACTGATGTACAATAATTCTTTGAACAATGTACAATCATAACATCTTAAATATAAGCCAATATATTAAACAAAAAGTGAAAGAAAATTACAAAAAATTATTAATGTACTTTATGTATGTTATGGAACAGTACATACAATGTACATTAACTTTTACGATAAAAAAAAAATCCATGTCGCGTTATATCTGTACAGTGTTATTAAAAAAAAAACAGTTGAATAACAATTCTTAAAAATTAATGCAATCTTTTGTAAGGTATGAATACGATGTAATTTTTCAAACATATAAAGATAAAAAAATATCTCTACATAAGTATTACTGCATAAATTTTTATTAAATTTGAAAAAAATTTATTCACCAACTTTTAAACATTGCCGAACAATTTAACCAAATGACAAAGAAATTGTAAAATTAAAATTATAATGTTTCTCTAACAATCATTCTGAAGAGGATTTTATAATAAATAGCAATAAAAAAAAATTTTTTTTTAAATATTCACAGTAAAATTAGGTTGTTTTGTAATTATCAAAAGTTTTTATGTAAACATTAATTTAAAGGCAGAAAATTTGCAAGTTTATAGAAGAGTAACTGAGTATCTGTAACACTATTTATATATTTTGTACAGTTTGAATTAGTATGAGTATATTTGTATTGAGAGAGTTATGAAATAAAAAAAACAGTATGCCAGTATCATAGATTAGAACAGGGGTTCTTAAACTTGTCATGTTTTTCTATTTTGGGTAGACTCTTGCTTACTTAATATTGAATTTTTACAAATTCATGAACTTCAAATGAGTTTTTGACAGCTGGTATACTGTGGTAGCTCGCTGCTACTTTAAAAACATTTACTTATCTATCTAGTAAAGTATAGTGTGAAAAACTTTAAGAAAATACATGTTAATTTTAAACATTTATTATATTCCAGTTAAAATTTAGTACCTGTTAGACAGAGTAAGAGAGCAAAAACAAATGCTTTTATGATGCTGTAGTAACAAATTTTTAACATTTAGCACCAATTTAGTTAGGTTTTACCTTAAATCTCCTCGGTTGGTAATGTCCAGTCTATTTTTTTTCTTTGTTTGAAGATTAACAATTGCTATTAGACGTCACAATGAGGATTTACTTCATCTTCCTGTGACAAACTGTACATCAGAGAGAAGCTTTTCTGCCCTTAAGAGAATTAAGACAGACATGAGAACTACTATGGAAAATGAAAAACTTAATAGATTATTGTTGTTATGCACACAAAATGATATAACCATAGAAATTGATTATAATGATATCATTAATGATTTTTCAATGATGAAAGCTCGAAGAAAACCTTTGTTGTTCTAGTACAATGACTATGACTCAACTGTCAAGGTGTCTAAAAGTAAAAGACAGTAAGATAATTAACAAGTTGAATGTTAAACAAGTTAAGAAATTGATAATTATGATAAGTTCATACTTTAATGTATACTGTAATTCCATACGATTTTATTAATTTACTGTACTTATTTACAAAAGGAGGGGGGGGGTCCATAATGCCAAAAGGCAAGAAATGAACAAGAGTGACCAAACCATGTCACTCTCCTTCCGACTGTCGGTTGCTGGGTCTATAGATGGTGAATAATGCAAGGACTCTCTATTAAGAAGACAAAGAAAGGGAAAAAGAGTAAGAGAGTCAAGGGAAAATATCTCCCGAACCAAAACTGGCAAGGTAAGAACTGAAATAGGGGGAGGAGTGCTCTGGAAATAGTGGGAGGGGGTGCAACATTTTGAAGTGCCTAGGGCAGGGGTCGGCAACCTTTTGAGTCGGAAGAGTCAAAAATTACAAAGTTTTTAAAAGAGCCACAAAATTTTTCTTGCCAACAACAAATAGTACTTGCATAAATAAAGTTTCTTGATAAAAAAATAGTAATTTATTCATTCATAAAAAAAATATCTATTTATTCATATATGAGTAGTGTTTTTCACTACAAATTAGATAATATATATATGTGTGTGTGGCATTATTAGATAATTACTTATTATTCAAGTAAAAAAATTAAAACAATTAAACATTTACTTACAACACTAACTTGTACTTCAATAGCAAACAATTGAGCAAACAAATCCAATGGTAGCGATGGCTTTGCATGGTTATTCAAGTAGAAAATTTAAACTTTATTAAATAATGTAACTTGTACTTAAAAACAAAACAGAACAATAACATACATTTGAGCAAACAAATTCAATTGGAGCGTTGGCTTTGCATGGTCTTAGAAAGTTTGGATAAATTTGGCTCATAATTTTTTTTTTTTTTAGTTTCAAACACGACTCTAAATTTTCATTTGTTATAGATGGCTTCTTACTTTACTTATAATTATATTCATGCAAGAGAACGCTTGCTTGTACGAATATATTGATATGAAGCTAGTCAGTACTCCAAATGCCAACTTCTTCACATCACTGTAGCAATCTAGAAGAATGTGGATTTCTTTACAATTTGTGTTGAGAGGATTTGCTATGAATGCTAGAGTGGTTTCGTTGGTTTTAAATTGCTCAAATCTATCAGCAAATTCATCTTTAATTTTTTTATAACTGTGCTGAAGTAATTCGTGTCAACAGTTGCATTTATTTCATTGCGATATTGCTTTAGAAATTGAAAATGAAGTAATTTAGCGCTCTGAATATCTTCTGCAAAAAGAATTAATTTTCTTCGAAACAAACCAATTCTTCTACCAGGCTGAGTTTCCCTTTCCTTGCAATTTTAGATTCAGCTCATTTACTTTTGCTGTGATATCCACCATAAAGTAAAATTTTTGTAACCATTTGTTGTTCTCTAATTCAGGGTGTTAATGCCTTTATCATTGAGGAATGTATTTATTTCATTCAACACAAAGCAAAACGTTTCAACACCTTACCTTTGAAAAGCCATCGCACTTTATTGTCAAGGAGGTCGGAATACTGAGTCTCCATTTCGTTTAAGAATTCTTTAAACTGAAGATGGTATATAGCGCTTTTGACAAGATGCTGTTGCAATCTTGATTACCAAATTCATGACCTCAACTATTTCAGCCGGAAATGTTTGGGCACAAAGCGCTTCTTGGTGTATTATGCAGTGAAACGTAAGAATTTCGTGGTTTATTTTGCTCTGTAGAATCGTTGTTGCCCCTTTATTTTTTCCTGTCATACTTCTGGCTCCATCAGTTGCTATTCAATCGATTTTATTTAAATTGATCTTATTGTCTTCAAGGCATTTTTGCACAGGTTTCGCTATATCTTTCCCCCCTAGTTAGTCGCGAGAGCGGTAGCAATCCTAGAAGTTCTTCTTTTGAACCTTGGGAAGACATATACTTGGCAAAAAGGACAACTTGTGCCGTGTCTTTTATGTTGCAAGACTCATCTATAGCAAGTGATAAGGCAGAAGAAAATTGAATATCTTCCATCTGCAAATATATTAAGAACGATTTGACGACGATATGATTCAGAACGGTTTTTAAACGTCTTTTTTATAAAATGCATAATATTTGCGTATGGAACTAAAGAGCCACAGCTTCAAATCTAACGAGCTGCATGTGGCTCGCGAGCCGCAGGTTGCCGACCCCTGGCCTAGGGCACTGTGGAGGTTAAAAATGGCCCTGAACTGTGGTCCTTATCAACTGATAAGTACTGTTCTTAGTCAAAGTTTTATGTTCTTATTACATTTAAAATAATTTATTCCAGCAATGACAAATTTAAATGAAAAATGTCACATAAATACAAAGAATTGATTAGAAAAAAGTGTTTTAACTTTGTATTATCATGCAGTTCACATTACAAAAGTATACAATTGGAAACAAAAAGAAAACTTTTGGTACTTTTTGTGAATTTTTATTTTATGAAAACTAAAAATTTATAAGGTAACCTTTTTTAATCATTTCCCTTAATATTGATTGTTCCGTAGTGAAGTGTTTTGGCGACAGAAAGCCCGCCCAGTACTGATGCATGCATGACTTGTATGCGTGTGTGGCTGTTTTCATGCATTTTTGTAGCCCCACTCAGGAACAAGTGGGGAGGAGACCCTATGCTAATGTTGAGGACAGATGCAAACAATTTGCTCCTAACACTATTTAATAAATATACATTAAAAATTTATTAAAGTTCATTTGGCTCATTAACTCATTTGAATTTATTAGTACGTCTCCGAACATTGATGATGAGGAGTTTACTAAATTTTGTGTTACTTATTTTCTGCTTCGCTTCCAAAAGTACTTGTTTGGTATGATTTTTTATTTGATGTCAAATTTATGAACTTGCTGATCAAAGTAGTGCCACAAGTGTGCAAATAGGGTTAATCTCAACTTTGAGAGGTGTTCTGAAATTTTGGGGGGCATTTTACAGAAGCCATTCTTATTCTTGTACCTCAAGTAGTGTATTTTAAGTCCTTATCATATTGAAAGATGGCTAAAAATTTCTGTATAGATTCATTACAATGCAATTAGTTCTAAATTGTCTACACTAGCTGTCGATATGCAACCTTAAATCATAATTTATCACTGTATTCTAAAGTTCCTTGTGTGCATGTTCTTTTTTCCAATTCTGCATTTCTTTTCCTCCAAACTTTTTTGTGCATATATGATCTATAGATGTTACATTTACTTTGACCTCAAATAATCTTGGATTCCAAAAATTTTTATTCTGTTTTTTATTTACTTTTTCAAAATTTAATTTCTTTTTGCTGTTAGATTTGCTAATGAAAGTTAATTGTTGTGTATTCCAACTATAGTATCTTGTTCTTTGTATCATATGACTAATTGTTTCAGAATAACATGATTTGCTAAAATTCTTTTTTCTTTAACTTTCAATTTTGGAGCACAGATTGTTGAATTTTTTATTATTTTTTCACAAAAATCCAACTTTTTTCTGTAAATTTCTGGAAATGTCCAATTTTTGTCTTGTATCAATCTGAAACTTTGAAATGAATTTTTGTAGTGTTGCAAGACTTTTCCCAATGTTTTTGGAGCTTTGTCATTGAGACTTTTACCTGCATAGATTTATATTTAATTCAGTGGCATAACAGAAAATATTAGCCTCCCACCCACCCCTGCAAAAGTCAGGTTTTGGGTCCCAAGCCCAAATACGTACTTGGCATCAGTCAGGCTGTGGGCTCCCTAAAGTCATGTTCCCCCTCTCGATGTGGGGGTGTATGTTACACCACTGATTTAATTCTTTATATTCTGTGAGTGTTCATTTATTCATGGTGCCATTGGTAAGTAACAAAAAGATTTATTGCCTTACTTGAGGTTAATTATAACAAAACTTTCAAACTATCTGTTGTTGAAAAAATTTACAAATAATTTTGGGTATTTGTCAGCTATAAGGACCATGAAACCAAACATGTCAAATTTTGTTCCTTAATTGTGTTGGTAGGAAATGTATTTTATCAGATATCTCCATTGCTTGTATTGGCATTTACTTCGAAAAACAGTCATCAACCCATGGTACTTATAACCAATAAGTAAAAATCATTTTTTTGTTTAGCTTTTCTCACAGCTCAGAACCTTTTACTTTTGTCCAGGGCTTCAAACTGAAATTGAACCGACCCCCCCCCCAACCGGTTATTTTGGTTGGAACCACAAAACCAGAACTGCATCAAAAAAATATCGGTTTACTTCAATTTGACATATCTTTGGTCATTTTGTTCTGTAGCCAACTTATCAATATTTTTTAATTTAACATCAACCATATGATTTTCATTACATAAACATTACTTCTTTAATTTCTGTTTTTTGGTTTCAGTTTTGTATGAAACTACTTGTAGAAGTCAGATTTAATTCATGTGAATGAACTAGATGTATAGATGATTTCTTAAGAAAAATATGAATCTGAGTTATATTTTTCATATCTCAGCATGCAATCATCCATGGATTGTTGTATAGACTGTTTCGATTAACGAACCAGAAATATGAACCTAGTTGTCAAATGCAATTTTGATAATGGATAACAGTGCCAATGCTTGTAGTGTACATGCTGGTAAATTGTATCAATTCATGTGCAACTTTACAATTGAAAAAAATCTTATAAATTTTGATAGAATTAAATTTTTTGTTTATAATACAATTTTGTTTTTAGTGCAAATAAGAATATTCATAAAATAAAATTGTTCATTCGGAATTGAACCTAAAATCATTATTAATAAACCATTATTGAACGAAAGCGGGAACTGAACCGATACAATTTTTTTAGTTGAACTGGAATGAAAAAAGTATGGTTCGAAGCCCTGCTTTTGTCATGTTAATTTTTACTAATAAATAAAATAAAAGAAAGAAATTTGAATGGGGAATCGACATGTCATTGATGATTCAATCTTTTAAAAGTTAAACTAAAGTTGTAAGTGATATCCTCCAGTCCAATATGTCTTTTATTGATTTGAAAAGTTGGACAGTTTAATTTGAGATAGGCCTACAAGCAAAAATTGGGTAATTTCTTATTGTGTTTTGACTTTCTTACAATTTTGATATCCAATAGTTGTATATAAAAGAAAGTTATATCAATAGGCAGAAAATTCATTTTGAAAGAAAACCATGTTTGTCTCTAAATATTAAAACTTTTACAGGGTTTTTTGAACTTGAATTTTTATATATTAATGTCCAATTATTTTAATTAAAATTTTTCAAAAATATATTGTTATTGAAAATTGTTAAATATTTTTTTTTATTATTATTCAATTCAAAGTTTTAACAGGCTAAACATTTTTTTTAAAAGAAAAATCTTATTTTACTGGAGAGAATTTTATTTTCCTTCATAAAATGGGTAATAGTGACAGTATTTCATTCTGATCTTCAATATTTTGCAGTGTAAGAAGCGTTGATGGCATTTGCATTCTACTACATAAATATGTATATATTTAATTTAAAATAATGTTATGTTTTATAGCATTTTCAAACATAAATGCTATAAAAGTTTTAAACTTTTTATTAATTATATTTGTAAAATTTTTAAGGCAAAACTGAGTAGTAAAAACATTGTGATTATAATTTGATTTAACAGTCATGAGTAGTATATCCATATAAAGTAAATGTAAAAGCATATTTTGCATATGCCTGTATAATAAATTTAAACGTTTTCTAATTATTGTAGTTCATTAAAAAAATTATTAAAAAACGCCATTATTCTCATTGAAAAATCCATAATCAGAAGTGTCTGTTTACTTGTATCTTAATTATCTGCTAGCTATTAGTGGTATTTTTTTTAAAGATTAAGAAGGAATATTGATAAACTTAATATTTTTTGGGTATTTTGAGAAGTCTGTGCTGATTTGTTTTAATTAGTTAGAAGTATTAAATGTTCCATGTATGTGTGATGCATCAAGTCTTAATTTTGTAAATATTTTCTATGAAATGTATCAATAAAACAATTTTCAGAATATTTTAAACATATAGTAATTCTGTTGTATTAAAAATATAAATAATTTTTGAAGGTCTCTGCCACTGCATCCATCAACAGTGTCAAGCAAATAGTTGCTCAACAGCTTAGAATTCCAGTAGATCAGCAGAAACTTGTATTCAAAGGAAAGACACTTTTAGGTAACGTTCATATCACTATTGTGTATACAAAATAGAATTAGAAATTGTTTTATGAGGAGTAGGGCAAATATGCATTTATTTTTGTTTTGGTAATTGTAGCATTTTAAAAAAAATTATCACTTTAAATTGAAGTAATCATTTAACATTTTGTTTGTTTGTTATATCTTTTGAAAGTATAACATGTTCAAATTTATAGATCTAGAATCTTCTTTAAGGTAAAATAATTGTAAGTGAAATAATATTGTGAGGTGTTCTAAAAATGCTCTTTTTAATTGTTAGTATAGTCAAAAATGATAATCCCTTTATGTAATTTTTTAGCACATTTTTTCATAAAATAATTTGGAAATTGTGTATATGTATTTATTGTACTCACAGTTCTAAAGAATAAATTTCACACAGGGTCAATCGTAGCAGGAGTGCAACGCGTGCACTGCACACAGGCGACCTAAATAAGGGCAGCCGCAGGCCACGTGTAGCTCTATCATTCAAGCAAAACTTTTACAAATTTCTCAAAATAAAACTTATAATAAGTCAAATAAATATGCTGAATTTTAAATAGTTATTGAAAAATCGAAATAAATCCTGATAGCAAAGCATAGTTTAAGGAAAATATAATGTTAGTTCTTTATTATTAACGTCAACTCTTTACAAACATCCTCCATTTGATAGCAAATTATGTGGCAGAGCTGGCAATCCACAATAGAAAAGGTCTTGCAAATCATCAGCACTGGTGGCAACACTGTGGATCGACGCTTAACAAAGACTAATGGATTAAATTCATGTGACGTCACAGTCACACAATCAACACAATCACGTGTTCTTAGCTAATCAATTCATGCGCTTCGCTGTTGCCAACATTTGTTATTTGCGGAAACTTTCTTTAAAAAGTACATATTTGTCAATAATAATAATGCACATAATTAAACAAAATGCTCTTGATTCAAATTTTATTTATTTTTATATAGTATATCTTTTTTTTTAATTTTGAAAATCTTGGCCCAATTTAAAATTTTATCTAAATTTTACAAGTAGAATAACAAGAACAAGTCTTATATCAGTTTGTTTTGAATTCAATGAAGAACACGTCATTGATTTTCTTTATCATGTGACTATCATGAATTTTAACCCATTGAGAAATATATCAATTCTGAAACATTTTGTTGACACAGAAAAAATCTAAGCATCCTGAAGATTTCCTCCATTCTTCCATGTACTGTAATCAAAGTAACTTGATTAAGTTAAAAATTATAGCTTTAAATGCCAATGCTCCATTCATGGAAAATCTAATTTTCTTAACAATAAAAAAAAAAAGATATTTTTTAAGATAACTTATAGTTTATCAACAGAATTGTCATTTATTATTTTTATTGAATCATTAAAATATTTGTTAAATTTTGAATTTCATTCAAATTTTTTGGAGTTCTGACAAAAGTTTAATTATTTTTAATGAGGTACTGTTTATTTTAGAAATGTCTCTTTGCTATTGAAAAATTAATTAATGTTTTCTTAATACATAATTTTTATTGAGCAATACGAATAAAATTGTATATTACAGAAAAATTTTGAAGTTATGTTACATTTATGAAACATTGGCATGTAAGATTAATGACTGTGTTTTGTACGGAAATTAGTTATTTTCATAATTCATATATATATATATATGATTTGTTTTGTAAGTGCTTGAAGCCTATTTCAAATTAACAGCTTATTCAATGTTGTAAATTTGTATGTACAGAGTAATAAGATACCTTTTCCAAGAAAAAATGTAAATAACCTTTGGAAGAGTAGACTCAATTTTTTTCTCTAATTCACCATAATTTAAAGCAAGTTCTGAAACCTATTACTTGATGAATTGCACATTATTGTTTATTTTTCCTGATTACTAGCTGCTGAACTAGGAACAACAAAATTAAGTTATTGAAATTCAAATGCTTCAACTTTTTTCTATATTTTCAAATTATCTGTGTATTTTAAGTTAGATTTAATAGTATTGAGAGTCACTTTCAATTTTTTTTTTGTCTAAATAAATATCTGAGAAATTTTTATGTTTTCGTTGACAGAATTAGAAAAAAGTTCTTGTGTCTATTCCTTTTTTAGATTCTGAAACTTTATGTGATTACAACATTGAGGAAGGAAATAAAATTCATCTTTTTGTTCAAGAAGATGATACTCCAACAGAAACAATACCTGAAGAACCAACACCTGACTTTTATGAACAGCTACAGAAATTCTTACAAAAACATTTTTGTCCTGCTGATGCTGAAAAAGTTTTAGAAGAATTCCGTAAAGTAAGTATTTAACAAATAATGCAATATTTTCACATTTGACTCTGTTACTACTGCTGAAATAAAGTGAAATGTCTTGCACCGCTAAATAGAAACTGTATTCTAATTTTTAAAAATAACTTAAGTTTCAAATATAAATTATGAAAATTACAAAAAATTAATAAGATAGTACATAAAATTTTTTATATCTATATTTATTTTGAAATTGATTTATATTAACCCTTTTGCTACGAAGCTCCCAAATACGTGCGTACCGTCATGGCCGGAGGGTTTTGTGAAGTTAAACCTAAATCGCGATGTAATTGGCATACAGATGTCTGAAATATCATTATCATAAAATTAGCAATTAACTGAACAATCATAATATATTATTTGTCATCATCACTACTCTCTGATTCTAATTTAGAATCAATTTTGCATCATTCTTATATTCCAAGTTTAGTTAAACATATTTTTGATGCTTCGACCTTGTAAAAGTTAAAAAAAAATTTTTTTTTTTTCTACCAGATCTAATTATTTATTAAAAACTACACTGCAAACTCAAACTAAATGCTCTAGCAAAAATAAATCTCTCATCTTCACTATAAACAAGAACCACATGTTCATTTGAAGAGCAGTCATAAAGCATTCCATTCAGAAACATTATCTTTCACTTATGCTTATAAAACAAAATCCACGTGTATGTGAGTAATATTTTTCTCATTTTGAGAAGGTCAGATCTGCAAAAATCTCAAACCTTATGGCCATATAATGCCATCTATTGCCAAAAAATTGAGCTTAAAAAACGTTCCGAGTGTGTGACTCGTATACGGGATGCTAGGCTTCTGTCCGTGTTTTGTGCTGGCTCGAATACGGGACGCTCGTTCCAAAGGGGTTAATGAGACATACATTAGTTTACAGTCTTTAAAGTGTAATGTCAGTAAAACAATCATTCAATTGGTTTATTATATCAAACCGTTATTTCCCTTGTCAAACTATTAAACTATTTTAAGCTGTCTTTTTCATTTGAGCTAATAAGATTTATTCAAAGAACGACCTTTATTGTATTAGAGAAATAAAGTAATGAAAGCATTTAATTTAAAATACATAAACAAAAAAAATGTAAGAGACTAACAGTGAAAAAAAGCATAAACAATTGAAAAAGCTGATTATTTGATTAAATATTTTAAGAACATAAATACAAAAAATAAATCATTGGATGTAAATAAAAATTTTTTTCTTAATATGTAATGAGATGTTAATCACATTTATATACTTCACTAAATGAAGTTATACTTTTGTATATTAGCATGTATTTTTATATCACATATCTTATTGCTGATATAAGCTATTTTTAGCATGAAATAACAATTTACATTCATTTTTACTATCTTGTCTGCATTTCCAAGTTTTCTGTAGTATAAATTTCTGAGTTACATCTTAATTTCTGGGATTAACCTTTCTATAGGAATAGGAATTAAATATTAAGATGCATTGTTAAAAATAAAATCATTTTGCTCTAGTCAATATTTGAATTTTACATTTTTTATGAAACATTGTAAATTAGTCATTTTTGCTTCTTTGTTTTTTGAATGCAATTGTGCCCTTCTTTAAAAATTTAATCAGATTGTTGTGTTTCATGATTAAAAATACTTCACTCAAATTCTGATTATATGTGGCGAGAAAATTGAATTGAAGCAAAATAATTATCATTTGTTTTTTGTTTTTTCTTAATTCTTTGTTTTTTCTTGTTCTTTATTCAGATATTAAAAATTTGATTTTTCATTCAATCATTTATTAGAAACTTGTATTCATATTTTCAGTGTTGTAAAATACTTTACAAAATGCTCTAGAAATTTGATTTCAATTTATCTTTGAAAAAAATAGTGTTGTATGTATCGAGCACGTCATAGAAATTAATTTTCAGATTCTAATGAAATTTGGATCTGATAATTTAGGACATTTTCTATGTAATTATCAAGAAGTCAAATTTTTGTAATATCAAAGTATATGTAATGATGAATTCATTTTTGCTATTATATTAATGTATTCAATGTGAATAACAATGTATTTCTCTTTGATTGTTTAATGACACAAGTCTTGCTGTAATGAGTAAAAGTCTTTTTTTGCTATTTGTACAAAATATTTATATTATTAAAAAGGCTTTTTTTAGTTATAAAATTGGGTATAAAATATAAAAATGTGCTTGGTTTTGAAAGAATTATTTCTTGCCTGAACAAATGGTCTAAGACAGGGATGAGAATTACATGGTACTCAGAAAAATTTTCCAGGCGTGCTAAAAAATACCAATTTAACAAAAATGAAAAATTTTCATTAATGAATTTAAAGATTTTAGTTCCATAATGAAGTTTTCTTCCAGTAGCAATTGTTGATGAAGAAGGATAAAGTTGGTGCTACATTGCGAATAGGTAGAACTTTATATTCTTACCTTTTACATTGTCTTTCTGTACTTGTCTACAAGAGCAGTTTTAAATAGCCAAAATTTGGATTTTAATTGAAATATAAAAATTTAATATTTACACAGTTCAAATTATGCCAATAAAAAGCAGAAAATAAAGGGTATACAAAGCTTTGTAAATGTTTTGGCTTGTTGATTATAGCTTAATAAAACACGAAGTCAAAAGCAATTGCAGTTTGTATTCTGAAATTATTGTATATCTTTCCCCCTGGAACGTATCTTTTATCTGGACTTTTTAAAATTGATAACAAAGAAATTGTCAAATGAATATTGAATAAAGAAAAGAAGTAACTTCTCTATGGTTAAAGGTAGATGAAAATCAAATGTGAAATTATTATAAAAGTTTGCAAAAATCAACAACAGTGTTATGGAAGCCTGTTTTAAAATTTCTGAAAAACACTTTCAAATGGAGAGTTTATAAAAGCAGTTATGCTAATAACTGCTCCATTTTGTTTCAAGGTTTCAAAAATAAAGAAAAAATTTGTCAAAAGAATTGAAAATCAGTTGAAATATTGTTTAAGATGGCATCTCAAAGCTCAAATGTTTCTGATCACTTTTGCTATGTTATTAATAGCTGTGATTTTATTTCAATTTATTTTAGTGAAGTAACAGATATAAATTCATCTGGCAGATTGACAATCAATGTTCATTTTTCCAAAGAAAATGAAATATATGAAGAACAAAAATAAATAAACAAATACTCCAGAAAGAACAAGGAGCATGGTTGTTTATGAAGTTCTAGTCAGTTCACTAAAAAGTGTAATTTTTTCTAAAAAACGATTTTACTATGATCGATGGTATTTCTAATATGATTGGACCAAATATGTTTTGTTAAATTATTTGAAAATTAAATTGGTCATCTAATAATAGGTTTTCATTGTGTTACTCACTATCAAGTGCTGTGTGTAAAATTTGGATCTAGCAATTTCAGAGAAATGTTTGGAAAAAATTATCATTTTTAATTCTATAGACTTGGGTTAAAAAAAATTGTTTTTCAATTTACTTTAATTTTGGGACATATTTCCCATCCTTGGTGTATGTGCTTGTTCTGCATGCATGTGTTGGTGTTTATATCATGCCTGCCAACTTTTATACTTAAATTGTCCATTTGCATTGAATTTCAGTCATCTCCAATCAATTTTCTTCTCAGTAGTTATTCATTGTTTTATATTCACTATGACCTGAAAATAAGCAGATAAAAACCATAAAACATGTCATTGTTTTAAAAATATTCTTGAAGTTTGTCTTTTATGCATATTGTATTTCATTAACTATTGGTTCTAAGTCATTCGTCAGCATGATTTCATTAAGCAAAGTCTTTTTCTTTTTCTGTAACAACTTTCTAGAACTCTATTCATTTTGTGCTTTGTAAATATTTCTATTTCCTACTAACAATTTGTCTTTGTTGATTGTTACCATGATGTCTGACAAAAGCTAAACAGTATATTTTCAAATGTATAAAGAATGTTAAAGAAATTTAATTGTATTAATGTATCCCAAGAAGAAAGTAAAATATTCTCTTGGTGATACATGTTCTACTGACGGACATATGCATTAGTCGTGGTGTCCAATATATTCCCTGCCTTGTGAAAACTCCAAAGCTTGTACAAATTAAAAATAAAATAGTTTTTTCAAGAATAGTGTCCAGTCAAAAGTAATCAGGGTTGAAGTACTGTTTTTACATCTTTTCTTGTAAAACATATTCCATTTGATTGCAATTGATACTCCATTCCTCTTTTTTTTAGATAATATTTCCTAAATCTGACATAATCAAGCGGTATATTGGTGTGCAAGGATTAAATCATCTGTGATTCATAATTAAATGCAGGAAACAAATTCTTTTTTACTAATTAGTAATGATACAAACTACAAATGGATACTCCACTGTAGTAATTTTCTTTGATCTTGTAAAGTATCCACTCAAAGTAACATTTTTACAACTCCAAATTTAAATATGAATTTCAGTGGACGAATTAAAAAAAACGCGTCCTATATTTCAAATATTTAATTATGGCAGATAATTCTGTAGTAACATAAGATTTGTCATGTATTTAAAGAGAAAAGAAATACTAAGTTAACAAGCATAGGTTGCTTGTGTCATTTAATAAACTTGGCATCAGAAAAAAGTCCTGCTTTATCTTTAAAAGTTAATGAATTAACTATATCTGTTTTAACAATATTTATAAAGCTTTCATAGTTTGCACAGTTAAAAAGTTAAAAATTTTAAGGCATTCATTCTAATTTGATCATTAATTTTTGTTAAGTTCTGCATGGTTAATTTTTTTTATAAGTCTAAAAGTTGACGGATAATTTTATTGTATTTTTTAAATATAAAAGTTTCTTTTCTGCAAAGTCATTACTTGTATATTTCTATACCTATTTACCAGTGTGTATGAGTGTTCATAAATCAAATATATTCAAAAGTAGTCTCCTATGAGTGTTTTTCCTCATCACAAAATATTTTATGTGGAATTTTCTTCACCTATTTTATTTGTGCATCATACTTTGTTGCATATAATTTAAAATGTTATCTATTTTTTTTAAATTTTTTCTTTTTTAAAGAATTTGCTGGAAATGTTGATACCACATTTTTTTACACTTTGTCATTTTTAAAAGTTGGCTGGAGTTAATGCATAAATATGCATTTATGGATTAGCCATAATTCTAAAAAAAAATCAGTATAATGTTATAAAATTAGATATTTTTTACCGCTAATAAATTTTTTGGAGATGACTAGGGTACTATTGTAGGGTTTTGGTACAAATATTTAAATAAAATTTGGTTGTTCATTAAAATAGAGTTCTGAATTTCTTTTGTTACTAACATTCTTCATTGTTAAAATATAATCAAATAAAAGCAATATTTATCTTAGGAGCAAAATAAATTATGTCATGCTTTCAAATTTGAAAAACTCTTCTTAGGGTTTGTAAGTTTTGTTTTTAATTCACATCATTAATAAGAGTAATTTCCATGCAAAATGTACCATCAGTTATAAAATTAGAAAGTGTTTCTTTGTTTGTGAATCATAAGTCCATTTGAGGGTAGTGAAACAAAAACATTTTTGTTTTTGTAAAAGGCAATTTTTGTGCTAATATTTTTTTCAGTTTCAGATGTTTTAGCTGCAAAAACTGTGAAAATCATACTTTCAGACAACACAATGGCAATTGTTAACATAATGTCAAACTATATGATCTTTATTTATATGAAACATTTTTACCTTGGTTACTAAATGTGTGCAATAATCCATGTGCACTCTTTATACAAGATAGTTTTCATTTTAAAAACTGTTAATTATCAATTATAAGCAATGTAATTGATGTAAAAAACAACTAAAAATATTTTAACAGAATTTTTTATAAAAA
Organism: Trichonephila clavata; assembly: GCA_019973975.1. Taxonomy (NCBI): domain Eukaryota; kingdom Metazoa; phylum Arthropoda; class Arachnida; order Araneae; family Nephilidae; genus Trichonephila; species Trichonephila clavata. Next base: position 272,263 of record BMAO01006038.1, on the reverse strand, counting down.
GTTGAGTGCCTAAGATATATTTGAGATGCGCAATGGCTTACATCTGTCAGTATTGAACACTTTCAGCAATTTTATATTTATTTTAAATATATTGCTTGAATAACTGTTGACATATTTAAACACTGTAGTCTTAATCATAAACAGATTAATTTAAACTTTTTATTTTGCATTATTGAACTGAGTTTAGTTGGCTGGCAGGCTTTTAAGGAATCTGTTGGATCCTATTTTGTAAATAAAGAGCACACATAATAGTTTTTTTGTGTACATTATTATTCTTTTGGCATTTTACGTACGACTTCTTAATCTCAACTGCTGAGGAAAAGATATAGGATTTGCTACCCACATGTTTTTCTCTCAGTCCAGGGGGAAAGAAAGGAATCAAAAACTAAATCCTTCTCTGAAATAAATAAATTTTCACAAACACTGTCAAGGTCATTGTTTTACATTCCAAAGTCTTTAGAATAGTTTTACAGATAGCAGCACAATGCAAAAGTTAGTATGTTGGAAAGAGGTATATGTATGCCAGGGGCAGTAATGCACAGGCTGAAGGAGTCATATAAGATATGCCTACAGCAGTTTAGTGGTTAATGGCCGCAGTAGCCGAATGGATATGATTGCTAATTCATGGCTAGCATGAGTTCTGTTGAGTCCTGGTACCACTGGAGATCTGTAGAGGGACTAATGCACTTTGAATCTGTAGTTGAAAGTCCTCATGTTGATGTGTTGTGAAAGTTTGGAGAGTGGGGGTGCTAGCTCAGATGTCTCCATCACTTCACCGTGGCTCAAAATTACTTGATCCATTGTCAATAGCTCCTGTATAGCTTCACAATATGCAGGTAGTCATTCACGACTGCTTAAATACAGGAATATTGAAAGAAAGCAAATGAAAGGCATTTTTAGTAAATTTTTATATTTTTGGTATACAAGATTTATATGAATTCTTTGCTATTTGGCATCTAGTGAGATATCTGTAGTATGCACATTCTCTAAGTATACTATCCTTCCTTTTTTTTTATGTGTACATTTTCAATTTGTAGTTACTTGTTTTACATAATTCAGATGCTATTATAGATGCTTTTTCTTAAGCATTGATTAGCATTAGTAAATTTAATTTTTAATAAATCAATTTTTTCTGCAGGTTTACTTATTTTTAGATTTTACTTTAACATTTTGAAAAAAAAACAAGATATCAATCATTGGCATGGCCAAGTAATTTTAGCGTGTTTTTCACATGTTGTATTTTACAATAATGCAACTAATGAATTTTTTACTAACAGAAAGTAGTACTATACTTTTAAAAAAAATTAAAAAATTATTAAATTTAAATATGATTTGGCTCATCTAGGGCACAAATGCGACCAAATACCGAAAACCCGAGATCAATCGGGTGCTTATTGGCTGAGAAAAAGGTACGACAAAATATGGGACGATGACGAAATTTGCGTCCTAATAGCTCTTTTTTTACACTACGTGAAAAACGCGCTAAAAATTGTTTTTCATCTGAATGTGAGAATTTGCATGTATTTGATTTTTTTTATCTATAGAAGAATGGTTGTATTAACTTGGAATTTTACAGCACATAAATCATTGTTTCTTCTTCAATATCGTATCACTTTGAAAAGAATCTCTGGGGGAGGATTGGGTATCTTTATTTTAACTTGTGTATTATTTTGGGAAATATTGCATGTAATGATCTCTTATTCTATGAATGAAATATTTTTTGAGGTATTTGACATTGTTTTTAAATATTTAATGTAATTTATTATCAAAAAAACTTTCTGATAGTTGATGTAATATTGTTGTAAAGTGTTGAATTACGTTTATATATATTTGCAATTCAGTTTCCTTATGAAATTTCATTTATATAATAAATACTGTATTTTACTTATGATCTCTTATGCCATAAGGTTATATTTTTATTAGAAAGCCATATTGTACAGACTTCAAAGTAATTTATTTTTAGAAGTAAAACTTTTAATCTTAAATTTAGGAAAGAGTGCATATTGTTAACTGTCATCTATAGTAATGAAACTCAAGGTGACAATTCAAACTATGTATTGGAAGAGGCTTAAAGGTGATCAATATGTTACATGAAAATCTTAGTTTCAATTGTGTGTGTGTGTGTCTGTATAGAAATTGATCTAAAAACGTTTTTATGTATGTTAAAATTGTGTTAAGTGCTTTAAAAGATATCCATTTACTTCAATATTTTTTTCCCTCTTCTGGTCATTTTACTTACTATTTTATGTCCTTTTCATATATTTTACTAAATAACTTTTTTGGAGTACATTTTAAAATGTGTTTCATTTTAGAATCTTGCTGATCAATTAAGACACCTAAGTTTGGATGACATTGAACGCATTGCCACCATACACTTAGACACTGACAGGAAGAAACATTCTCCTCCAAAGTCCTTTACAGAAGAAAATACACCAATGCAAAGCTAAAATTGTGGTTTTAATGTTCATTTACTTTAATTTTTGTGTCTGGATACAAATCAATTGAAGGAAAAAAGTATTCCAATCTCCATTAGAATTTTCATAGTTGATCCACATACAAACTGCTGATTTTTATGTGCAAAACATATTCCTCTTATGTATGTAAGAAAAAAGTGATAATTCCAGGACCGTGTACCTTTTTGCCAAGCAGCAGAAAATATGTACTTTATATACAAAAACAAATTTTTGGTATATCTATAGAAGTAATGTAACAAATCCTTGCAAAATTTACTTAAAATGTAGTCCTTTTTGTGTGTTTTGTTACTTTTTTTTTAAGTTTGGTATTCTGTATTCAATGTGATGTTTGATGTTCTGCATTTCTGTGACCACATGAATATAATGGACACATTTCTGATAATCACTTCAACGTGGTGTTTTTAGCTTCTTTATTTGGCTGTTGGAAATGTATATTTACCCAACTGTAGTACCAATCAATTTCCTGACTTTATGATTGAACTTTTTATGTGCTTAGAGGGATAAGTTTAAAAAATGAATAGATTGTTATTGGATACTATAAGCAGCTCACTGGTTTTCTTGTATTTAACTGACAATTATGTATATATTTTCATTTTCTTGGTCAGCTGTATTTAAATCTTCAAATAAAAGAAAAGCACATGAAATCTTAACTTATAAATCCAAGTGTCTTTTTTTTTTCACATGCTTTATCATCTGAATACAGTTATATATTTTGGAACTAATAAATTTATAGCAGTCCTCATTAAATGAAAAATATTTTGAAAAGTGAAAATTTAGTGTGTAATGTTAAATTTAACATAATTTCATGTCTTTATTTAAAAATCTCAGAATGTTTGCATTTGGTAGTTTTTTTTAACCTTAGTGTACAAATGTCCAGTTGAAGTCATGTGGTAATAAATGGTAATAAAATCCTGTTTCTTTGTGTTATATGGTTTATGTATCCTCTATTTAAGGAATATTCATTTATTGTAGAGTAAAACTCATGTACTTTGACCATTAATAAGACTATCAAGGTGAATAAAGAAAATCAGGTCTATTGTAATTTTTTTTTTTTTGTATTTTAAAGAATACATTGAAATCAATCCAATACGTTCTTGTGTTAGAGTACTAGATTCTAATTCTTCCTTGTAAACGTTTTTATTTTATATGAAAGTTATTCAGATTTTTTTTAATAGTGGATGTTTCTATAATTCTGCTATTCATACTGAAAAAAAGTTTGCAGATAAGAATATTAAACATATTTCAGCATGCAAAAAGGAAAATTTCCATTAGAATAATATCAATAACTTGTAAATCTATCCTACATTATGGCACCTGATCAGTGGTCTCCAAAGTAGGATATATGTACCCCAAGGGGTACATGAGATGTATTTTAGGGATACACCCAAGTAGCTAGTAGAATTGTATATAATATGAATAAGGTATTTTTATTGTTCACTGTATCAGCCCTCAAGGAAAAACATTTTGAATTGCAATTTAATGTTTGCCACCGTCCAGTGTAGAAGTTGGTGATGTTGTGTGGTCGGTCATGGATATTTGTAATTGTGTAGTAGTACATGGGGGCACTCTAAATAGTCATTGAGCTGCAAGAAGTTGGAAGGCTTCCGACTACCCTCTAGGAAGTTCTCCCTCAAAATCAGGGTGAAACTAAGCCAAATCATACTGTCACTTGTATGGTGCTCAAAGCAGGTGGCTAAGGACAGACATAATAATTAGCCCCTTACCACAATGAATTTCGTAAGCCTCGATTTAACACTGTTGATCAGATGGCATTGTTTAAAAACATATGTTATAATTATTAGTTAGAGGGGTACATGGTCAAAAAAGTATGAAGATTAAAGAGTTTCTATAGACCGCAACAGTTCAAATGGTATGTCAGCATTTATAAGTAGAAATTAATCTTACATTGGATATATCTTGGTATTATGGAAAGTTAGCTTTGGATATTTCATGAATATTTATTACTTTTTATTTACAAATAACCCCTTAAATTCTGAATATTATGTTAGGAAAAAAAGAATGTCTTCCATTTCTCTAAAGTTGTAATTAAAAAAACATTCTAAAAGGATACCATAAAAGTGTGCATTATATGCCAGATTTGATCAAAATTTAAGGGTGGGCCTTATACGCTCAGTATTAAATTGATAGCTTTAAAAATAAAAAAATGAGTATTGGAAAAAATTAGACCTCTACATATATCAAAATACTGTTTATTTTAAAGAAATGACATTCCTTATAAACTTAAAAAAAATAGAATACTTCTAGAAATACAACCCTTTAATTCTGGGATAATACCTTAAAAAAATGACTTCAAAAAATAAGAGCATACATACATTTCAGGGTTTTTTTGTAAAAAAAAGGGGATGCGTGTTATACAGTGAATACCCAAGAATGGCAACTTGAAAGTATAGGCGCACGTTATATATGCCGGATTTTATGGTAGGTCAGTATGATAAATTTTGGGGGTGAAAAAACCCAAAGGATTACAATATGTTTACTTTTGTATAGATCCGATCTTAATGATTAAATTTAGTCTGTTTAAAAGCAGTTTATTTCAATTAATCATATTAGCAAAGAATAAAATATTTATAACCATCAAAATTAAAAAACAAACTTTATTGTACAACATAAATATTTACAAAAATAAGCAGTGTAACAAAAACTTATCTGAAAATACTTTACAAGCAAAATATACATATAAGAATATTTTACACAATTCTCCAATATTTAAAAAAATGACATTCTTAAAAAATAAGTTTGGTTAATTTATCCGTTGTTCTTTAACTATATATTTTTATGAAAACTTCCGAAATTTTGAATAAAAAACTTTTTTAGTTCATACCATTACAACATAATTACTCATATATATTGAGATGTATGCATTTTTACACACAAATCAAAATGCTTTAACATTTAAGTGAGGTCTTTAAAGCTAACTTATTTGATCTGTACCAAATTTTTAACAGGAGAGAAAAAGAATATTGAATGAATTAGAAAATTAAAAGGATTTATGAAATTTATTATTTTAGGATTATATTGCAAATATGTTTCATGCATAATTACTTATCTCAACACTGGAGAAAATGCAATGAAATATTCTGAAAATTAATATGGGATGTTTTTTTCTATTAGTGATTTGTGTTTACGCTTTAAAAGTTTTTTTCATTAGTTCATTGTATTATTCTAACTCATTTTTAAGTTTTTTCTATAAATGTATACAAAAATACAACTAAGTGTTTTATTTATTGGTATTTTATAGAAATCTTAATTTTAATAAAGGTTACTCGTCTTTAATTTGAGGTTTAAAAATTTATCAAAATTTAAAATGCAAGGATATATGTCTTGTCATGACATTCATTAACCTTCAAAAGAAAATTCAGATTATAGCAGTTTCAAATAAAATAGTTATTCTTTTAGTAATGATAAAAAATACACAGAAATTTTGTAAATTATAAATTAACTTATAAATATTGAAATAACTTGAACAAAATTTCCTTTTAAATCAAAGTACTTGCTGTACAATTATATACACAAATTCAATCTTGAATCTCTAATTCTATATACAAAGCTGGACATTCATGCATAAATTGAAAAAAAAATGTTAATGAAAATGAAATTCTTGTCTCCTGTACATTTGATGTTGAAGCTTGCTTGAAGTAGGCAACTTGGATGTGAAGAAGGAAACGTCTTCTAACCACAACAATGATCTTTATGTCAAATTATATATTTCATGTGAAGGAATGTTCACATCACATTATACAGAATACATACTAATAAATATATATACCTTCATCACAGTTTGTTGTATGATGTCTTGTCAAAAGACGTAAAAATACTAAAGGTATTTTGCAAGCTCAACTTTGGCCTTGTGTTTACATCAAGTTTCTATACTCTGGTTGGTCCCTCGAATTGTAAAGGTATATCTTTTGGTACATCCTTGTTTATTCCATCATCTAAAGCTGGAGTCAATCCAATTTGCAGTCTCTGAATATAAATATATTTTTATTATTCATTTGTTGGCAAGATGTGTACAGAATGTAAAAGCAATCATGGAATTACTTCAAACTACATGGCAACATAAGTGTTCTTGGGATCACTTGAAATAGGTAAATGGTCGCATGATAAATACAATCACGTCGTCTTCATTGAATTCAAAACTCTCATTTGACTTTTAACTTGTCCAACGAAAACAAGTACAAGTTTTTAAAATTAAAAAAAAAGAACCACTTATGTACTTTTTAATCAAGTGCATTTTTATTGTTGATAAATATGCATTTTTCCAAAGAAAATTTCTGCAAAAGTTGGCAACAGTGAACGCTTGGTTGCATTTATCATGTGACCATGATGTCACAAATTTATGAACTGATTGGCTGGAAACACATTTGTAGATATGTGATTATTACGTCACATGAAAATTAAACCCATTTGGCATTATCACTAAATTTGGAACCGTATCAATTTTTTAATGGATTTCGGCTATTTTGGACCTTTACCAGTATTTCAAAATTAAGTTACAAAAACTGGTATTTGCTTAAGTTTAAATCTAGATAGCCTTTGGCTTTAATCACTGGAATTAGGATTTAGAATTGAAGGATTTTAGGAGTTTAGTGTTGTATCCCTACACTTCATACAGAATTAACAAGGAATCTGAAACAGTTTCTTTACAAAATTGGGAATAATGACCAATAGGTACATTTTACTTTGGATTCTTTTCAAACAGCTATGTGTTAAATTAAGTTATAATTAAAAACTAATTTTGTAAAACTGAAGGTGTTGAGTAGAGTATTACATATCAGAAGTTCACTTAAATACATTTGTGTAATTTAGTTACAAGAAACTAAAAATAAATAACTGCTAGCTGTGATAACTTACTTCTTGAAATGATCCTTTGGTGTTGTAGAGGAAATACAGGAAGTAGACAGGGATCCAGATCATCGAAGACAATGCAACCATCCAACCAATCATCTCTCCCCACCATGGGTAGACGTAAACTTTAGCGTACACTAAAGGCTGGTAATGGATGACCGAGAACAAGAAAATTCCCTGCAATCACAATGAACAGTGAATTAGAAAGATGTAAATAGAATCACATTTTTTCATGAACCTTTTCCAATGCTATACAGTGCCTGTTCAAAAGATATCCCAAAATAGGTCTTTTCATGTTTAAAACAAATCAAACTAGGCAGGTATGGTTTAGTACACATGCGTCAGTGTTCTTAATGCACTTGCTGGAAATTTTTCCTGCCTGCATACATTATCTGCTGCCAACAGGCAATCGATGAGTGAGCAAGTGTGAATGAGTGTTGTTGGATTTAAGTTTGACAAAAATTGAAAAATTCAACGAATTAAGATTTTCTAATTGCTTGATTCCCAAAGACGGGGGTCGCAATCCACAGAGGACATGCAGAATGCAATGAACAAACCAATAAGGAGCTCTCTCAATTGAGATTCCAAAGCTGCTTCTGACCACAGCAGAATCAATGGAGAAGTTGGGGCAACCCAATGGAGCTACTTTAATAAAGGTTATTGTATCTTAATATAATTATTTATGAATAAAAAGATGGATACTATTAAAGCACCACATTTAATCCACAAAATGTCAGTCATATGAATAATAGGGCCACGGACATAAGCTCCATGCAAGGCGGAAAAGAAAATTAAATCATTGAAACAGATTTTTTCAGTAAGTTATATCGACATTAATATTTCGAAAATGAACGTTAGATAAAGAATGCACAAATTCACACGCGAGTTATTCATTGAGAGGGGGTGATTGTTCATCAACATTGCATATAAAAGCAAAAAGATAAGGGCCATTGTTCGAAATTTTTAATCAGTTGAATGATATTTCAGTCAGTTTTCCTAACTTCCACTCCACACCAACGTAAGGACTTTGATCCTTGAAAGATTTAATGTGCATTGGCCTCGCTACAAGGCAGGTCTTTGTTAGAAAGAAACAATGCCAGCTACATGCTCGCGATCATGTCCATGCAACTATCGAACTTAGTTTTCAGAAAATTAAAAACCCCACTGATGCGGCGCGCTTATCCGAAGGACAGAACCCGGGACCTTTGGATATGAAACCGAGTAACAAAACTACTATACCAAAATGATCACCTTAGTACCGAGGTTAGGTTGTTACTGGCTAAAACAGACGATACCTCTACACATTCCCCCACCAGTGAGTCGGTGGATAGGCGAACGAACGATATAGTTATGGCGAGCGTGTTGCGTGAGCAGTTGTTGCTGTAGTTGGAGGAGTTGCGCCAATCGAGTCTCGCAAGTTTTGGTTGCTCTTTTTGCGGATAGATGGCGCCACGACAGTTCAGAAGGTTGCCTTTTTGTAATTTCAACCATGATGTGGCACGCTTATCCGGAGGGTAGAACCCGGGACCTTTGGATCTGAAACCGAGTAACTTAACCACTATGCCAAAATGATCACCGGAGGCTGTTACTGGCATATATAGATGATACCGCTACACCCACGATACATTCAAGTTTGATTTTAAAAAAAGATAGCATTTAATAATTTTAGAAATAAATGACTGATTATAACAGTTTAAGTTTCTGTACTTACGAAGGTTGTCAGAGGAACGAGAACGGTCCAGCCGATTTTCAGATACCAACCAGGGACAAATCCGAGCATAGTCTTAATGTTCTTAGAAAGTCGAGATGTTCCTGAAAGAGGTAATACACGACATTAAAAACAGAGTCTGATGTTAATCTTTTACGAATCTAAACAACTAAACTTACAATGCCAAAATAATTTAGTTTCTTTGTGATTTTTCACGTGAACTTACCGTATATCCATGCGATGGCAATAGTTTGGAAGAACACTGTAAACAACAGAGGGATGCCACTAGCCGAGTAAAAATCCATTATCTGGAAGATGTACATTCCACCCTGCAAATGAAAGTAAATATTTTTAACGAATTCTAATTAGATTGAACAATAGGGTGGATCGCGGTTATTTGGAGGGAAAATAATATTAATCGGAACTTGCTTATTCTGAAAGATGTTCTATGACAGTGATCCGGTACCAGTCCGCCCAAGGAGCATTAATGGATTTCCATGGAAATCAATTTATATTCGTTTTTTTTTTCTTTTTTGGTGGAACTATTTTATTCTGAAGGCATATTTAAGTAGAATTAAATTGCAATTATTTAATCAAAACAATTTCAAATATAAATAATAATGTTCCCCTCAGAGGGCCACGGTAAAATGATCAAACGATTGACCAGTGGCGTAACGGAGAGCATTTGCCCCCACCCCCTCCCTGCAAAGTCATGTTTGGGGGCTCCCCAAGTTAGATTTTATAAAGGATAGGCACTTAGCAACAGTCATGCTTTAGGCACGCTGGAACCTTGGGTCCCCCGCGATGCGGGGGTGTACTTTACGCCACTGACGATGACCGATCCTCAATGATAAAAAGGTTGGGTAGCACCGTTCTATGGTATGGAGGAAAATAAGCTCAGAATTTTTCCACAAAGGGGTTGAATTTTCGAGAAAATGGAAAATGACTACTTAATTTTGGTTAGATGATTTTAGACTCAAATAACCAAGAAACGGGGATTATTGATAAAGGAGTAGTGAATAGTACATTGCAACACTTCATAACCCAACTCTTTTTCCTGGCACCGTCGAATCGGTCTGATTCAAACTTTTTCTGTCTTCCGCTTTAGCGTGCACTGTCAGAGACGTCTTAAGGCATAGGCCCAGGGCCTCGGCCGCAATGGGGGCCTCGTCTCGTTCTCGACTCTGCTTTAAGAAGATCACAATTCGAATAATTTCAGAGGTCAAATGTTATTTCCGGTTTTATTCTCCCCCCCCCCAAAAAAAGATAATTTCGAACGATATGTCAACTGGCTACATGTGCTGACCGTCGTCCACGTACAGGCCTAGGCCTACCACCCTACACCATCATTACTCATTCAGCCAAAAGGCAGTAGTCGGTCGAGGAGCGATTGTAAATCGTGCACATTTATTTGTTTCGGGTTATTGTTTGTATGTGACATACGTATGCTATGTACTTTTAAGAGTCATAGGTGGGGCCTGCATTTTCGTAGGGGCTCAGGGCATCAAGAAGTCTTAAGACGTCCCTGTGCACTGTAATTTCGCGCGACTGTAGGTATTTGAAACTTTTAATACTAAAGAAGGTATTAAATGTACCCGTGTAATTTTTCATGTAACCATTTAGAATGTATCTTTTCATTGCAGTAGGTGTTGAAAAATACTAAAATGCCCGTTTTATTTTAACAAGAAATACATTGAATTTTTATTTAAGCTCAAATACTTTAACTTCATTCCCTTTGTGGCAGTACTCTTAACATAATTCTTTTTAATTTTATTTTTTCTTTATCTGTATACCATAGAACATCTTTTCCACATGGGTGAATTTTGAAATTCCGAAAAAAATTCTCTTTTTCTATCCACCTTTATACACAATAAGTACTTGGTGTAATTTCGAAATGAAAAAGTTATGGTTTTAATTTGTAATGAATATAAAACTTTAAAAAGTTGATTGGGAACAGTAGTGCACACACAAAAGTTTTCAAGGGGGTCGAAAGTCCCCTAACTCGTATCATACTTCAAGACAACACCAATTGATTCTTCCGATTTTATTAACAAAAAACAGTAAAAGATAAATTATAAAATTAATAATTAGCATTAATTAATAAATTATTAATTACAAGTACTACGGCTAACGACAGGCGTACAATACGCCCTTCGCCACGATGAATTTCGTGGGCTTCGATCTGACGCCGGCAGACAGCATTTTGCCAATAGCTTTTACAGCAACTTCGTTAATGAGTGAATATTAACGTCGCACCATTCAGCTACACGAGGGCTTTTGGCGACGGACCTTGAAATTTTGAACCATGGTCAAGTGACGAGGACGACACCCGAGTTCTGGCACCCCCTCTCTTAACTACCACACTACAGCAACAGGAGGACATATGAGCTCTCAGATTAACATGCATCGCGCCCCTACACGTCGGGTCTTTAGTGGTACTGGGCTCGAACTCATGACATGCCAGCCACGATCAGATACTTTGACCACTAGCCGGTCAAGCACTAGGCGGCCCAACAACTTCGTTAAATAGGGGTTCGTTAAATTTTGGTCCGACTGTATATTTAAGATTAATATAGATGGTTAAAAAGAGTTTTAAGTTAATAACACTGAAGCACATACAAATAGGAGAAGGAAGAGAACCCACTTACTTGAGTGACCATTGGCAGACCAAGAAGACACAACACGATGCAGGTGAAGAGAGAAAAGAGCTTTCGTCTGTTCATCAGGAGATGGGGCCATTCGTCGACAAGGCTTGAAACAAGAGCTTCCACAGTACAGAACTGGAAAAAGTAATTAACCATTAATGTACATTTCGGAGAAAACATTCTCATAGATTTCTTTACTTTGCGAATATGTTAAGATATTAATTAACTCTTTAAAGGAATCTAAACAAAATTGTTACACTTGTATATGCTTTAAAAAAAGTAGAATAGTGTCTAAGGCAATTTCAAAGTTTTTTTCTGAAATGCAAGAAATTGAGTTCTCACACTGTTCATATCTCTTATTATATGATTCAATTTGTAACTGAAAGTTGAAACTTAAGCACAGCATTTCGAATAAATATATTAATAATTTTGAAATGTTAATCTTAAAGAGAAGTTAAAAAACTAAAGTTTCTACAATAAATAAAGACAATTTTTCAAAACTAAATTGATTACTCACCTGACTGTTGATTCCAAGGACGAAAAGCATAAGGAAGAACAATCCAGACCACAAAGGAGACAGAGGTAGGTGTAAGACGACTTCTGGGTATGTCAAAAAGGCCAGTCCTGGTCCTGTAAAATATTTAAATATTATAAGTACATTTAGAAAAAATATAATGTAAATATAGTAATAATCAGGAACCAAAATATCAAATAATGTCCCTTCTACGGAATATTTTATCAAACAACAAATTCTTCACACGACCGTTTGTTGTTGTTGTCATGTCCTTCCTGAAGGGAAGGAATGAAAGTTGCCTGAGCCTGAGGCAGGTTAGACTTCTATACGATAGATGGTGACACAATCTATCTCCATCTCCACAATTAAGGCATGGAACTGGAGGGGTGGGAAATATTCTCCAGCACCGTGCTTTCTGCTGCAACCTCTCACAAGACTTTCGGACCCTCTGATTAAACAAGCCCGTACTCAGTGTGAACTCGGAAGGTATTTGGTGGCATCTGCAGTTCGATGCTCTAACAACTAGGCTACCCACGGCCACACAACCGTTTAATAGACGTGATAGTAAAAATGCGGAGTTTAAAACACGTTCGTAAAAAGAATACCAGAATTTAGTAAGATGGCAAAATCATATTAATAGATATACAGGAAGGGGGAAAAGCATAGAATTTACACATTGAACTTTTCAAACTAAAGGTGTATGAAAACGCATGGGTTTATTTTGAGGTTGGCAAAATTAGAAAATGCATTCCCTTGCGAAATTATGTTCTTAAGGCTGCTGTCATATTTTGTCTAATTTTTAATTCAAAAACGTAGTGAGTTATTCCTATAGAAATCGTATTTCCTCTTCAAACCTAGACTACCACTTTAATTTGAATACAAATAAAAGGCAGTGGCGTACACAAACCTCTCTTATGAGGAGATTATAGTCTAAAAACACGTAGACGAAAGTGCCGAGGGATTATCTCAGTGGCGTAACGTACACCCCCGCATTGCGGGGGGGGATTCTAGAGGGCCAAAAGCGTGATTGACTCCAAGTGCATATTTAGGCTTGGGGCCCGAAACCGTACTTTGCAGGGGGTCCCCCAATGTTCTCCGTCACGCCACTGGATGATCACTATAGAAAAAATTAAAAATCTGTTGGTCTACGAAGGGGGGAGGTGTTAACTTCCAAACCCCAACCTTGTGTACGCCACTGATTAAGGGCATCCTAAACAGCAAAAATAATGAAGGATACTCTGGGACAATGGCGTATACAGATTACTTTCATAGTAAGGGTTCATATTTAAAAAGAAACGGAAACGAGAGCGCCACGACGCGACGTAATTTTTATGCTAAAAATATGTAGGTCTGCGGGAGCTCCCAAACACCATCCTTGTGCATTCCACTACTCTGGAATTACATTTATTCTGCAATCTTTGAAAATATTTCTTTAAGATCTTAAAGAATACAAATCAAACATAAAAATGGATAAATATTTAGAAAAATTTCTGACATTATTCCAGAAATGAATACTGTTCTCTTGAATGCACTTTATTTCCATTCAAATCGATAAACTAATTTTGCCCGCTACGTTTGAACAAGGTAACAGAATTTCAATAGGTGTCTGGTGTTGATACTCTACCTAATTATTATCTTTGTTTTTGATGTATTTTAAAAACTTAAAATTGCTAATGGCAACAGTGGAGTTATGTTCTAATTTTTGCGGGAATAAAAAAGGCTTTGAGTTGCAATTCATGAGTTTTGGAGAATTCGCAACTACTACATAACTAGAGAATAATTTATTAGAGTTCTTACGCTCTTATATACTTTTTGAGTGTTATTTTGAGAAGATAAAACAACACACTAAACTGAATAATCACAATTCCTCTGATTTCGAATTCTGTACGGAACAAAAGGATGTTCATTCACGAATTCAAAAAGGTTGATGAAGGAATCAACTTTTTTAAATGCTTCTAAGAAGACTTTCAACCGAATTGAATTCTGTAAAACGCACATTATATTTAGAAATGACAGAAAAAGTTCAGTTACAAGTTTAAAAGAAAATGTTTGCAGTGTAGGAAAAGTGATAAACCATTTCTTTATACTTCAGTCACTATGATTTATCAATTGTACCAATGCACAATGAAAAATCTGACCTAATTTTATTTTTGCTGGTTAAAAATGAAAAGGTGGAGGACAAAAAGGTCAATTTCAAAACTGGACTCTTGAACAGATGAAAGTTGACCATCTTGATTCTTGACCATCAACTGCTTTATTTATAAATCAAATATAGGTCATGCACCAAGGTTTCCAAGAAAAAACTCAAATCTTTAATTCAAATATCTGACGTTGACTGACTGTTTCTGAATTTTAAATTTGAAGATTGTCCATGAAAATCAAAAAAGGCACTTTTCAAGTAACGAATCCAATCCAGAGAACCTTGTTAAGTGCACACAGATAACGAGGATTTCCGTTCCAGATTTCACAAAAATAAGAACGACTTGGCGACTAAATTAGCTTAACATTTGTTAAAGGGAGAGATTTAGTGTTGCAAAAGTGATATATTCACCAAATAAAACTATTGTTCTTAATGGACGTAATAAAAAAAGTCACATAACCTTCCCTTTATTTCCTTCAAGACCTACTTTCCTCTAGTTAGGTTATGGCGTGATGGAAGGCATTATATTAGGCATTGTTATAGTTTTATAAATTGTAAAACGTTATCGTTACGTGGAGGAAGTGGAAAGTTAGTCAATTTGAAGAAATGATTTTATCCTTTTTCTCCGAAATTTGAAGAAATAAATTTTCTCAGAAATACGAAAGAATGTTTTATCGAGTAACATATATTGTTGGAACCTTGAATTATTTGTTTTACGTGTAACTGAAATACTTTATATCTGGCATTAAGAAAACAAACCCATTTATCACCTGAAACGTTAATTTTAAGAGAAAAACTTTAACGAAGCATTTCTGAGCACGAATTAATATAACTTTTCACAGTAAATATATGAACCGTAAACAGCTTTCCGTATATTCCAAATTCAGAGAATTATTGTATTTTAAATTCCGATTTATTTAAAGTGTGAAGAAAAGATGTAATTAAAAATATATTGAATTCATTTGAGAGAAAAAATTTTCCATAGAAAATTTTACATTACCAATGGACAGTTGAGGAACATTTTTATCAATTGAAAATTAACAGCATATGCAATAATTATTCTCACTTTACATTCAAAATATAAAAAAAGGTTACTTGCGTATTATACCATCGAACAATTTCGTCGAATTAAAAGACATTGCCAAATGCCACGATATCCAGCTAATAGTGAAAAACTTTCCCACACATGTTCGAACACAATAACGATGCCAATATTTGGCAACATTTTTTTTAATTGGCAACTTTTCATTTGGCGAAATTAGTCGACGATATAATACGTAAATACCAGAAGAATATTCATTGATCCCTCGATTTGGATTAATTGATCAAAACTTCACAAAAGGGACGTAAAAGTTTGAACAAAAAAAAACACATTATACAAATGCTGAGCAAAAATATTTTAAAGGATTCATTTGTGGGTAAAAAATTAAACATAAGATACAGTTAAGCGTTTTTGGCTTCCTTTTTTATCCTACTTTTAAAAGGAATTATTTTGAAGAGATACCAAAAAGTTATCCGAATAGAAACCTTATAGAACAAAGAAATCGCCGAATTTGGTAAAATGTTATTTTAAAGTATCTGACTACCCTAAAATTGTGAATTTTGCCAAAAATTGACAAACTTTTTATGATTTTATTTTATAGGCCATCTTATTATCTTTACAAAAATACCAAGTTTATTATTTTTGGTTCCCTAGAACAAAAACTACAAATGTTTTAGTAAAAGCAGATGCCATTACTTAAAGCATCGTACTTTAAAACGCGTTTTACTCAAAATGTGTTTTTTTAAATGCTCAAACGGGGACAACGATTGTTCAAAAAGTTTTGAAAATAATTATCTGAAAATTTTTGTGTATGTTCTGTATAATAGCAGAAGTGTTTTAACCTTATTTATCAATCACTGTTTTATTACAAAATTTACAGTCCCTTTATGTGTTAATATGATCACTGTTCTTTTTAAGCAATTTCATGTAATAGCTAAGATAAAGTGCTCTAGTTTTTGTGAAAATTAAGATATTTCTTATCCTGAAGGTAATTTCAAAAATGAATAACATAGCAACACATCAGAACTGAAAAATTGAAAATTTGTTCATAAACTTTTGGTACAGAATGGGCCCCTTTTATGTTATTTTTTTTGTAAATTTTTACCCATTTTAGTAATAGTTTCTTTTTATCTCCTTAATTTTAGCATATTTTTCTTAAAATGTATAAAACAAATTTACAAACTACAAAAAAAAATCCCCATATTTCCATTTTTTCTATAAAAAGTTTTTACAAGTAGTCGGATACCTTAAGCACTTTAAGAGAATTCTTACATAGAAAAATGAAACTTCCACTCACCAGATTTAACAACTTCTCCAACATCAATACCTTGTACATTAGCCATGTAACCAAGAACAGAGAAAATGACGACTCCAGCCAAAATACTTGTCAGGGGATTCAGAATGCAAATGAAGATAGAATCCCTGGATTTGAAAAAGAAAAAATTAATTTGATTGCATGTTTATACTTTCAAATTAAAAAGATCAAGACATCTTGTTATTTCTAATAAGAATCTAAGAGATGCTTAAAGAGGAAGTTTTCATTTTACCTGTAAAAGTTGTGGTGGAATTTGTTGTAGCTTCCAAGATTGATAACAGATCCAAATCCAATTCCAAAAGTAAAGAATACTTGAGTTCCGGCAGCTATCCATACCTATAATATAAATTTTATTTTAAAAGGGTTTTCTAGGTTTTTAATATTTTTTTTTTTAAAAAAAAAGGCTACTCTCATGTTTCAAAACATTCTTAAGCAAATCGAAGTTTTGATCCTATTGTCGTCCATACCTTTATCGCCTTTTGGTACTTACGTATTATACTATTGATCAATTTCGTTAAATCAAAAGACACCGCCAAATGCCGCGACACAGCCAATAGTGGGAACCGACCCGCTCACTTTCGAATTCAGTAGTAAGGATAGCAGCATTCAGTGACATTTTTGAATTGACGATGCCTTTTCCTTGGGAGAAATTGGTCGACGGTATAATACGTAAGCACCCTTTACTTTTTCTCGTATTTTCAGTAAAGAAAAAATTAAGATGTTATATGAAATGATTATACGAAAAGCTTCAAGCTTAAGATTAGAGTTCCTTCGTCATTTTTAATTTTTTAATTTGCATTTTAATGAACTTTTTTTGATGTGTAACATCTTTCCTCTCGATTGCTGGAGATTTGTGGGAGTGATTTCGTGAAAAGGGACGGAAATGCGTAACAGAAAGTTGGGGAAGTGTGTGCTATTCAGTGAAGTTCTGTTTTTTCTCCTTCATTCGGGAGTTGCTCCTCCCCCATCCCCTGCGGTCTAGGCCGAGGGATCTTTTTTTTGTTTTCTCACTTTAGGCAGAGGCGTGGTTAGACAATGACGAACGTGTTTTGCTACCCGACTTCGATTACTGCGTACAATTTGAACGACCGGGCCACAGAGCAGCTGGTGTTGCGATCTATCGTAAACAGAACTCACATGTTGTGGCTCGACATATGGATATTATTTATCGTCAAACAAGTGGACTGGGTATTGTTAGTCAACATATTGGGGACATATGTGCGGCAAAATACTTATTTGAAAATGGACAAACAGTGATTTCGGTGGTCGTATACATTTCTCCGAATCAAACGGTTCAAAAAATTAAAGATTTCCTGCATTTTTTACTTTTACCATATACCGAAGGTGGTTCTGCTCTTTAAAAAAAAACTATCACTCGCTTCCCATGATTTTGAGTGGTGATTTTAAAGTTAACTTCCGTTTGCTAGAAGCCGAGCCACTCATAGCTTTTTTGAATGATGAACTCAAGCCCGAAAGGAACACAAATCGAAATGCTTCGACAACTAACAGTGGTACTGTTATTGACGATATTTTTCAACGGTTTTTAAATACTTTGAAAACACAAGTATATGTGTCATATTTTAGTTATCATAAATTATCTTTACCTGTCTTCACTAAATTGAACAAGAATAATTATTTTTGATAAAAAATTGCATTACTCCTTGTATTAATTAAATAAAATTTTTATTAAAGATATAATTATTGCATAGAAAATTATTTCCAATCATACTCGATTCATTTTTTTCAGGATTTAAGCTCCTATTGCGAATTTACCACGATAACATGTCAGATATTACACATCGTATGCGACTACTGTAAGGCTCGTTTCTTTTTTTCTTGCACATATCAGTTATTATAGACTGACACATTTGACTCTTAGTCTCGTTTTAAATGTGTCTAAGCTAAGGGGAAAAAAAGGGTTTCCTTAGTTAACATTTTCAAGAAATAGTCTTCAAGATAATTCAAAACCGTAAATTTTAAGTGACATCAATAAAGCTTCACTGATAGAAAGAGAGAAATAAGTATAGATAAAAAATTCTTTGAAAACATTTTAGCTCTTTGAACATGTTTGAAACTCTTGACAACTGAAAAAATACAACGTTTTAATACATGAAAAGTAAAAATGTCCTGTATAATAAACACAATAATAAAACAAATTTAAGATGAAGGACAGAGGGACTAAGGATAAATCTTATTACGATAATTTTGTGAAACTGAAGAGAAGAAATTCGAAAAACTGTAATTTTTTCGCTACTTCATGTCAAATGTGACACGAGCACGAAATTTTATTGTTCAAGTAAAAGTATTCAAGTAAAAGTGTTGAAACACTTTCTCTTTTCCATTCTTTTGTATAAATGACGCAATAATACAAATAGCACGCTATCCGTGCAAGAACTTACCTTCGGAGTGCCAAGTTTTGCCCAGTCCGGCTTGATGAAAAAGAGGATACCGTCCATGGCACCTTCCAAGGTTACACCTCTGATCAATAGGATGGTCAAGATCACATAAGGAAACGCCGCAGTGACATAAATGAGCTGCAAAGAAATTTAATAATTACACGTCATTCAAAAATATTTGATTTCAAGGATACATGCAAAATCATCAGTATAATATCGTAACTTTTATCATTTCTTTTTAAGAGAACATAGAGATCAGAATCCGCGGATATCTTGAAAAATCTTACCTATTTTACCATGTTTTTATAAACTCGCTTTCTTGTCTGTCAGGGTGGAATTTTGTAATTGATTTTAAACTAACTTCTCGAGGAGCTAGAGACTTGAAATTTGAACCATAGCTCAGAAGTGAATGACAATGTATGAACATGTAAAAAAAGAGTTCTAGTCTCGAACCCGGGCCCCCGAAGAGAAGGGACCGAATTTGACAGGGAATCTCCGGAACTCACGGGTCGAGTTGCATCTACGTTTCGAATTTCGTGGCTCTGGGGTCAAAGAGGAGCCCCCAGGTTTACATGATTTTATTAACTCGCTTTCTTGTATGTCTGTCCGGGTGGAATTTTGTAATTGATTTTAAACTAACTTCCCGATGAGCTAGAGACTTGAAATTTGGACTATAGCTCAGAAGTGGATGACAATGCATGAAAATGGTTATAAAAACATGGTACATAGGAAAGAAAATTTTTGTTAAGAAAATTATTTCCATATATTTTTGCTCATTTTAAATCATCAACAATTATTTTTATCATCAACTACAGCTAAAATATCAGTAAGTTACAAGTTTCTTTAAAAATATTCGTTGTATTAAACTCTGCCGATACATAGGCCCTCTCCAGGGATGTCTCAAGACTCTTTGAGGCCCTGGGCCCAGAGAAATCAGTTTTTAAGGACCTGGACCCCTAAGAAAAAGTAGACTCTACCCGAGATCTTCAAAAATAAACAGTATGTAGCATGCATTCAAACGGTCATTTGAAACAAATATGCACGACTCACTATCTGAAACACCTAGGCACAAACCGGTTCGACCGATGGCTGCATTTCGACCAAAAGAGTTGAATAATTGTTTCTAGAGGCCTAGGCTTAGACATGGACAACGTTCATCACACAATAATACGATGTTACCACTTTTTCCAGTTGATATGCAGTTTGAAACTCCCCGTGTTTCGGAAAACATGAACGGGAATAATATTTGACCATTAAAATGACCCGGATCATGATCTTACTAAAACAAAGTCGAGAAAGAAACGAACCCCCCATCGAGGGTGAAGCCCAGGGCCCAGTTGGCCCATGCCTTAAGACGTCCCTGGCCCTCTCACCACAATTCACAACTTTCAGTTATCGTCAGACGACGGGACAGTGGCGTAACGAGGAACATTTGCCCCCTCCCTTGCACAGTCAGGTTTTGGGCCTCAAGTTGGATTTTACAAAGGGTAGGTACTTGACGGCAGTCAGTCTTTGGGGTTCCCCTAGAAACCTGGCCCCCCGCAATACGGGGGTGTATTTTACGCCACTGCGACGGGGTCGACACCAGTGAGTGAGTGAATATTAACGTTGCACCGTTCAGCCACACGAAGGCTTTTGGAGACGGACATCGTCATTTTGAACCATGGTCAAGTGATGTGGATGAAACCTGACCTGGAACTTCCCTCTCCTAACTACCACACCAACGGGAGGACGTTTGAGCTCTCGACAGATTTAACGTGCATCGCTCCCCTATACGGCTGGTCTTTAGTGGTACTGGGCTAGAACTCATGACATGCCTGCCATGATCTGATACCTTGAACACTTGGCTACCGCGGCCGGGGTCTACACCAGAGTTGGCATTCCTCTTTGTACATTCAGGCCATACCAATAAGAGGACATTAAGCTTTGATGAATTCAATGTACATCGACTGAGCTACACGATAGACATTTAATGAAAGCAGGATAATATGTAATTGATGTAAAGCATTGCAGGTCTTAAGCTCAAGACCATGACCACTCGATGGTCATGTAACAATATTACAAAAAGTTGTAATATTGTTAAATTAAAGACAACCTCTATGCTTTTATCATTCTAGAATAGTTAGATCTGAGCCACGTTAGGCAAAGTCGTGCACATTAATAAGGAAGCTTTTACTTCGGAGCAGGTGTTTATTAAAGTCGCACTATAAAGGGCAATTGGTGACGGGCCTCAATCAACTGTCGAGGAAGTCACTGGAGCTGGTACCTTCTTCAAACTTCCACACCACTTTCACACGGGAGCACTGGCGTAGCTAGTCCTACGAGGGCCCAGTATCAAAGATTACTTGGGGGACCTCCATTGGGTCTCTTAATATTTTAAGATTTTTGCTTACCCTTTTGGGACCCCATATCATTGATAAGGCTGATACGGCGGTAGCTACGCCCCTGCACGGAAGTGCTTTGAGCCAGAACGTATTTAACGTGCCTCTCCACAAAGCCGGTGTTCAGTGGCACCAGGGCTCGAAGTCATGACACGTTGGTCACAAGTTCGTCGCCGTGACCACAAGACTACCGTGGTCACCTCAGAAGTCACCGTGGTGAAACGAGTGAAAAGTGACTTCTGGTCACTAGAATAGTAAGACTTCTGATGTCTACGGTTAATTGCAATAGAAATTATGCTGTCTCTCTCACTATGCTTACAAATTACATATATATATATTTTAATTGAATATTTCTGGGTAAGTTTAAAGTTTTTTGAACTTGGCTTTTCAACTTGAAGTATATCCATCTCTGAGATGTTAAATAATATTAAGAGACTGATATGGTTATATATATGAGCATTACTTAGAGTTATAACTAATTATTGGAAATTATTTTAATAACTGGCAAAGAATTTTCCTCTTAATCTTTTAAAAAAAGAGCACAAAACTTATAGTTACCTTTCCGCTTTCGTGTAGTCCTTTCCATATGATGAAATAAATCACTATCCATCCTAAAATTAATAAAGCAGCAAGGTCCCATCTCATATCGCCCATTGTTTCAATGCCATCACTTATGCCTAAAACTCGTCTCCTGAAATGAGTACAAAATAAAAATGATTAATGACTTTTTTTTTGTAGAGTGTTATTATCAGTGTAATTGAAAAATCACATAACTTAAATTAAATTAAATTAGATAAAAATAACTTTCCATATGCAGTTGACTCTCGACAATTCAAACCTTCGATAATACGAACCTCTCGATAATTCGAAGTATATGCTCAGCCCCTAGAAAAACTCGTGATATTTCGAACTAAAACAATACGTTTCGGTACACTCAATAATTCGAAGTAAAATCTGTGGCTGGCCAGACTACAACACGCGATAATTCGAAGTTATTTTATAAAACTCTCGACAATTCGAACATTAACTATCATGTGCAGTCCTGTAGCAAGCAGGTTGGAGCTTACAAGTTATGCGTTTTATTGTCTCTGTGTGTCTCCCCTGCAACGCAGCCCCTTTAATGACCATCTGTCTGCTACCCCTTCTTTGTGTTTTCTGGTTTTCTCAGGCGAAAGACACTTGATTTCCTTCAAGTGGGCAATAGATCAATCGCACTTGTCATTCCATATCTTTTTTTTTAACACGGGGCCTTGCTATTCATGTGTTCAGAAAGGATGGTCCGCTATTGTGAAGAAGAGATGCGTAGGATTGTGTATGCATGTATTCAAATTATTCTTTTAATACAGGACTTTTATAACTTCAGTATAATATTTATTCTGTATAATATGTACTTTTTAAAAATACTTTAAAATAATTTTATACACATGTACAATTGTTGTCTTATTACATAGTTTCAAATTTAAATGCGCTGGAAAAAAATTTCTCTTCGTGTATTTTGGGAGTTTTTTTCCTACCGGATAATTCAAACTCTTGATAATTCGAAGCTTTTCATTGATCCCTTCAACTTCGAATTATCGAGAGTCGACTGTATATATTAAAATCTAACTTAAGAACTTTACCGTAAATTTATTCAACGATATGGACAGAGATCCAAGACTTCCTCCCCTCCTTGATTCCCCCTATAAATATTAATGCTGTAATTATCTTGAGGAAGCCAAGTGGCTGAGTGGTAGTGTATCGCGCTTCCAGGTCCGGGGTTCGAATCCCGGACTGGGCAAGGTCAACCAGCCCTTCATCCCTTCAGTGGGTCGATAAATACGTACTAAGCTTGCTTGGGAACTGAACACTGTGGGTTTCGCTCCAGGCTGACCACCTAACCAGAACATCTGCACATGCACCCCAGCGCCTAAGGTCACGTAAACTGAGATAGGCACAGTAGGCCTTGACCCTGAAGGGCTGTTGTGCCACCGAGTTCAATTGAGCTCATCTGAGTCAATTGATTTGAATCAATTTCATTTGCACTAAAATGAATACAAAAGGAACTTTTAAAGGGGAACTTGCCCAGACAGATTGATTTAAAACAAAACAAATTAAGTTAGACAGAAATTTGAAGTTTTATTAACTCCCATAAGCAATCTATCAACCGAAATTACTACACCCAAAGTTTATTAATTCTTCAAAGGTTCATTTTAAATAATTTGGGGGAAAGGAAAATTTAAAACATTTTATGAATTCACTATATTTGCATCCTATTGTTTGAAAATTTTCATTTTCTCTTTTAAATAAGTAATCAGTGTATAAATCCTTCAGTGCACTAAAATTTTTTTTAAAAAAAGCATAGTTTAAAAGAATTGCCAATTTAAAACCATAAATTTGATCTTGAAGTCTAAATTAGCAGAAGGCAGCGATTATTCAAATATATTTAAGTATTTTGAGATTTTATCAAATAAATACGTGATTCCTTTACAGATGAAGAGTTTTGTTCATAATCTAAAATTCCGAAATAGAATTTCAAAAACTGGATATTTGGAACTGGAATCACGCAAAAACACTACAACTCTTCCGTCCAATTGGAACGAATTATAATTCTTTTATTTTCGGTAACATAATCATAAGACAAAGGAAATGAACTTTATATCTTTCAAAGCCTCTTATTGATACTATCTTGCTACAGAGAAATGCTTAAACACACCATAAACCGTATGACGAAATAACTATTACCAATCCCATTTAGAACAATGGTTTTCCCGCTCTTAACCCTTTATTGGCCGTTGTAATATATTGCACTAAAATAATATAGTTCTCGGTACATTGAATCTAATTAAATCCACAGGGCACCAACTCGGTAGGAAAAGGTTTAGTTAAAACGCCAATTGGCATTAATATTGGCTGCAATTTAGGAAGGGGGGGAGGCAAGAGAGAGCTCTCAATTAAAAGTGATGAATGAAGACTATTAAACTGGTCGTGAAAGATTATGTCACATAGTCATTACAGAATCTCTGAATCAAGCTGGTTAACAACGGCGCCGGCTGCCAATTATAGTCGCTTTTTGCCATTAAAAGGTGTAATGAACGGCAAGGCCAAGGGTTTTCTTGGACCTTACCAGGAAATTCGAGTGGTCTCGTGTAGTTCAACACAAAAGAAGTAAAAACTAAACAAATGGGCACGTGAAAAGCAAAGGAAGGAATGGAGTAATAAGATGACGTGGGTTTTACTAAATTAAGATGAAAAAAAATCTGTAGATTTGTACAAGTGCTGCATGAAACATTTTCGATAAAAATAACACACACACACACACATGCAATCAGATATTTCCTTGGTAGCTGTTTCAGGGGACTATCTCTTTTGTATGTAGTTTGTGCAACCTCATCGTAGCATTGTTGAAATGAGAGGCGACAATTTCATTAAAAATTAAAATAATCGTAGTTTGAATTCAGCAAAAGTTATGCTTGAATTCTAAGCACTATAATTTTAATCAAAAACAGTATAAATCAGTGTTTCTCAAACTGTGAGGCACGCCCCTCTAGGGGGCGTGATAACCCTACAAGGGGGGGGGGACGAGTACATTAAAAAAAGTCGAAAAAGAAAGATTTAAAAAACATTAATTTACTGAAAGGAAGCAAAACAAAATACATTCTGACATAATAAAAAACAAAATACACATTTAGACAAATATTACTCTTATAAATGTATCAGTACTGCTCACAATGTGTTTCATAATTAATTTAACAATACTGAGTTAAGAACAAGTTTAATAATTACCAGTGACCCTATGGGCATGTCATAAAAATATATACAAAATTTAATACTTATCTGGATCAATTGTACGGTTTATAATTAAGGTCGTATTGTAGCTTTACGTCAAAGTATATTAATATTGAATTCAATACATTGTTATTGTATGGTGGGGGGGGCGTGATGAAAATTATGATTGAAAACTAGGTCGCAAGTATAGAAAGTTTGAGAAGCACTAGTATAAATTCTAAAACAGTGGATCGAAATTTTCGATCGCCGTGGCCCCCCTTTATGTATCAATCTAACATCGCAGACCCCCTAAGAATTTTAACATCTCTCCCTGGCTCCCAACACTTGGCTGAGATATTTAAAAGTTCCTCAATAATCCTTAGACTGCATCTGCTACTTATACAGACTGTTTTAACATTCTCCCCCCCCTTAATTGAATTAGTATTCTTGAACATTAAAAAACTTAATTGGTATTTTCTTGATCGAAATACACATATTCTAGTAGAGTATTTTCATTGGCAGCAATTTAGTGATATAGCCTAGGATGGGACATCTTTTAATTTTTTCAAGAGGTCTTTCAGAGTCTGTAAAAAGAAGGAAACCTCAACATTAAATGAAAAACCTTCGCGGACCCCCTAAAAAGGCACTGGGGACCCCCAGGGTTGGCGTACCACAAGAACCGCTGTCCTAAGACAATGATGTTAAGGCAAAGCTGCATCTCATTAAATCACAGTTGTACGATGTAAAAGGCAAAGATTGATCTGTGAGAGAATTTCCATATGTTGCCCCCTCCCAAGAGAATTTGAAATATTAAATATTTGGCATTGTTCCAAAAAAGGAATGAGCTAAATTCGTGACGGTCACATGATAAATACAATCACGTGTTGCATATTGAATTTAAATCTATTATTAGTCTTGTGTTGTTGCTTATGCCACCTGATCGGCAGTAACATCAGATCAAGGCTCACGAAATTCATCGCGGCTAAGGGCTAAATTTTTACGCCTGTTGTTAGCCCTAGCTTTGAGCACCATGCAGGTGACAGAACGATTTTGCTCGGTTCCATCCCAATTTTGAGGGAGAACACTCTGGGGGAGGTCAGAGGCCTCCCACCTCTCTTACCCTTCCATTAACCTCACTAGAGGACTTGCGGCTCGACGGCTATTTAGAGTAACCCCATGCTATGAAGACACTATACATTTACAAACATCCATGCCTTCTCTGGGATTCGAACCCAGACCCTACGGCACCGCAGTCAGTGTCACTAACCACTTTATCGGATGGGCGGCTAATTAGAGAGAGAGAGTCTTATATATATACTTGTTCTTTTAAAATTTAGATCAAATTGTGAATTCGATAAAGATGTTCGAAGAGTTAAGATTCAAAAAGTTTTCCAAAATTTTTAAATACTTACATTTTACGTGTTCTTTTAAATCAAGTAAATTTTGTTTACCTCCGTGTATTATTATTTTTGACATTTGTGAGCGTTTAAAAAAAGTTTCTGTAAAAATAAAAATTTATGAGCAGTAAAGTATATGAATTGATTGGCTGAAAACGCGTGATTGTAGTCATGTGACCAAGATGTCAAATTAAATCCATCGGATTAATATTCTAAAAATCTTTATTTGTACTTGCTATGAATGCTTTATAAATTAATTGCTTTATCTTAATTCATAGATTAAAATTTAGCATTGAGTTTTATTCCTAGAAAGTTTGTTGCAAATAATTTAAACCTGCTTGCAGATAAAACTTGGTAAAAAAAAAATACAGTAAAAAAGAAGTTAGCAAATTTAAAGAGAAACAGTAAGAGAAAGAAGATAACAGAAAAGACGTAAAGATCTGTTAAATGATGTCTTAAGAATTTTGTGAAAGAAAAATTGAAGAGGCATGCAATTGAAGCTCAAAGTAAAAAGACCAAAATAGCTAGTATGACGACATGAATAAAAAAAGAGCCGACTCAAAAGTTGTCAAAATTCCAAAGGACTAAAATCATTCCAGAACATTCGAATGTGGTTAATTTGGACTGAATGCAAAGTAGATAATAACAGGTAGAGAGAGAAATACCATTTCATAAAACTCTATATACCTTAAAGTTGTGCCAAGTTCTCCTGATTTAAATAGAAAATTCCTGGTTTTAATTTTTTCCGATTTATAGTTCTTGCACCTGCCAATTTTCGAAAATTAAGATAGCAAACTTTTTTTCAAAGACTTATAAATATTAACGTTAGTTTTATATTGAGAATATTAATGTTAAAATATTTAGAAAATCCACATTTTATCATTTGAAGATTAGGTGCAGATTTTTCCTCCATAAATTTATTTTCGGAAATACCTATTCCATAAATGTTTTATAGGCACAAACATGTTTTACTCATATCGACATTTGCAGTTGAAATATCTTATTTTTTTGAAGTCTCCTGCCATTTTTTCCCTCAAGAAGTTTATCTGCTTTGAGCATTTTCATGAATTTTAATTCAGTTTTCAAATCTTCCATTCCAGAATAAATACGAAATTAATTCATACATTTGTATAGTTTTGCTTAAATTTAATAAATTTTAATATTTTTTCATTTAAAAAAGAAACCCTTTTCAATTTTTATGAGTTCGAGTTATTTTTATAAATAACTGCAAATATGTTTTTCATATACATTCGTACATCAATTTTAAGCTTTGTACCATTATAATAATACCGAATTCTTTCAATTAATAGTTAAATAAAATAGAATTTTTAAAAAAATATGTTTGAAAGACTGACAAAAATATTTTTATTTAATCATTTTTTTCTTATGTTTAATATTCCATTAAAATGATACATGCACACCAAATATACCTTAGTTCTAAGACTAACTGAAATAAACAAATCTATTAATAAGATTGCATTTTCAGTTTATTTCGAAAACAACGTTTAAAAATATTTATCTCCTTGCGCGAACTTAAAACGAAAGATGCGCAGAATTGGTAGGCAGCCAAAACAGAGAACAGATTAGATAGCAAATTAATTTAACTATTATCTTTTCACGGTCAAATTTCCCTTTCATAATAATATCGATGTAGATATTTTTAGAAACTAATTGTTGATTCTCATAATCTTTGAATAAGTGCTTTCTTAAATAAGATGGAACATTTTATCTATTCATAGTATTATTATTTATAGTAACTGTGACCACAGCCGGTATGAGTAATGTTTCTCCTCAAGAGTAATTGCTCTCCTCTACAGTTTCTTGCGTGAATGAATGTATATGTGTGTGCCGTTTTAAGAGCCAAATTGGCATATTTTTTTAATTGGCACGTTTCAAAACCGTCATCCAGTACTGGATTACATCACTGCCCTTGGCAATCACACGGAGTTAATTTCTTACCTTCCTATTCATCAGATGCTCTTTCGTGTTTGTTGTTTATTTTCTTATTCTCAATGCCAAGGGCGCTTAAAGCGTTAAAAAAAATTTTTTAAGAATGGAAGACATCAATTGTAGCAGGTAGACAGCTGCATGTGTAATGGCTAATCTTAGTTAAATTGATATGAATATTTTTGGAGAAAAAGAGTCATCAACATCTACCGAGTTATGCAAGAGCTTAATATGAGAATTTGTTTTATTTACAAAAACTTCTTTTTGAGGACTTAGAATCTGTATCAACTCTTTTCAAAGGCTCCGCCAGCCCTTAAAATTACTTTTGTAAATATTTTGTGCAAAAGGATTTAGCATATATTTCCGTGTATTTGCCGAGCATTTTCGGAACTTTTAGATGAAAGCAAGGTGGTCGTTTTTTGTGAGAATCCTCAAATCTCGAGAAAAAAAACTTTTTTTCAACATCTTCCTTCAGTCGCGTGCAAGCGATTTTAATCCTATAACTTTAGATGTTTTGAATGGGAAATTTTGTTTTAAAAGATATAAAAAAAGTTCCATAAATCCTTTAAAGCAGTGCTCTCAAAGTTTCACTAATGGCGACCCAATATTCAATCATAATTTTCATCGCACCCCCACCCCCCCATACATTAACAATGTATTGAATTCAATAGTACTATACTTTGACGCTAAAACTACGAAACGAATTTAACCACTTAAGTGCCACCGGCGTATTTCAACGTCTCGCTCGGCCAAAGCGTTACTTGGCCCAGACGTATATACACGTCTTTCCGAAGTGCAGTTTTTTCTGTGCACTGCTATCTATAAAATTATTCCGAAGGCTTTGGAATGCAATAAAAGGACCTTGATAATGTTTCGAAAGATTTACTTATTTATGATTATTTGCTTCTTTATCCCCCCCCCTCCTCCAATACATCCCATACCAGCGCCTACGAGGAAAACTGTTGGCATCGGGGAGCGAATTGCGTCGGCAGTTAAGGGATTAATTATAAACCGTACAAATTAACAAGATAAGTGTTAAGATTTGTATATAATTTTATGTATAACAATCCCATAGGGGCACTGGTATTCATTAAACTTGTTCTTAACTTGGTATTGTTAAATTAATTATAAAAAATACACTGTGTATAGCACCGATTCATTTATAAGTGTAATATATCATTGAAAATGTGTATTATATTTTTTTTATTATGTCAGAATGTATTTTATTTGTTTACTTTCAGTAAATTAAGATTTTTTAAACAATCTTTTGTTTTCAACTTTTCAATATGCTCGCGAGCCTCTCATAAAGTTGTCACGCCCCACAGTTTGAGAAACGCTGCTTTAAATTCAATGTCAAAATTTAAGTTTCTACATGGTTCGTAAAATTCACATTTGCTCAATGGGATGTCTGAATGCATATGTTCATCATGCAATGAATTTTTTCCGCAGGGCATCAAACATAGGTCGACGATCACGTGCTGTATACGAATTTCTCTTCCTACTCATTTTCCCAAACAAAACAAAAAATTGGAGCAGGAAGTATGACTGCTCAGATATTGGACAAGATAAATGAATGGGGGCAAATATTCTAGCTTCAGATTTACCAGAAGTAAAATTATCATCGTTAATGTCTGGCGTTTTACTTTACACCAACCCGATTGGAAAATATTCCCTACGATTTCCCACTTAGCAATGCTTTCTCTTTCACAGAGAGAGTATTACAAATTCTAGAAGAATATTTTCCACAATAAATCTTCTAACATACAGGTATGTTGAAAGGGATTTCAGTCAGCTTATGGGGCAGGGAGGACTATAGCAGTTCCAAAAAATTTAAAATCAGAACAAATACTTACTCCCAGAATTCGACCACCGAAGATGTGCTGGGTCCAGTTTCATTCAAGACTAGTGAATGGTTCGTAGCCAGAGTTTCGATCACCCGACAGCTCGGCGTGTTCCAGTATTCACTGCAACTTTGCCAGGGCAGCGAGAAGGCGAATGAGTAGAAGAAGTACAAAAGTACCCAAGAGACGATGACGATGAAGTAGGTGTTATACCAAGTCACGATTGTCATCGATGCGTAACCAATCCCTGGAAATAAATGAAACAAATTTAGAACACAATGAAATATGCGAGATACACGAGAACATTTTAGACGTGCGAAAGAGATTTGCTTACAAATTAAATGCAAGCAAGTCACTAGTTCTCTGGTGTTAATAGCGCTAATTAATAACCGATATAAAGATTAGAACAATGTAATCACGTGTTCTGCACTGAATTCAAAACTGACGTTAGAATTGTTCCATTTTCAAAATTTAGAACAATTTTCAGATTTAATAATTAGGTAAACATATGCATTATAATTCTTCAAAAAGTCATTCAAATTTTTAAAAAATTCTTACACTAGACATGTAATGTTAAAATAAGAGCATTTAGTTCACCAATGTGCGTTTATTTTAAAAGAAAGTTTTTGAAAAAAGACAAAAAGTTGGCAACAGCGAAGTATATAAAATGATTGGCTGGAAATGAGTGATTGCATTGACGTCAGATGAACTTAGCCCTTTAAAACAACAATGCGGAATTTAATTTACATCATTTAAATTTAATCATTTTACAATTTTTAATAATCTTTATTGAGAGAAACTAAATTTATGTGTTTGAATCATAAAGTGAATAGAAAAATATTCTTCATTTTATTTCTAAGCAAAATATACAAAAAAATTTATATAAAAACTAAATTAAAAACTAATATTGATCATTATAAGCTGACATATAGAATGAATTGTGACATACCTTTGACCGATTTCATCTGATAAGAATTAAAAAGGAGAAAAAGAGGCGAATTTTGCCTGCATATAATAATGAAGAAAATTAAATATAAAATTTAATGAAATAAAATTAGAAAACGAGACTCAAATGTTTAAAAATAGTGTGTATTTTTTAAAAATAAATCATGATACTTTTACATATAAGTTTTATTAAGTATTATTCATACAAATTTAAGAAAACAATTCATTGATGATTAATTTTTATTATAAAAAGGTTAGAAAAAAAAAAGATAAAATAGTTTCATTAAAGACTGATGGGATTATGGTTGCGGGCAATCGTATTTCGGCAGGAAACTCATGTTCAACCCTGGCACGTTGTAACTTTGAACGTACATCCTGATCACATGTACTTTCATCGTGTTCTAATAGAGTTAAAATATGTTTAAATTTCATAATATTGGTACTCAAGGCTCAGGGTGAAATTATGATTCCTTATGCTCATTGACTTTGATGTACGTTGCAATTTCTTATGTAATGTCATATTGTTATCATGTCGAATTTCGATGTTAGGTGATGCAATGTTGTGATGATTTTCTGTTTTTTCATTATACTCATAAATAATAATAACTTATCTAAACTTGTTCTCACAAATTGTTACAATCTCACACTGGAAAATAAATTTTTCTAATTCCTTAAAATGGTGGATAATTTTTGTGTACATTATTAGCTAATAAATTTTCTTCATCATGTCGTTCTGCGATGATCAGTGAGAAGGAGGAGTTGGCATAATTATACAAAATATCTGTTTAACTTTCATGCCAGACATCAGAAATGTTGTTTTTACCCATTTTACTATGCATACATGTCGCGCCAAAATCTGTGTCACAATCAATTTTTTTAAGTATTTACTTCTTGTATCTTTATATATATATATATATCACTTGTTTTATTTATATTACATATTAATCACTGCTGTGTTATGTACACAATTGAACTGTTACAATGTTTTCGTGAGTGCAATTCTTTTGTGTAAATTATGCGGTAGCCCAGATCTCATCTCAAAATTCGATTTTTATGATTTTTTTTCTTTACAAGTCGTTCCATTGTACTACATTTGTTTGGCAGAAACGGAGGCAGGGGATGGTCGGTGTGGTATTCAAACGAAAGTCCCTGCCGGTCAAGAAGTTAGTGGGGAGGGAGAAAGTGAAATGGAAAATAATGAGTTCACGTGTTGTGTGTGTAGAACATTTCCGCACTTATTATAATCTTTTTTGGAAGTATTTTTTTTCCATTAAGGTCGAGCTGGGATGCAACTCACGGACCACAGGAAAGGACAATTTCCCCCTTCGCCATGGCGTCAGGATGACAGGCCAGCCACATTCATCAGGTTCTGGAGCTGTCACGATTTACGACCTTCAACACGAGGGATCAGAGGAGACAAACGTTTAAAGGTTCCTACAATGCCGCGAAGTCAATAAGAGAATTCAACAATATGCTACCCATTACGGTGGCTACATTCTTCCAGCGTGGTGTCTTCCACCCCTCTTCAATTCGTCAAACGGCAGGACATAATTGTCGTTATTTCTTCACCTTCACAACAGAAAGGGGGACTTCCGCCTTTTCCTACTGCACTTGGCACTAAAAGGCTCAATCGTCGGGATCAAGGATTCCCCTCCAGTTTTTTTTTTCTTCCTCTCCTGCAGTTGTTTTTCCAAGATTTCATCGTGTCAAGAAGATCCATTTCCGGCTCGCTGTTGGACTATTACTATTGTCATTTAATCACTCCCATTTCAGTTTTGTATGTCTACTGCAAAATATGTGTTAATTTTTTTTCTCTCTTTCCAGGTGTTTGTGAGTCTGAAAGGGGGAGGAGTGATGGGTGGCTTGGAGGCTGGAAGGCTTAGATGCTGATCGGGTTTGAAGATGGTCCCTAAGACACATGTAATTTGTGTACTCCCCTTGTTTTTTGTTGACAGGATGTTGTCGCATTCTTAAGTTGAGGGGTCCCAACGGTCGGTCAAGAAAGTTGAATGGACTCATAAATTGAAGAGTCGAGAAATTTGTAACTTTGCGCTTGGTTCCTGACCAATGACTAGGCGAGACCAAAGGGCGTGCGGATGAAAAAGGGGGTAATTTGCCCCCACTTAAAAGGAGGAACCGGGACATTTCTCGGCAGATTAGCAGAAGACAGATTACCATGATTTCAGATTAAGAGAGTTAAATTTAGGCAGCCCAAGTACCACCCATCACCATGCCTCCGTTTCAGATAAGTGAAATGTTGTAGTATTCTTATTCTTAAAATTTTAATAGTGTTTTTATCTTAACCTAGTTATGTATTAAAAGTAATAAACGAATTTGTTTTAATTTAATCGAGTAATTAATTCTCGTTGTCTTTTAATTGAGATTTAAAGTACTAACCACTATCATGATGCAGACATTAGTTATATAATCGAACCTGCGTAAGTCATAAGATGTTAAATTAAAGTAGTATTAGTAGCGCTGCATCAAGACATATTATTGTTTTTTGTTTCATCTAAGGAGTTGTTCTCAAGTTGTATTATTTATACATACCAATTTCTTATCCATACTATTTAGAACAATAGCTATTTAGAACTATAATTATAAATTTTTAATACTTATTATAAATTAAATATGAATAAATTTCTATTGTACCATTATTTAAGTTTTTATGTCACTTCTTTCTTTGACAAATTTTATTTTTAAAAAAAATTAATCGTTATGTATTTTTGCTCATTTGTACTTCCAGACTAAATCTGTTTTTCTTTTGATGATGGATAGAAGTGAAAGAGAATTAGAACAAGTATAAGTCAATTTGTACTTGGGTCAACAAAGAATTTTTTTCCGGTTTTTTAAATTGAATTAATGAATTAATATTTGAAAAAACTGTATTAAAACTGAGTGTAATCCACTACAAGTTTAAAAGAATGTATTTGAAGCCAAGAAAAATTCGTTAGAAAAAAGTACTGGCGCCATCTGTTGCTGGTGTTTCTAACTACGTCAGAAATAACGCAGATTAGATTTAAAATAAAAAATAAAACTTAATTAACGAATTAATATTTGAAAAAAAAACTATATTAACATCAAGTATCATCCACTACAAGTTTAAAAAATATATTTGAACTTTAGAGAACGAATATAAAGTATTTTATTAACGATTGAAAATTTGAACAATATATATATATATATATATATATATATATAGGGAGATCGTGAAATAATAGTAGTAATTGAAAAGGAAATTTTATTGACAAATATAGAAATCATTAGGAAATGCTGACGTCGAGACTTTAGTGGAAATTTCCACTGGGAGAAAAACGCAAAAAGTAATGCATTCATAAAAACCCGAGCAAAGTCGGGCTATGCAGCTAGTGTTAATTAATAAACGTGCGAGATGACACGACCATTGATCCTCTTATAGTTCATTTAAAATTTGTATCGATAAAAACTTGAAAATGCATAGATGAAAAAGATCAATCTGAGTAAATATGTAAATGGCGGTAGAATAAGTTTCATTTTCCTGTTTTGATATCAAAATTTTATAATCTGAATTATTTCTTTTTCATTATAATCCAGAAAATATTTCAGAGAGGGCAGAATATTTCATGCAAATACTTCTAGGGAATAACTGAACTTACCTTTGAAAATAGGGACCAGTTTCCAAACCCCAATGCCACCCAGGCTGAGATATTGACCAATGGAGACTTCCATGACGAAAGAAGGTCCGGCAAGTAAAACTAAGCATATTAGGTACGGGAAAAGGAAAGCACCTGCAAGGAAAAAAATAAACAATTTGTATTCAATTTTAAACTTGATGCGGGATGAGTAATCTTAAATTTTAGGGTAATTTTTAATCTTAAAAAGATAAATATGAATTTGAATAAGTACCCAATATTCTAAAGAATTTTAAAAACTTAGAATAGTGATTCCCAAACTTCCTGCTTGCCCTTGAACCTCTCTTTAACACCCTTTTATAAGCTTCACTTGTATGTAACGGAATCTTTGAACTCAATTTTTATCCACTTAAAAAGGTCAGATTAATTCGAACTTTTGCTCACTTGTCCAGGACCCATGAAAATATATTAATTTAATAATTTTGTTCCATTGTCCTGATCAGGATTAACGGTTTCCCATTTTCAGTTCCCATCCCGCATCTGGTAACTAATTTCAGTTCCCATTTCCAGATTTGGCGACCAAAAGATTTAAGTCACAACTTAGTTCGATTAACTAAAAAAAGGAGTTTTTAAACTATAATTTATTACACCAAAAACTTGGACATTAACCAACAAGTAAAATAACTCAACTCAGTACAGAAAAGTTATAAATATAACATTGATATCCTGAATAGTAAATGTTGATAAAGTATAAATGAAACATTGTGATATCTGAAAAATGTGTGTATCCTTTATTAAAATTATATAATTTTTGCATTAAAATGTGGAAACATTTTTTCCAATGATTTTCAAATTTTGTGTATTCTAAAATTTTATTTTATGCTCTTAAATTCTTTTAGCACGCAAGATTTACGACTAATTTATTTTAACTTTCAAAAAACAGAAGTAGATTACAAATATTCTACTTTATGTTAAGCCTTTTGAGGACCCCCCCCCCTTCCCTCTCAATTTA
The DNA here is from genome assembly GCA_019973975.1 of Trichonephila clavata. Taxonomy (NCBI): domain Eukaryota; kingdom Metazoa; phylum Arthropoda; class Arachnida; order Araneae; family Nephilidae; genus Trichonephila; species Trichonephila clavata. The sequence continues at coordinate 236,285 of BMAO01006038.1, read as the reverse complement.
TTTCAATTTTCTACGGAGTCCTCGGCAGTCACAAGGACCCCTGGGAGTCTTAGGAACTATTTTGGGAACCTATAGTTTTGAATAAGCTTAAGAGCATGCATCTTGAAAATGCACAAATAATCCCATTGAGGGGAAAAAAAAACAGCTTACCTCCACCGTTCTCATAACATAAGTAGGGAAACCTCCACACATTCCCCAACCCCACAGCATAATTAATGACGCTCACAAGAAAGTCCAGCTTGTTGCTCCACTGACCCCTGTCAGAGTCCCCCCTCACGGTGCTTTCAGAGGAGGAGGAGATGGACAATTCCATGTCGCTTCGGTTGGAAATGCATACCGAGGCTATCGGTTCGTGTTTCTTCGATTTATCTTCGATCATCGTCAGCTGGAATCAGATGAGGAGACACAATAATCTGAATCCTGGAGACACAAGGGGTGAGCTGTAGGGCAGAAAATGAAATTATGTATTTCACCATGAAACAAAACTGGTATATAAATCATATTTTTAAGCTTGTTTTTATACAATAATAATCTGTTCAAGCGTCGACATCGTCACCCGCAAGTGATGTCCCGGAATAAATGACTTTATTCACGAACTATAAAACACTAGAGCTATTGGCGACGTATCTCGTAATCAATAAAAATTTAAGAAAACTTTCAAATAAATTAGAATGTGAAATTTATTTTCTTTTAATTTGGTACCCTATTTCCAAATATTGCGCTTTTGAAGACCTTTCTCGCTCTAGCTATCTATACCTCTGAATGGCGAATTCGAGAAGTTTCGCTGTCTTGTTTCATTATAACATGAAGTAAAAAAAATAATGAGGATCTTTTATGTTTTTAGTTGAAATATGATAAACTGAGAGCAAAACTTGCAACTCATTTCATTTATATTCGTGAAAATGAAACACGGAACAATTCAAGGAAGACAGCAGGATCAAGCGAGGCTAAAAAAAAAGCAAACATAACACGTGTTTCGCACATTGCAAGTGAAATTCGTAAAAATTTATATCTGACATAGACTTGAGCAACATCCAAATTGTTTTTCCGAGTCAGTGCATACGTGAGAGGTTTTGGACTTCTGCCAAAACTGTCGAAGGAGTTGATATGACTTACTCACTTTAAGCGAATCTAAATTTTTTAAAGTTACCTGTATGAACTAATCACTTAAAACTAAGTTTTTTAAAAAAATAACTGAATTTTGAAAAAATTTAAATCGCAGATTAAATCACCCCCCCCCCCGTCAGTCTAATGTTAATGTGTAAAAAAAAAAAATTCATGCACACCAAATTCAAAGGTTAAAGTTAAATTTAATTAGATTCAAGTTATCTCTAATTGTTAAAAGGAAACAAAGTTCTAAATCTGAACATCTTTTTCATATAAAATGTGTGTGGGAAATCGTATCATAAATTAGGGTGAACCAAAAGTCTTTTGCCCTGACTATAAATATTTATTGTACTCAAACTATTAAATTAGACATGTTTTTTTTTCGATATACTGTAAGCATTTAGATGATTTTCTTATAAGACCATTTACCTCAGTAAATTTCAACGTGTGCCGCCATTGGTAGCTCGGAGGATGTCTAAGCGGTATTCCAGTTCCAGCCAAGTGTAAAGTTCAGCCAATTGTTAACAGTTCCTTCAATCACACTCGGCTGCCACTTCTAGGAAGATCCATAACACTGCCTGTTTCTTACTCCGAGCATTGAATGGGCGATTTCGTTTCGTGAAATCAAAGTACACATTGGCTTTTCTTAAATCGAAGCCGTTTTGACAAAAAATGTGTTGTCTTTCTTATAAATGTCCCCCCCCCCCCGAGTTACTGTAGAAGGAGCATTCGCGCCATATACTGTACACTAAAACTACTAACACTGACCTATCCAGTGATAACGGAACTCAATGGTGCAACAGCCCATGAGGGCCAAGGCCTACAGTGCCCATCTCAGTATAAGTGACTTTGGGCCCTGAGGTGCATGAGCAGATGTTCTAGTTAGGTGGTGAGCCTGGAGCGAAACCCACAGTGTTAAGTTCCCAAGCAAGCTTGGTACTCATTTATCGACCCACTAAAGGGATGAAAGGCTGTGTTGACCTTGTCCAGCCCGGGATTTGAACCTCGGAACTGTGGTGTGGAAGCGCGATGCACTACCACTTAGCCACTGGGCTTTAAAGATTCTAAAGTTATATTACTATATTAAATGGTCATTTTGTAATGAATTTATATAATGACTTCTGGTTCACCCTGTATATTCATGTGGTTAAAACACATCTGTAAGTTATACTTTTCCTTTAAAAATTACTGTTCATTTTTGTCTTCCAATTTCACACAAAAGCCGTTTAAGGTATCCGACTACCCTAAACTGTGAATTTTGCCAAAAATTGGCAATTTTTTTTATGATTTTATTTTAAGGGCCATCTTATTAGCTTTATAAAAATACCAAGTATATCCTTTTCCTTTTACTAGAACAAAAACTACAAGTGTTTTAGTAAAAGCAGATGCCATTACTTTAAGCAAGATGTCATACTTTAAAATGCGTTTTACTCGAAATGTGATTTTTTGAAAATAATCAAACGGGGTCAGCGATTGCTAAAAAAAGGTTTGAACATAAGAAACTGAAATTTTTTCTGCAAGTTCTGTGTAATAGTAAAACTGTTTTAACCTTCAGATTTATCAATCACTGTTTTATTACAAAATTTACAGTCCCTTATGTGAATATAATCACTGTCTTTATAAGCATTTTCATATAGTAACCGAAATATATAAAGAGCTCCAATTTTTGTAAAAAAGAAAATCTCTCTTATCCTAAAGATCATTTCAAAATTGAATAATATAGCAACACAGATTGAAAAAAATTGAAAATTTGTTCATAAACCTTTGGTGCAGAATGGGCCGCGCTTATGCTATTTTTTGTCAATTTTTACCTATTTTTCCCCATTTTTAGTAATAATTTCTTTTTCTCTTCTTAATTTTAGCACATTTTTCTTAAAATGCACTAAACAAATTTAAAAATAACAAAAAAATCCCCATATCTCCTTTAAAAAAAAAGAAAAAAAGTCGTCGCAACCAGTCGGATACCTTAATACATCAATCGAAATTGTAATACCGATTTTATATGAGGGGAAAGTGAATTCCAACAACATATGAAAACATGATCTCTGTATTTTAATTAAATCGGTGTATAACATTGACATTGAAATCATTTTTCTAACAGGATCAAAATGAGAGCACATTCTATTTTTTTAACACGAGAGGCGAGGGGAAAAAACCCTGCTGAATATTTAACCAAGTGGCACTCCTAGGTCAAGAGGTTCTTCACTTATTTAAGTACATGAAGTTGCATCCCTAAAATATAGGGCAAGCTTAGAACCTGGGGAGTGTATTTAAATATTGCCCAAGGAGTGACTTGATTCAAATCTATTTTAATCTCTCTTCTAATTTACTCTTCATATTCGTGTATTTCCTTAAGGTATCCGACTACCCTAAAATCGTAAATTTTTTCAAAAGACATTTTTTTTTATGATTTTGTTTTACATGCCATCTTATTAGCTGAATAAAAATACCAATTTTATTATTTTCCATTCACTAGAACAAAAACTGCAAGTGTTTTAGTAAAAGCAGATGCCATTACTTTAAACAAGATGTCATACTTTAAAATGCGCTTTACTCGAAATGTGATTTTTTGAAAATAATCAAACGGGGTCAGCGATTGCTAAAAAAAGGTTTGAAAATAATTAACTGAAATTTTTTGTGAATGCTCTGTATAATAGTATAAGTGTTTTAACCTTCAGATTGATCAATCACTGTTTTTTATTACAAAATTTACAGTCCTTTATGTTAATATAATCAGTGCTTTTGTAAGCAATTTCAAATAATAAAACTAAGATAAAGTGCTCTATTTTTTGTAAAAATTAAAATATCTATTATCTTGAAGGTCATTTAAAAATGAACATAGCAACACATCAAAATTGAAAATTTGTTCATAAACTTTTGGTATAGAAGAAGCCACGTTTATGTCATTTTTTTGTAAATTTTTAGCCATTTTTTCCCCATTTTAGCAATAATTTATTTTTCTCTTTATTAAAATTTTAGCATACTTTTCTTAAAATGTACTAAACAAATCTAAAAACAACAACAAAAAATCCCCATATCTCCATTTCTTAAAAAATGGAGAAAAAAATAAGAGAAGAATTAAGGTTAATACCTCAATTTTTGAAGGAATTTGTTACGTTCCATCAAATTATAAAAAGAGGACAACTTGAGAATCTTAGAATATCCAATAATACGAAGTAAAAATATTGAAATAAACCATTGAACAACTCTTAGCGCATAGATTGTCCTCAACTATTGAAAAATGAAATCAAACAAATTAAATTATCACCAAGGTGTGAAAAGTTTTTTTTCTTAAATTTAAGACAAAATGCGTTTAAAATGCTTCAATACAAAAAAAATTATTTTCCCAAACCTAGTAACTATAATGTAAACCAATAGTAATATTAGTGGCGTACATAAAGGGGGAGGGTCAACCCCCCATGACTAACAGATTTAATTTTTACCATAGAGGTTACACCCCTCTCGACGTTTTAAATTGTAACTCCCACAAGAAAGGTCTTTGAACGCCCCCGAGTAACACACAAAAAGTTTGATATTTCTTATCTATCAGTTAAAAAAATAGTTGATATTTAAAAAAAAAATGCCATGAAAAAGTTAAAAGTATTTAATAAATTTTGCTTGGAGCATGCTCAAGAATCTATTTGATAGATATTTAAAAATAATAAACACATTCCACTTTTTATTTCAAAGCGTGAATAAATGATAATTGCTTCGCATTTACAATGACATCGAAGTTCCTTTGAACATATTAATTGTAAATCTGATCAAGAATTTGTTATTAATAACCAATATACAATGGAAATAGTCCCAAAACAGAATCCATTAAATTTATATTCAATTCGAATTTAATATAAATGTAGTAAGATTTTTAATTTATTTAAGCTCTGAGAAATATTAAATAGTTTTAGAAGAAAATATATGGGTATCTATATGTCAAAACTTTGGATTCTTGCAGCATAATCTCAATTACTCATTTTCTGTAATGTGCAAAGGAAAAGTCCCTACATTATATTTCTTAAGGCCATATATAATTTGCTTATACTAGGAAAGTGTAATTATTAATTATATTGCGATAAAAAAAATTAAATGAATGGAATGATTTTAGTGAAAAGGAAATTAATTATTGCATTTCATCTACGGATTCCTTTCAATGGCTCGTTAGAGTTAGGATTTCCAATTTACACAGATGATCCTTTTTTAGCATATCATGGAACGATCCCATATAGTTCATAATTATAGACCAAAGGTTACATGAGGTTAATTACGAAACACAACTCTGTGTGGACTTCACATCCCCTCAAGGACAAATCCAGGTTCCCGTAACTCCAAAGAAAAAAAAGGGGGGGGGGAGCGTCTGAGGTATGACAAGTCTAGATACAATAGTCATTGCTCTGGAGCCACTTTGTCCAACGAAGGGCGCAACAGGCATCTAGGCCAAATACCCGGCCTTCTTTTTCAAGCGCAGGAGGGGGAACTAAAAAACCTCCCCACTAGAAGTGCCAAGAAGAAAGAAAAAAAGCCTTAAGGTCGTTCAGTGGCGCCCCAAGAACGACGTACTAGTAGAAGAAATCGTCTGCACTGTGGAGACCGTTTCCCGGAAACACCGTAAGGTGATCTATCATGTGACGTGTAGAACACACTACGGGACGGTTGCCCGAGGTGTCCGCCCCCGCACACGGGCGGCGAAAGAGCCACTTGTGAGGAGTTGCGATCGCGCGGGGCAATACCAGGAAGATAGCGAGTGGTGGGAAAGTGTACGGGTAGAAAAACTAGTTTTATTTTTTCGTTCGTTATGATGGGGCTGATACCAGATGCGATGGAGCTTCAATCGTTCTTTTTAAGGGCACAATAATGAAGTGATGCATTGGGGGAAATATAATACTGAAATTAACAGATAAGAAAAAACACTCAAGATTTTTTTTCTTTCTTTCTACAGGGGCGCCGGCTAATAATCCTAGTGTATTTATATAGTCTACAGGGCGCCACTTTTTAGCATAGCGCTAAATCTACACAGAAAAAAGGAAATCTCAAGGCATCATGCAAGTTTGAATATTTTCAACGCACTACAATAAAACTTTCACAATATAATATGAAAATTGCCCCCTCTCCAATTATATAGTTTTATTTTTCTAGTTAAGAGTTAGAAAATAAGTTAGAACAAAAAATGAAATATAAAGTCTATTACCGTTCAAAAAATAATGCAGGAATAGAAATTTGTTGCGAAAAATCTAGTCCACAAAAAATAAATTTGATAAAAGTGTTGAGAGTACATTTTGTTGTTCAATATTGGATAAGAAAAACGACACTACGAGAAAGATTTTTCTGAAATAGTATAAAAATGAAAAAGTCCATTTTTAATTTTTTCAGCCAGTTTAGAATTATCAGATTCAAAAACTATTTGCTTTTGATGCATTTAGACTTTGTCATTAGCAGGTTTAGAATTTACCCAAGTGTCAAGTTATACATGTTTTATAAAGTACGTAATAGAACAAATCCAAGAGACGTACGTCCACCATGTATAGTACGTAATCTGCCAATGAAAAATGTCTACCTTACACGTTTAAAATTGTTTAAAAAAAAACTAAAAAAAGCTTTCTTTCATGGATAATGTACAGGCGAGTCGATGAACGCATTGTGTATTTGTGAAAATAAAGCTCATTAATTTTTATGATTAATTTTATGATAGAAGTGAAAGCGATTTATTCTTTTTATGATATCGAAAAACTTTATTTTATAATTCTCAATTTCCTTTTATTCATGTCTAATTGCAAGAGAGATCATTTATGACTTTATAACGTTCTTCAATGGAATTTTTATTTCAAGCCTGCGGTTTTGTAAGCATTCCATTTAGAAACAGTGGAAATGAATTTTTGTTCACTCTGTAGGGTGTTCTGAAAACAATAGTTAGTAAAATGAATTAATGCTTTTTTTTAAACCACAAATTACCTACATACAAGTAAAAATATTCATAGTCAATATTTTGACACAAAGCTAATGCTAAAGCTAGATTATAATTATCCATTGCAAAAAATAACAAAAAGAAACCGGAGTAGACTTTGTTTTAGTAACACAGTCAAATTGATTGTGAAAAGCCTATTCTCCAATCTAGCGAAGCGTCGATGTTCCATAAATATGTTTCTTTTAGTATGCAAATTTTAGGTCTTAGTGAAGGCGGTCACCCCAAAATACCTTAGCGGTCAACCGGTCGATCGCGATCGACGTAATGGAGTTTTTACATGTGGTTCCAGTGAGGATAACGTTTAAAATTCGGAAATTGCCTTAACTCTATGCTTACGCAAGATTTCTAAGACGTGATTATGGAAAAAATTTTCCACTAAAAGCGCAAATCTAAATACTTTTCAGAAACGCACGTGCAGAGATTAAAAGAAGAAAAAAAAATTTAAAGCGAAAAGTAACAAAAAGGTTCAATTTTTATTTCCTCTACAAATATTTTGAAAATGTGTGTACTTGTGAATTCAGTACTAATGAGAACACCGACAAAAAGGAGGGGGAAAATGCAATGCACGATTCCCATGAAAATTCGACGCAATTTCGGAACTGGTTGGTACTGCTTTATTGCATGTTTAATTCAAATCAACCTGTCAGCACTTCCACGGATTGTTAAAAATTCATGATTATAGATATTAAACTGACTTTAAATAACATTTGATTTAATAATTTCCTCTATTGAGCGACCTTTATTCGAATTTTTTTTTTTATTAGTCACTCTTCTGTAATCAAGACTAAATTTAAATACAATAGATATTAAGTACGGTCACTAAATTTTAAGTGTCATTACATTACAATCAGATTAAAAATTGTTTAATATAGAAATTTAAGATTTTTAGAAATAAAAACATTTAATGATGAAAATGATTCGAGAAAATTAAGCTTAAATAAACAGAAACTATTCATCATTTCTAAAAAAATATCTATGCCAGTTTGACGAAATATTAATATCTAATTATAAACGTCATATATGAAAGCAATACGAGAGCTATTGGCGACGGACCTTGCGATTCTGAACATCAGTTCAACGAAATAGAATAATACTCGAGCCAACACTTCACTCTCCAAACTTTCACATCACGACCAAGTGAGGACTTTTAGTAACGTCACACTAATAACGTCACACGAGGGCTATTGGCGGAATGCCAAAAAGAAGTGAGCAAACCCGAAAGGTTTTGGAGTTACAAATCGGTCCCCGGGAAACAATTGTCCCTACACAATCAATCTTTACTGAACAAAATTTCTATCTTTTGCATTTTTAGAGGCAGAGGTACATTATGGTATTTTACTTTCAATCTATTGGAGAGAGGCCTCATAATTTTGAATCAAGGTCACGTGACGAAGACGATATTTGAGCTGGCACCCTATCCTCCTAACTTCCACTCCACTCCAACGTGAGGACTTAGAGCCTCTCTCTACGGTGGATCCTCGGGAGTACACGGGTCCGAGCTCATGACACGCCGGATACGAGTAAATGAATGCCCTAATGCCTCTAATTTGTTTTCAAAAAAATTTAAAAAATCGCCGGCTGTGTGGCGCGGTTAGTTCATCGCTCGCCTTCTGGACCTAAGGTTGCGGGTTCGACCCCAGTCCAAGTCGGTGGATTTTCATGATGCAGAAAATCGACAGCGGCAATGTCGTATGATTATACGGCATGTAAAAGATCCCTAGAGTGTTTGTTTGCCTTGGATGCTCTTGACAAAATTAAACCCTAGTACAGATTCGCATCGTCAGAGCTCAGGTGCCTCCCTCTAGGGAGGAAACTGGACGTCAAAACTACCTGTGGCGATTGGTATCCGCCTATAGGGTGCCGCGATTAGAAGAGTTAGCAGCTTCCAGGGAATGTACTAAGTCTGCCATTGAAAACACCAATCAGCAGCTATTTAAAATAAAATTTAAAAAAAAACATTTGAAAAAACTTTATTAAAAAAAAGTGCAAATTAACACGACTTCTTTAATCGCTTTTTTCTTAAAGACTTAAATTATGCATATTTTTAAATTTATTTACAGATTATATGCTCAAATCCTAAAAAATATTTTAGAAAGCTGGGTATATGATCATAAAAATATACGTTAGAATAAATTCTTGGCACGTCCCTAAGTACAAACGTGTATAAATGATAAGATGTTAAAAATCTTAATGAGTGAGGGAATATGCGACCTTCATGTACGTTTGGCTGTTTCCCAAGCTTACGGATGCAATACTTAAAGTTTATTCACAAGTATTTTTTGCGTGGGATACAATTTTTTTTCTCCCATTTCATTTCGACTGCAAAAAATTAAAAATGCATACTTTCCTTGATCTCTGATCTTCACCCATTGTCCATATACTTTGTAGCTTTGATTTTTATACATTTTAAATTTCTTAACAGTTGAATTATTTACTGAACCCAGATAAGATTTTGCTGAAGATTACATTTTTTGCTGAACATAAGATACATTTAAACCTTTTTACTGAAATATGGAGATGACATTTTTTAAAGTTTGACTCGTACCAAGTGCTTAATTTCTGCATTATTTTAAAATACATAATTTAAATATTTCCATCCTCGTAGAGGGTTCTCAACGCGTTTCCAATTAACCTCTAGGGAAACCTATTTTAAGGATTGATTGATTCAAGAACTTCTTGTGAAAGAACCATAATATATTGTAGATTAGGTTGGTTATTTAAAAGATCTGAAGTGAGAACATGGAGGATGTTGAGATTATAATTGTAAGGAGAGGTTTACGAAATAGTGTTTAAGGAATTGATTTCGATCAATTGTTATTAGAATTGGAGTGTTAGATTAAAACTTGCGACTTCTGTTTGATCTTATTCTAAATTTGGAACCTGTATGACCGTAATTCAAGTCTTAATATAAATTTAAATGAACCTTTGATTATTGGTTAGGATTCGAGGCTTGTTTCTTTCTTATTTAGTTGACATAAAGTGAGTTTATTAACGTCACACTATTAAGCAACAAGGTCTATTGGCGACGGACCTCGAAATCTAGAGCCACAATCAAGTGACGTGGACAACATCCGAGCTGAAACCCCCATTCTTCTAACAATCACACCACAACAATGGAAGAACATTGAGAATCGGCCTCCCCCCTCTACACGGTAGGTCTTCATTGGCACTCGTAATCGAACTCATGACACGCTGTATAAAAGCTCATAACCATGGTCACTATATTACCACGGCCATGGTTGGCATTAGGATATCAATATATCAGGATATTAGATTGAAAATAGCCGAGTTTTACAATGTCTTGATTTATCCACTCACTACACTAACACAACCTTTGGTTTCATTTCACCAATAAGAACAGTAGATTATATTTTTTTAGATTAAGATTTTTGTTTTCTCAACAACCATACATGGTTAAAATTGATGCCAACAGATATGGTTTGAACTAGTGGGAATTCATATCCACTAAGTTTAAACACAGGGCTTCTAAATACATGTTAAGGGCCGGTTTATTTCATTTACTTAATGTTTTCTTTCAGAATTAGAAAAGTTATTCTGTCACAGTGAATAAATATACTGACCACGTAGATATCTTTTCCTCTTCACAGTGATCACGTATATACCTTTCATCTACACACTGACCATGTAGATAACTTTCCTCTGTATGCTGACCACGTAGATACCCAGGGACGTCTTAAGGCATGGGCGAACTGGGCCCGGGGCCTCGACTGCAATGGGGGCCTCGTCTCGTTCTCGACTCGGCCTTAATAAGAACATTATTCAAATAATTTCAATGGTCAAATGTTATTTCCGGTTGCATTCTCCTAGAAACTGGGCATTTCGGACGGTATATCAACTGGTTACGTGTGATGACCGTCGTCCATGTATAGGTCTAGGCCTACCATCATACATCATCATTACTTATTCAGTCAAAAGGCGGTAGTCAGTCAGGTTTGTGTAATTGCAAATCATGCACATTTATTTGTTTCGGGTTATTGTTTGTGCGAGAATTTGACAACGTATGCTGTGTACTGTCTATTTTAAGGATCATAGGAGGGGCCAACATTTGTGTAGGGGGCCCAGGGCCTCAAGTTGACCAAAGACGTCCTTGTATAGATACCCTTCCTCTGTTCACTGACCACGTAGATATAACGGTGTAATGTACACCACCGTGACCCCCACATCGGTGGTGTGGGGGGAAGGACTCTAGGGGACCCAAAGCCTGACTGACGCCCTTTACGTACTCTTTGTAAGATCTGGCTTAGGGACCAAAGCCTGAATTTGCAATGGGACCCTAATATTCTCCGTTACTCTACCGCGTAGATACTTTTCCTTTGTACGCTGACATGTAAATACATTTTAGATGCTTTTCCATAGAATTCCCCAGTTTACATTTCAGTATTCTACAAGGCAGTACTTATCTCTTATCGCGACCGTTGCTATAAGCAGATTATTTATCTTCCGTTTCTTTCCCAAGTTAGAGACCGTTATTTTGTCATTGTGTGTCAGTGGGTCATCGGCAAAGCATCACTCAATCGCATATTGAACTTGATCACACAAGTCGCCAGGGTCATCTGTCAGTCCCTCCGATATGATAAAGAATTTTGGGGAAACGTTTAAAAATTAGGTTGTTGCTACCGGCTGGAACGAGTTAAAGTGGACAACACGCCGGAAAAAACATTTCCTGAAATTTTTAACACTCGATCATTCACTTTACCCCGACCGATTAGATAAAGCAGTGGTCATCTAAGATGTTGTCCAGAGATTGTGCTGTTGTGGAATGCAATAACCATGATGGTGCGCTGTTATGAGGTTGAAATTCCTTGTTAATGGAAGATGGTCTCTATTATGTCGCAATGAAGAATTCCAACATAACACGACACTTACAGTTCAAAAAAAAATAATGCCTTCTTGTAGTAAAATCTAAGATTCTGTGTCATGGAACTTTAATCTTTTTTAGTCAGATATAAATTTTCGACTCAAAAGAAATAGATATCTTGATATTCTTTCGTTCAAGTAAGTATGGAAAACAGCAACGAAAAATGTTTTAATATAACTACCAATTTTCTTTAGTACAGCCCAATATTCTTCAAATCAAATAAGAAATATTGGATCAGAGTGTCGATTTGATATTTGATTAATGTCGCCCTTCGAAGCCACGTGTAGACTATTGGCAACGAGCCTCAATTTTGAGCTCTTCGATCACGAACCCTAAAATGGCATCCCATTCCCTGAAACTACACACCCACGGCAACACGAGAACATTGAGGATCAATAGATTTAAAATTTATCAGCCCTCTATATGGTAGTGGGTGAGTGAATATTAACGTCGCACTATTCAGCTATATACGAGGGCTTTTGGAGATGGGCCTCGTAATTTTGAACCATGGTCAAGTGACGAGAACGACTCCTGAGCTGGCACCACCTCTCCTAACTACCACACCACACCAGAGGGAGGACGTTTGAGCTGAACAAATTTAACGTGCATCGCTCCCCTACACGGCGAGTGTTCAGTGGTGCTGGGCTCGAACTCATGATACGCCAGCCTCGAGTCCGTTACTTTGACCACTCTACATGGTGGTGGACAACACTGGCTGTGAGTTTGCAACCATGACCACTTGGCTACTGTGGCTTCATTTTGGTCAAATAATGAAAACCTTGTAAATATCCTCAGTTCAATGCAAATTACGAAATATTTTTCAACCCATTTCTTCAAATGTCACTTCTATTTAAAAATTAAATAAAAACAAAGCAGAGTTGTAGATGCATTCTAACAATAAAAATAAAACTTTATAATAAAAGAAATGTACAAGTATTTAATATAGTTAATTTAACCTTAAATCTGTGTCAGTCTATCACGTGGATCTATTAATCGATAAAAAATTTAATTCTCTACGATTAAATACATTAAGATAAAATATAGATTTTAGTACTAAAATATGTAAAATTTAAGAACAACAAATACACAAAATTAAAATTCAATACTGTCTTTAAAAAATTCTTCATTAACTTACCGCTATACAAAAGCTGTATACGATACTGGAAACTCAAACACACAATAACTGGAATAATATCAATTGAGTACGTAATAGTTAGAAGAACATAGTAGTAAAATATATGCAATCATTATTTATCTCTGTTCACTATCTCCTACATTTATTGGATATCTGTTAATCAGAATCAAAGGTAGAGCATTTTAAACCATTCTGAAGTTTATTTTAGTTGACGTTTTTAAGCAGATATTAGTTCTCGAACATTTTGAAAAAACAAATTAAAACAATTCAAATCTTTCCGAAATACGTCATTTCTTTTTTTTTTCTTTCATTTTATCGGCAAATGCTTAACTGATGTGGGAAAAAAACCCTGGCCTAAAATCCTATATCATTTTTATCAATGATGCCGGATTTCAGATAACTTTTTCAATATATATCCAAATTATTGATGCAGAATTATTTTTTGCAAATAGCCATGCATAGGATGCTTAAAGCTCCCTAGCTTCAACCGCCAGAATGTTTATGTAAGTAAAAAAATTGTTTTTTGCTATTGTATTGCAAGCAGCACTACTAGTTTTTAGCGCGTTTTTCACGTAGTGTAAAAAAAAGCGCTATTAGGACGCAAATTTCGTCTTCGTTCCATATTTTGTCGTACCTTTTTCTCAGCCAATAAGCAACCGATTGACCTCGGGTTTTCGGCATTTTGTCGCATTTTCGCCCTAGATGAGCCGAATCCTATTTAAATTTAATAATTTTTAATTTTTTTTAAAAATTAAGTATAGTACTACTTTTTGTTAGTAAAAAGTTCATTAGTTGCATTATTGTAAAATACAACATGTGAAAAACGCGCTAAAATTACTTGGCCATGCTAATGATTGATATCTTGTTAAAGCTTCCAGACCTCATAATATTGGCTTCATATAAATTTTTCGTCTTCGTTTCTCAATGAACGTGTCTTTATCCTTTTATGTTCACTGTTCACGAAGCAAAATATGTGGGTTCAAAGATTATAAGACACTACAGCTAAATTAACTTGTAAATTTTATACATGCATCACAGGTTCAGCTATCTTTATGCACAGAAATACAATAAATGAAAACTTAACTCTTGGCACTTACTGATATTAAATTTTAATATCCTAGAAAATATAAATTTATTAAAGTATCCGACTGTGTATTATTTTTACCATGTTTTGATTAACTCGCTTTCTTGTCTGTCCGGGTGGAATTTTGTAATTTATTTTAAACTAACTTCCCGATGAGTTAGATACTTGAAATTTGGACCATAGCTCATAAGTGTATGACAATGCATGAAAATGTTAAAAAAAGTTCTAGTCTTAAACCCGGGCCTCCAAAGAGGCTTGTATGTCTGTCCGGAAAGAATATTGTAATTGATTTTAAACTAACTTCCTGATGAGCTAAAGCAGTGATTCCCAAATTGGTCTATATGGACCTTCAAGGCGTCCACGGCAGCGAAAAAATAATTTGGGGGTCTATGAAGTATTAATGGGGGTCTACGATGCTGGCTCTCTTTTAATCAGATCATGACTTTATTTTTAAAAGAAAAATAAGTAATTGATTGTTGATTAAATTAATATATTTTCTAAATTTAATGAAGCTAATTTGCAGTTCCTAGGCAATAGCATAAATTTTATTAAAACGACCATCATTTCGGCGTTTTTTGCCAGAATTAAGTTAAAAAAGTAAAACAATTAACGTTGAAAATTTCCCCAGTTTCTCAATTTGTCACAGAAAATCTGCCCGGAAAATGACATTTTAACCTACGTTTAACATTTAAAAGCCCTTTATTCAGATTTTGAAACTAGATTTGAGAATGCTTTGATTATAATGATACCACAGTAGGCAATGAATTCATACGGTCACATCGAAAGAGGAATGTCAAATTACGAGAGGAATTGATAGGAATAGACTCTAACGAAGATATTGAAATAAAGTTTAGAAACTTATATCAGCATTTTCGGCTTAAAAAATATACTCCTATTATTTATCCCTAATAATGGAATATCTCCAGGAAGTTTTTAATTGCTCTTCTTTCTGAGGAGTTTCAGCAAGGTTGCCAAACTCCAGGGGAAAAAAAGAAAAAAGATTGGACACTACTAATCGATGAGATTTAGGGTTAAATCTGACAAGATTGATGCCAAATGTGGAAAATTTGTTATTGAAACACTAGATTCATTCCTCTTATTAAAAGTATTTGTTTGTTGTTCAGTTATTTTATGCATTAATTAAATTTTAATTTCATTAATTAACATGTGCTTCTTAAGTTTTAAACACGAAACTTCACTACAATTAGAAGTTTAAATCTTTTAAAGTAAGTAGCACTATACCAGCTGTCAAAAAGACATTTAAATTGATAAATTTAAAAAAAATCAGTATTGAGTAAGTAGGGGGGGGGTCTACGCCAAACAAAAAAAAACATGCCAAGGGGTCTATGAGATAAAAAAGTTTGGGAACCTGTGATCTAAAGACTTGAAATTCGGACCATAGTTCAGAAGTAGATGACAATGCATGAAAATGTGAAAAATCAGAACTAGTCTTGAACCCGTGCCCTCGAAGAGGTGGGCCCCAATTTCGACAGGGACCCAGTAACTCCGGAACTTGCACACGAACAAAGACCATCTGTCGATAGCACGGGTCGAGTTGCGTATACTTATTCAATTTCGTGGCTCTGGGGTCAAAGAGGAGCCCCCAGGTTTACATGTTTTTATTAAATCGCTTTCTTGTATGTCTGCTCCGGTGGAATTTTGTTATTGATTTTAAACTAACTTCCCGATGAGCTAGACTTGAAATTTGGACTATAGCTCAGAAGTGGATAACAATGCATGAAAATGGTTATAAAAACATGGTACATAAAAAAAATTTTTAATAAGAAAATTATTCTATTTTAAACTGTAAAAAATCTGCATTTTTTATTGAAGAATCTTGAAAAGATGAGAACCTAAAATCTGGATATATCCCAAAATGTATACAACGATAGTAAGCTCATCCACACACACAAAACCTTTGAAAGACATCTTGATGGATTTATGAAGAATTTTTACTAAAGAAAGTAGTCTACAACAGCGGTCGCCTACCGGTGGTCCATGAAAAAATAGATGGTACGCAGAAAAAATTGGGACTAATGAAGATTTAGTTTCAAAAATGACGAGTAACAAAACGAATAATGGAATACAGAGTGTACTTTAAAAAAATTAGCTACGATTTTTAGCGACTTTTTTCTTTCCGAGTTCAGAGAATTTTTTAGCTACTTTTGCAAGTATATCGAACGACATTTGAATGGGAGAGTTGGAACAATCATGGTAAATGGGCGACACAATACTTCAGTTAGTCAATATAACTTAGCGTTGCCAGTTTGTTCTTACTTTTCGTGAAGTTCCTTTCACAGTGGTATGGAAATGGAAGTTGAGACTTAAAAATAAATGGCACAATAGTTATAGTGGTCAATCACATTAGTGGTCCTCCAAGTATGAAATTATATATTTAGTGGTCCACGAAGTTTTAATGGTTTGTGACCGCTGGTCTAAAAGAATTCCAACTGCTTGAAGAAAAAAAAGATTTGAGGGACAACATATAAGTTAAAGATAAGATTTCCCGTGAAGCGAACATATCAGAGGCGGGATCTTAGAAGCAAAATTTACCTGCCGAAAATGTAATGTACGTTATCTATGAATGGATAAATAGCATTCCAACAAAAATAACTTTCTACAATTTTCTATCTCGAAGCATATTTCTGCAGTATCGTGTAAACGCATCTCGTTATGTAGGACTTCGAATTTCGTATACGAGTTATTTTTGTTTGCAATGAAATGCGATTTTTATTCTCCGAGCAAGAATACTTTATGAATTAGTTTACAAACTGTAACTTTAACTATATTAATATACTAAATAATTTGCTATAAAAACTCTAAAAATATTTGTCATATATCAAACATATTTCTAGATACAATATTTAATCAAAAAGATAGCCCCGCATAAAATTTATTGTGAAGAATTAGAAAAAAAATTTAAGTTTTGGGGATAAAAAAGTGTAAAGGGTATATTAAGGGAAAAAATGTGGTACTTTACATTTTCGCGCACACGTACATTAAAATTAGTTTTCTCGTCAACAAAAGACAAACACTTTTGAATTCATTAAAATATTTCAGAGTATTGATTTTGATATTAGATTTTCTTTGGAAGGAATTTAAACAGAGGAGATATTCCTGAACAGTCTTTTTTTCGTTCTTATTTACTTACGAGTTAGGCAATATGAATAAATATTTTGTTGCAGATCTAAATAATTTATTAATTATTTTTTAAATTTAACAACTTCATTTTTTTTACTTCTATATCTCTTCACACACTTTTAAAATTTTAGAAAAAAGCTAAGCTGGTGAATGTTTTGGTTCTCAATATTGCGTTTACAATTATTTTTTCTTTCTCTTTTATAATCTTGTTTAACATCCCCCCTCCCTCCATTTTGCAACCAGTTTGAATTACTGAATGTAATGCTAACCCTAATGCAAATCTAAACTTGAGCATTTGTATTCTGTAAAGCGTATTAAAGAGAGAAAACATAGAAGTTTTTGCATAATTGCACGGATCACTTCAATTCTCGAAAACAATTCGTGTTATACTAATGATTTGTTTGTTTAATTTTAAAACTTCATAAAAGCTATTTTTAAAAATCGAAGAAAAGATTTTTTTCCTAAGAAATTGGTGTTTCCTTTTATTGCTCTTTCGGATGCATGTTTACACTCAAAATGTGACATAATCTAGATTTGAAAAGGGAAATTTCAACATTATGTTCACGGAAACACTTTTGGCAACGTATTCCAACTCTTCCATTTCTTTTTATATCGCGAAATACCTCAAGCCGGCTCACCAAGTTTTCTTCAGGCTCTAGCACGAGACGTACGACGACACGTGTTTCTGCTGTGTGACACATACTCAACGTTCTTTGACCTCCCAGTATGCAAAGTGTGTTCCTCAATAAAAAAAGGTCCCCGGAGTTTTGCCAACTGCACTGAAGTGCTGCCCATGACCGAGTGACGGAAGCCGAATCAAAAGAGTTAAAAGCAGACCTGCATTTTTGATTCAGGGGTGAGGAGTTCGAGAAACTGTTTTCGTTCGGGAGTGGGGTTGTAGTTGAGTGAACTCTTCTTGTTCATTTCCTAGCATTCTATGCTACACTTTACGGAAGTGGAAGAAACGAGGTATCACGTGAAAATATCCGAACGAATCTCTTTGAATGACGGACCAAAGTTAAAGCTTCGAGTTTTGAGGGAGTTCTAATCTCTAATTCCATCCAAGTTTATCGTATGAATTTATTCGTGGGTAGTTGGTTTATAGCAGTGGTCCCTAACCCCCGGGCCGCCGACCGGTACCGTTCTGGGAATCAAATAATAGCGGGCCGCACAAGGAACACTACATCATTTCTATTTTATTTACTGTGGTGTATTTTTCTCGGGTTAATGAGTGAACATTAAAGTCCCACTGTTCAGCTACACGAGGGCATTTGGGAACGGACAGCGTAATTTTGAACCATTGTCAAGTGACGCGGACGACACTTGAGCTTGCACCCCCCTCTCCTAACTACCACACCAACGGGAGGACGTTTGAGCTCTCGACAGATTTAACATGCATCGCGCCCCTACACGGCGGGTCTTCAGTGGTACTGGGATCGAACTCACGACACGCTAGCCACAATCCTATGCCTAGACCACTTGGCTACTGCGGCCACTTTTCTCGGGTTTATGTGACTCTTTATGAAAATCACTTTATATTCCATGTTAAATAAATTTATAATGATTTTTGGAGTTAATTTATTTTATTCAGAAGGCATGTTTATATACAATTAAATTGAACTTATTAAAAACAAAACAATCTAAAATATAGACAATTACTCCCCCCCCCTTAGTGGACCATAGTAAAATTATCAAACGCTGAACGGTGCCTCGGTGATAAAAAGGATGGGGTGCACTGGTTTATTGCCCAAAAACCATATTTGGCCAAGTCGCGCTCTTCAAAAGTACGATTCGTTATTTAAAATAAAAATCCCTGATATAGAGATTAAATTTTAGGACAGGAGGCAAGGTTGAAAGACGAAGAGAAAAGTAGAAAATTGAGAAAGATCTTTGGGGTAACCTGAAGTAGAAAATTGTATGAAATCATAGTTTTTCAGTCATTTCTGGATAGTAACTCAATTTTCAAAACACGAGTCCTCGAGAAGGGGAAAAATGATTTGATTCTAAATAAAAATTGGACCTTGAAGTTGCTCGTGAGCTATTAGCGACGGGGCCTAGTAATTTTGCATCACGGGGAAGTGACGAGAACACCTCTTTCCACCATGCCAATGAGAAGACACTGAGCCTCGACATATTTAACGTGCATCAACCCCTCTACAAGACGAGTCTTTATTGGTTCTAGGACACGAACCCTCGATTCGACAACCACTATTTTTCTCGCGACCATAACTACTTGGTTACAGTGGGCATATTTATTGAATAGAGAGAAAATTTTAAAGACAATACATATATGTTTTTAATTACACATAACCAGGGATGTTTTAAAGAATGGTCCAACTGGGCCCGGGTTCAGGACCTCGTCTCGTTCTCGAACCAGCCTCCCCCAATAAAATTACGATCCGAATAATTCTGGTCCTCAAATGTTTTTTTTAATGGACTGCGGATTGGTTTTTTACCTTTGCAGACCTTGGTACGTTCTCCGGTAGCTGGTTATCTCTTTTTAGTGCGGCACCCTATAGGCGGATACAAATCGCCGCAGGTAATTTTGACGTCCAGTTTCCTCCCTAGAGGAAGGCACCCGAGCTCTGACGATGCGAATCTGTACTAGGATTTAATTTTGCCGAGAGCACCCAAACCAAACAAACACTATGGGGATCTTTTACATAACGTATAATCATACGACATGGCCACTGTCGATTTTCTGCATCATGAAAATCCACCAACTTGGGCCTTGATTGAACCCGCAACCTTAGGTGCAGAAGGCCAGCGACAAACCAACTACGCCACCCAGCCAGCGATCCTCAAATGTTATTTCCCGGATATGTTCTCCAAAAAACTGGTAATTTTGAACTATATGTGATTTAGAAGTAGTGGTAAGATTTCAATATTGTGTCATGTTCATCCCCCATAAATAGGCCTCGGCCTACCCCCAACACCATCATTTAGCAAAAAGTGGCATTCGGTCGATTCGATTAGTGCCTAGGTTTACGAGATTGTGAGTCGCGCACATTTATTTGTTAAGGGTTAAGAGTGTTTGACAACATTCTGTCTACTGAAAAGGGACATTGTTCGGGGCCTACTTTTGCATAAGGTCGGGGCCTCAAGAAATCTTAAAAAGTCACTGCGCATTACTATTGGGCTATCCACTGAGTACCTTTTTGAATGAATAGTAATATTTGAAGATAGCCTTAAGCAAAAGTGAGTATATTTTAGGTTTTTTTTTCCTTAATGAAAACTGTTCATTCTTGAAAAAAATTCAATGATATTGATTTAATGTTAATCACTATCTTTCAGTACTCTGTAAATCTATCGTAATTCCTTACAAAAACAGCTACGAGATTATTGAAAAAATTAAATTAACATTGTTTCAGCAAACTGTATCAATACAAAATCGCCGCATTGCTGATCTCCAAAAACAGGAAATCCTTTAGAACATGCAATTTTGTAAATTATGCTTTTGCGAATTGCGGAGAACATTCAGTAATAAGAAAAGTACGTAAAGGTGCAGGAATTTAAGTTCATGTAAATTAACATTAATTTGCTTATTTCGGCACGGAATACTCTGATGGTAACTAATGCTAAACTAAAACAAAAGTGTAAGTGCGAGATAATTGTTAATATTTGATTTTGATAGAATGATTCTAAAATTAGAGATAAAAAAAATCAAATGTTTATAAGATACCCCCAAAAAAAATACATGCACTTTACTTAGAAAATAATCTTGTTTATTTTAAGTTAAAAGAATTCTTTGTCGTCCATATTTACTTAAACAAGGCTAAAAATAAACTATGCTCTAACAAATAAGAGACTGGGCATTTTTTTTCTTGCCCAAAACAACTAGATAGAATTTCTAAGTAAAAATAAATGTGTCGAGCACACTCGTACGTATAAAAAGTGTCATCATATTGTTGATTTTTAAAGACATTTCAGTTTGAACATAAAATAAATAAACCTTATTAGTAGACTTTTTGGGACTAGACTGGGACTTTCTTAGACTGACGGAAACGTATGTTCCCAACCTTTTTTTTCGAATCTGAAGAAGCCTTGGCCATCTTGATATCAACTGAAAACGTTACAACAATAGCGCCAACCTATCGGAAGAGTTTGGCAAAAACAACAATACACCGTACCCGCTTTCCAAGAAGTCTGCCAAGTTCTAACATCTACAAAGACATGTGTTTCTATCAAGGCCACATATGTGAGGCGTTTGATACACAATTTCTTCTTCGTTCCCAAAGACGTATCTGAGAATTCAACCAATTTTACATTTTAACTTAAGCCATCCGACTACCCTAAAATTGTAAATTTTGTTTATTTTATTTTATAGATCATCTTACTAGCTTTATTAAAATACCAAGTTTATTGTTTTCTGTTCACTAGAACAAAAACTACAAGTGTTTTAGTAAAAGCAGCAGTGGCGTAACGGAGAACATTTGGGCCTCCCTGCAAAGTCAGGTTTTGGGCCCCCTAGAACCATGGCCCCCTTCTCAATGCGGGGGTGTACGTTACGCCACTGAAAAGCAGATGTCATACTTTTAAAAGCGTTTTACTCGCAATTTGTTTTGTTTGAAAATGCTCTAACGGGGCCAGCGATTGCTCAAAAAGTTTTGAAAATAATTAACTGATAATTTTTGTGCATGTTCTGTATAATATTAGAAGTGTTTTAACATTCAGATTTATCAATCACTGTTTATTACAAAATTTACAGTCTCTTGTGAATATAACCACTTATTTTAAGCATTTTCACATAATAACTAAGATAAAGTGCTCTAGTTTTTGTAAAAATTAAAATCTCTTATCCTGAAGGTCATTTCAAAAATGAACGACATAGTAACAACATCAGAATTCAAAAATTGAAAATTTGTTCAGAAATTTTTGGTACAAAGTGGGCCTTGTTTCTTATTTTTTTTTATAAATTTTGACCCATTTTTTCTCTTTTTAGTAATAATTTCTTTTTATCTTCTTAATTTTAGCATATTTTTCTTAAAATGTACTAAACAAATCTAAAAACCACAAAAAAATCCGATTTCGATTTAACAGTTTGGATTTGATTCGTGTAGAGTGAGTTTACTCTCGACGGAATCGTTAGAGTTCATTTTGAAAGAGAATCTTGTATGCGTGATTGCGGAAAAACTATTTTCCCAGTGGTTAATTTTGCGCCTTTATAAAAACTTTAAATTTCTCTCAATTCATTTAAAACGTTTAGCACTTATGAAGTAGGTTAGTTTGAACATCGTTAACTTTTAGAATCCGAGTAAATGTGTAAAAGGTTCAAGGAAACAAATTCGAAAAACTCTGATTTCGAAATAATGGTTTCTAAAACAATTCTAATTGCTTTACATCACAAAAGAGTTCGTTTAAAAAAATTTTATAAATAATTCAAATTGAATACATATATCGTGTTATTTACTTTTAATAATAATTTTTTTATGAATGTTCGGCATTCATATTTTCTGCTGAACATAAATTTTTTGTTCGACAAAATGAAGTATGTGGTGCAGCTTGGCGATTTTTTTGGCAAATTTAAAAGTTTTAAGTCGCCAATATCCTGAGAACTAAAAATTTAAAAATCGCAAATGGCTTAACCAAAAGAGAAAAATTCTCATGCTAAATTTTAACCTAAAAATTCAATGCGTTTTTATGATACATTAATTAACATATAAAGGGTAATTAATAACCTTGATACGATAATTTTCCGTGCGCCGCAGTTGAGTCCTAATAGGAGCTTTCCTGTCCATAGCAGAAAATAAATCAATTAGGCTTACGTAAGGTTTAATGATTATGATAGCTATATAAGTGAAACTTCCGAAGTTTTGACGATTGCAAAAAATAACGCAATATTTAATTATCTTTTCTTGCTTTACGTAAAAAAAAAAATGTAACTGGAATTACGAAAAATGTGTAAATATTATTTTTGAAATTTAATTGCATTTTAGAAATCTATATTTCAATATTTACAGTAACACAACGAACAAAAGTGTTTCATATCATTCTCTCTTTGACTTCAGAAATAAAATTTTGTCAATAATCACCACTTTAAGCGATTTTTAACTTTCAATCCAAACATTCCAAATTTTTTTTAAAAAATTGAATATTTATTAGGAAAGGATTGCGAAATTTGAAAAAAAAAACTATTAAAATTATGCGTTTCCATTATTTGATGTTAGTATTGTGAAATTCTAATTGATTTCGAAATGAAATGAAATGGTATATAGAATAAATCTGATAATGTTTTTTGAGATACTATTTGAAGCTGAAATGTTTCTTAGAAAATATTCGTGTTGTTTTAGGAATACTGATATTTCCCAGCATAGGTATACTTAAATGGTTTTAGCTTTTGGACGAAACAGATTCTCATATGTTTGCGATTTTTGTTTATTTTACTCGGAAAATAGCTATAGAATACACAATTTTATTTTGAAATTTAAAATCGTTTGTGGGTCCGAGTGGACAACAGAAATTGTTTGCTTTCTTGACACTGTCAGTAAATATTAACCATGCTTTATCATGCATTCGCTGCGCTTCTTGATAATGGATTTGAGGGGTTCCATTTATAATCGGTAACATTTGTGAGAAAATTTGAAATTAAGATTTCTCAGAAGCCAAACCACAGAATCAAAAGCTTCTAGTCAAAGAACAATGAGTGAATTTTAAATGCTAACTATCAACCGTTAATACACGCTAAATTCAAATTGGATTTCGAAACCTTAACGTAAGTTGAAGCAGAAATTCGATAGATAAAGAACTAATTCAGCTGTCATAGTCAGTTTGATCATGGTTCGAGAATATATTAGGTAATGGAATAATAAAACTAAGCCTAATCCTTATGTATTGTTAAACCTAATCTATTGCTTCGAATTCAGTGAATTAACAGTTTAATTTACTGCTCAGTAAAGCTTAATGCCTTAAATATATCTTTTCAGCTTAAATAATTAATCTTTCAAAAATTATTAGCATCAGTAATTAACGGAGTATCGCCAACTAAAACTCTATACACGCAAATATTAATTACTAACTTCCTAAAAGTTTGAAGAGTCAAATACATGCAATTTAGAAAACAAGTAGATTACTCAAGGAACTCTTATTTTAAAGAGCAAAGCAGCAAAGAATTTAATAATTTAATACGCAACGCGCGAGAAAAAAAAATTCAAAACTTTGCAAAGCAAGCAACTTAAGATTGCTGTTCTCATGTCATGTCTAATGTCCTATTTGTCGCCTAGCTCCAAAGACTTAATAACTAATTATTAATGCCATATCCTAAAACCACTAATTAATTTCGCCCAACCCTTAAAAAGGCACAGATTTGATCTAATTTATCTTGATTCGTATAGCTGAGATACCATATCCTTTTTAACAGACATACTTGATTTAATTTTCGCTCCAAATTACGCTTTAAGCACGCAAAAAAAAAAAAAAAAAAAAAAAAAACACTCTTGACTGTGTATAAATGACACAGAACTTCCTTATTGCAACATTCCAAATTATGTTATTACACATTAAAAGAGAAATGTATGTATATGTAACTTATAAATTCAAATAAATAATAGTTTTAAAAAATTGATAAATTTCCTTCTTTTGGCTTGATTATCCTTAAATTAAATCATTTAAGGGAGTGTTTTCGCCCACACAAAGATTGTATATACGTTATTACAGATCAAATTATTTGAAAAAATGTTCATAATCAACAAAAAAACTTGCATTTTCTCAAATTTTTTATATTTAATAATTACCGAATTGAAAAATATTTTTGATGAGGGAATTATTTAGTATCCTTCCTATTAAAAAATAGGGATTTTTTATACATGATGGGCTCTCCTTAGATAAAGCAGCCGGTATTATTTCTATTAATTCGAGGGGTGGGGTCTTCAGTCTCCCAGTGCTCTTAAAGACCGACTGTGTTAATGCAGTTAATGCACGTTAAATTTGTCAAGGTTCCAAAATCTTCACAATGTCGTGGTATGAAAGTTTGGAGATTAGGACGCTCAGTTGACCATGGCTCAAAATTACGATGTCCGTTGCCAATAGTGTCTTCACACTGGGAATAAATAAAACTATATATCCTCAATGTTTCTCCTTTAATTCGGTATGTGTTCCATACTGCTTACAGAAATAGTTTAATAGTAAGCCAATAAAATGCTTAAAAACTAAGCCATTTAAAATCACTCAACCAGATAATTATACATTTTACAATAAAAAAATCGTATCGAAAGGTTTTTCCCCCCCAAGCTTTTGTCATTTTATTTCGATCTGAGAAGTTTAATTTATAGTTTTAACTTGTTATAAGAAAATGTTCCTGTATTTTCCACACCCCCATAAAGAGTTCGATATTCCAAAATACAGAAATCTTAACATTATCCTCTGACTAACTAGAAAATCAATATTATGTCATCAGCGAATACGTGACAAGCATTGAGATACACCTAATGATGCTTATCTAAGAAAGTAGATGGGGAAAAAGAAAACAGAACTGGTTGTCCCCCCCCTCCCTTCAATTTACCTACATTATTATTCATCTGTAATTCACATGTCATTTCAGTGGCCTATAATAATGTATTCCGCAATACTACTTTCTACAACAGGTATGGAGAAGATATTATGTATTGCCATACGAGTCCCAGCTCCGGTTCATGGTAGAAATAAAAATTAAACAAAATGAACTGAAATGAACCGTCAACCCTACAGGGGTATTTTTAAAAGAATAGTGGCTGGGATATAAAGAACTCTAATACCAGCAGGCCATACAAGTTAAATTCTTTTAAGGACTGTCATTTGTATATTCTGATCCTACATTGCATTAGTTATTATGCAAATTAAAGAACGCGCTCTCTCTCTTTTTTCCTCTCATAAAATGTAATTTTTCTTTCTTAGTTTGTATAAGCAAAGAAGTCTCTTTGTACAGTTCAATTCCATTTCGAATTAGAATAATAATTTTACTAAGCGTAATAAAGTATTCATTTTAATTGCTAACGAGTTAAAGATATTGAAAATTAATTTAGTTATTTTTTGTTTGAATTACTAACTTAGTGGCTATTCATTGGACGACAAATGATATTAAATTTATTGCCTTTCATAGAAATAAAAAGTGTTATGTTATTTTTTTTTTGTCTAGACGAATACTTGTGGCGCCATCAGTCGACTAAAAATAATTTAAATACCAATTAAATTAAACCCGCTTAAGTAAATTAGTACTACAGTTTTAGAAATAAAAAACAAATAACTCAACTTTTGTTTCTAATTAAAACATTCTGAAAAATAGATACCGAGACCGACACAGTAAGGAGATTTGTTTTAATGTGATTTAGCTTTGATTATATAGTTGGCACTTAAAAATATAAACTTAATATTAATTCATTTAGCTTTGGGTTAGCGATAGAGAAGCTATCTTCAAAAAAAAATCCTTCGTGAACAGTTTCTAAAAATATGATTTAGAGACCCAGTAAAAAATTTAGGTTTTTTTCCCCAATGGTCCCGTTTCGTTGTGTTTGTAAACTAAATTCGAAGACAAAAATAAAAAGCACTAGCAAAGCGAAAATATGCCATTAAGCTGACACATATATGATAAAAGAAAAACTTTTTTCTTCATGTACGTGTTTGCAAAACATGACCTACAATAACTCAATTGAATAACTTAATCGTTGCTTTATGGATGTAAATTTTCACAACATTTAAAAGCTCATTTGTAATATTTAAGAAAATTATCACAAAAAATAGCCACCATTTATGCCTGTATATATTCCAGTTAATAATGATCTTTGTTCAATAACCACTTCAAAGATTCAGAAAAGAAATCCAGAATGTGCGTTGTTTACAGTTTAAATTTAATCGAATGAGTGAATTTTCATAGACGTCGAACGTAAAGCAACACGAGGGCTTTTAGAGACGGCCTCTTAATCTTGAGCCACGGTCAAAGGGGTAGATCAGGTATCGTCCTCGTCACTTTTCTATCTTCCGTACCACGCTAAAGGGAGGACTATGAGCCTCGCCAGATTTAGCGTGCATCAGTTCCTTTACATAGCGGGTCTTCAATGGCGGGAGTTAGTGCTTGTTAACGTTGCAATTTTAAGCAACACTAGTTTTGAACCTCGGTTAAGTGACGAGTACGACCACTAGTTTTGAACCTCGGTTAAGTAACGAGTACGACAACTAATTTTGAACCTCGGTTAAATGACGAGTACGACCACTGAGCTCCATCCCTCTCTCCTAACTTCAATACAACATCAATAGGAGGACTTTGAGCTACGACAGATTTAACAAGCGTCACTTCATTTTCTCGTCCCACTGTTCAGCTACACGAGGGCTTTTGGGGACAATCCATGAACCATGGTCAAGTGACGCGGACGATACCTGAGCTGGCAGCCCCCTCTCCTAACTACCACACCAATGGGAGGATGTTTGAGCTCTCGACAGATTTAACGTGCATCGCTCCCCTACACGGTGGGTCTTCAGTGGTACTGGGATCGAACTCATGACACGCTAGCCACGATCCGATGCCTAGACCACTTGGCTACCGCGGCCACTGTAAACTTTGGGAATTTCTACCGTTGTAATTTTAATCTTCTTAAAGAGGCTATTAAATTTACACACTTCACAGAAAAAAACGTAAAATTCGATTAAAACGAGCTCGTAGAATGAATTAGATATTCTTCACAAACCAAAAAGAAACACCGAGCAATATTTTGAGCTTAGATCGATCACAAATACCTCTAACTCACCTGGATTTAAATTTATAACATTCTCTTCTCCTCAATCCTCATTTTATGAATCTAAAATAAGTTTTCAAAGTCAAGACTTTTTCCACGAACACGTGCTGATACGCGTACCCGCCTCCACACCGCCTGACGGTGCATTCTAAAATTATCACCCCGAAGAGAACTTCAGTTTTTTTTTAATGCCAGAACTTTTTAACTCCTTTCTATTTTTACATTTTAACTGGATCACTGCTCTAAGAGAAATATGGATATTACTTATGCTGTTTCATTTTCCGCGAAGTGCATGCAATAGGCACATACCTAGAGTCATGCATAAACAAACAACGGAAACCCTTAAAATAAGTTCATTTACTCCATAATGTGCGCATTGTTAAAGCTAATTATCAAACCTGTCAAAGTGGTTTATCTTATAACAGAAGTTAAAAAAATGCTAGTGTGGTGAAAAAGTTTAGAAAGTGAGATGCTGGGGATTGATTTGTCGTAAATGCAACCTGAAAAGTGTCGCTGACAGTCTTTCGGGCAGCGTTTTTTTCAGAACTCAAAGTTTTATGTGACTTCAAATAATTTTAAAGCTTATTTTCTACATGGATATGATTTAATTTGTATAATTAAAGTTGTATTAGATTCACACAACTGATTATTACAAAGGATTTCAGTTTTTTTTCTTTAAAAGCCTTCATCAGCTGAGTGATGATTTTGCGATGCAGCTGGATTTAGCAAATACATCATTACATTTTACACAATGATCAAGACTCGAACTTGCAAACCTACAACCCGGAGATTGCGACTCTGCCATAACATTTAATTCCCGGCGGATTTTGTAGAAATATAAGGTATAAACATCTCCCGATTGGTATTTTTCCTCCATTAAAGGGAAAATTTCTAACTTTATTTCGAAACTGTATTAACAATCGCACTGTAATCTAATATGGTTTTATAGAATGACACATATACCAAAAAATACAAAAAAACTGGGAGAAAAAAGACGATATATCTTTTCTACATTTTCAAAACTTTGCGATCCGCGCCTGACTTCCTATTGGTTGGAATGACATTTCCCGCATGCGCAATTTAAAAATTTTGCCGGTTGTAGAAAGAACAAATTGGGCTGCACATTTAATGAATGCTCACCCCCCGAATTTGTATAAATTCAAAACAAATTAATTTTATATCATTAAAAAAATTATTGCCACACTTTTGGTAAAATTGTAAAAAAGGAATTGCTCATTAAAATTTCGCTTGCGAAAAATGTAACGTATATGAATACATAGATTCCTTAACCTGCATAACATAAATTTTAGCTAATTAAAAATTGTTTACATGTACAATAATACAGAAAAGTTTTTAAATTTAAAAATAAAAGCTTATTTTCACTCAAGATTTTTATAAACTATGATAAAACATTTATCAAATTTACACAATCAATTAATAAGAAATACATGAAGGTTATCCAAAAATATGTTTATACGTAAAATAAAATACATATGATTTGCTTAAATCTTAAAAACATGTGCATAAAGATACTGGCTGATAAAAATTTTAAAATGCATTTAATATGATTTGTTACAAAATTGTTCGTTAAACTACATTTTAGCTTATAAATATAAAAGTAAATATATAAATAAAAAATAATTCTTTTTAATTCTGATTAATACATCTCTAAGCAAACATATTGAAAATATAGTTTTTAAATTGAAGAAAAAACACTACATGTTTGCTTAAAATTATATATATAATTAATTTTACAGAAAAAATATTTCCCGGCATAAGCAAAGTTTTTATTCAAAAGACATGAAGAATTTTGATTGCACAAGAAAATGCATTTCTTATCCTAGAAAATTCGCTGTACATTCAACAAAAAAAAAAATCAATACATTCCATCAAAAAGGAAAAGTTTCTAGATCTCTAAATGTATTGAAAACTGATCCTTTGATGAAGTATATTAGAATTATAAGACTAAAAAATAAATTTCATTTTCCATTAATTATACTGCTTTCAGAAACAACTATTTTGCATTCAAAAGTTTCGCCTTTTTTTTAACAGAAATATTAAATATGATAAAGGGAAAATGCTCAATTTCTTTGAATTAATTTTTTGTTTAATTCAAGGAGCAAAATGTTTGGAAAATGAAAAGACATACAAATGTTGAAATCAAGTTAAATTAGCGGGTATAAAAAATATGCCTAACTTCTTTTTGTTATGGTTAAATAATAAAATAGAATACTAGAGGAGAAAAGAAATTCTTACTTCTTTTTCAGATAAAAAAAAAATGTTCTTTTATATTTTTTTTATTCCACAACAATCATCAACTAGAAAAACGTCCAAAGATTTTTCTTCAAATGTTCACAAACTCGAGCAAAATCTTTTTGCAACTCCGAATATACCTTAATGTCCGAGTAATACCGGTCAGTGCACTGGAAAGTTAAGAAGTCCGTCCAACTTCTCATTCGTCCCTCTTAAATATTACTCAGGAGACAGCGACCTCTACCGGTGAAAAGGCAAATACGATTGTTTATTTGCTCTCGGTGCTCCGCATCTCCCTCCCCCCCACGCGCCTTCCGTTTTTTGTTTTGTTTTTTTATCTTTCCTCTTCTCTTGTAAGATTAGCGATGAGAGGAAGATGATCTACAACCAATGCTGATTGTTTGTTGCACCACTTTCCCCCAAAAAAATAGACGCCAAGGTTTTTTTTATCCTTCGCATTTTTCCCTACGCATTCACAGGAAAAAGGAAGGGGGGGGGAGGAGACGTTTTTTCCTTACGAATTAAACCGGGGGATTTAAAAGTTTCTGGAATTTTCCTGTTCGTGCCGAGTTTTGTAGAGCCCCCCTCCCCTTCAGACTTTCTTTAAAATATCTTTTCGTTTTTTCTCTCGGTATTGGGAAAGTAAGTTTGCAAATGTAGTATTGCTCCTTGTCTTGAAGTAACACTTGCCTTTAACAGCAGTAATAAGCCCTATGCGTCAAAATACATACACGGAAAATCTTCCACTTCTATAAAAACTGAGAAACTTCAAGTTTTAGAGGGGAGCGTATGACTTTAATTTACCGTAAAATCCGGAAACGCGCACTTTTAACACAAAAAAAATAAGTGGTTTTTTTTGCGTTATACATCAGATATAAAAATGAGTCTAAAAATAAAAAAAATAGATGAGTATATAAAAAAATTAGTCTTCTATACGTACATTGAAATATTGTTTATTCAAAAGAAATGATATTCCTTGTGAACTGAAAAGTTTGTAGCTCTAGAAGTACATATTATTTTTGCTAAAATTTGGGATAATACCGTTAAGAAATTACTTCACAACATAAGGGCACTGTGCACGCATACACTTGAGGATTCTTCATAAAATATGGGGCACATTATACGGCGAATATACCTTAAAATTGAAAAAATGCAGCTTGAAAGTATAGGGGCGCGTTATACGCTAGATTTTACAGTGAGTTAAAATAAACTTTGGAAACTAATAATGCACATTTAAGTAAAAGTTCTCACGATTTAAAATTGGAAAAATCTCACATTCAAAAACGACAATTTGCGTTAGACGTAAAGAAACAAACTTACCTACTGAAATTCAATTTATTTGTTTACTTGTACTCTACTTAAAAATATAATTTATCCTTTGAGGGAAAAAATAAATTAGTTGATGAATAAATTTGTGGAAAGACACTTTCAAAAGTGAAGGAGAATTAAATAATATAAAAACCCCCTTTAAAAAAAAAAAAAAAAAAACGTTGAACTGTAAAGCAACCCCAGGGAATTAGGACTTTTGCCCTGGCACCTCTCTCAACTTTCACGCTATGTCCACTTGAGGACTTTGAGCTATGATAGATTTAACGTGCTTCAGGTCGGCAGTAGCACCAGAACTCGAATTCGTGATGCGCTGGCCACGAGTTCGTAACCGGGACCATTCGGTTTCGGTTGCCACACGTGGAACGAAAAGGGCAATTAAATTTCGAAGAATATATTATTTAATCTCTAAGAAACATTGTTAGGATTTACACAATGTTATATCTTCTTTACAACAAACAAAAACACAAAAATTGAAATAAAGTATGAAATTTTTATAAAGAGCTTTGTTCCATTCAGTGAGTCGTAAGAAACACTTTTTGCCAATTAAACATCTTTTTTTATAAAGAGAAAAACACATATTTTAAAAGTAATAATTAGGATTACCATTAATTGCTTTTTAAACATTTTGTTTCATGATCAAGATCTAGAGGATGAGAAGCATTTATTTCATCAAGGTGAGATGAGACTACCAGGCCCCTTAAGAAAATATCTCCATTCAAATCGGAAAAATTTAGTTTTGAATATCCCTGAGTTCACAATATGTTCGAATGTCAT
This sequence comes from Trichonephila clavata, assembly GCA_019973975.1. Classification (NCBI taxonomy): domain Eukaryota; kingdom Metazoa; phylum Arthropoda; class Arachnida; order Araneae; family Nephilidae; genus Trichonephila; species Trichonephila clavata. Next base: position 203,924 of record BMAO01006038.1, on the reverse strand, counting down.
GTGATTTGCCAGGTAAATTGACCCCCCCCCTTTAAAGCATATTTCTTTAGAATCAATTGCATTTTCTCTCGAAATTCAATTGTTTACGTTCTTCATGAATTAGTTTCCAATGAGGTGCATTAGCTGCTATTTTAAATATTTCGTGAATTTCTTCACATGTAAAAATCACTACCATAAGCGTAATTCAGTATATAAGTATCGCATCATTTCAGATCAGACAATTTAACTGTAAGTTCCAAGATCTAGCTCTAACCGTAGAATTATTTTTTAGAATCAGTTTTACAAATCAGTGACAGAAACGGTTGTCATACAGTAGTATAAAATCTATTATATTTATTTAAGAGAGTAATAATTATAACGACCAATCGCTTTATAAGAATAAAATGAATGTGCTAAGGATATTTTAACTACTTTATTTTGAAAAACTATGAAAAATAGTTTAAATATTACTAACAAAAAAACAACCCTTAAGTGATTAATAATAGTGGGTTGTTAGAATAAAATTACCGATATTAATTTCTACAAAATATAAATAAGTAAAAACCTTGTTTAACTCATTTTGAAACACACGAAAACTATATAGCTTTGATTTTGTAGGATTAAAATTTCTTTAAATTTACATTCCGAATTATTAGGGGAAAATATAATCGATTTAAGCTATACCATCTGTTGATGTGGATGATATACTATAACAAAGATAAATTTCAAAATTCTTTAAATCTCAAAATTTATCTGTATAGTATTTCTTATCTCCGAGTCCGAGATAAAAGTTTCCCTTTTTTCTAGAACTTCTAATAATCAACATTAGTATAAGTTTCTAATAGTCAATATGTCAACCCTCCTCCCCCCCCCATCAACAAATAAGCAATTTATTTTTTTATAAACGTTATGGAATGAAGTAAGCAATGTATGTGCAGACACTTTTGTTTAAAGTGAATGCTTTATTAGAGAAGTTATTTTAGCAGTACGGAAGTCTGATTTTTTTTTCATATTTCTAGAAATAAAAATTCTATGTTGAAAATTATAAATATTTTTATTCTATTGAATTATAGTCATATTGAAGTTACACAAACATACGGATGTGTGTGCTCAGTTAATCTAATTAATTCTTAATCTCAAAATCTGAGTTGATATCTCAGAAATTCCAATCTAGAATTTTTGTTTCCCCCAAGTAAAACCATATGCGTCTTGCTTAACCTTTCTCTTAAAAACTTTTTAACAAAAATATTTGCTTTATTAACTTTTACATTAGCATATGTGCTGTACATACCAAAGTGTTTTCTCAAAACTCGCTTACATGGGAAATTCGGGATAAAATTGAGTTTTCTTTAGGAAAAAAACCGAAAAAAATTTCATTGTACTTAAATGAACAGTCAAATATGCAGAGAACATAATTTTGCACTATTTTTAAAGTGTTTTAACAGATATATTACTTTTTAAAATTATAAGACTTGTAAAATTACGTATCCCCCTGATTTGAGTTTTTTTATTAGCATCACACATTACAAAGCGACACGAGACGTAAAGACCATGAACCCCGTAATTTTGAACCATGGTCAAGTGAAGAATACGACTTCTGAGCTAGTAACCCACTCTCCAAACTTCCACACCACGCCAACAAGGACTTAGTGCCTCGACAGATTCAACATACATGAGGGTGTTCAGTGGCACCAGGATTAGAAACCACCCTTCGGTAACGGTAGCCCCGAATTTGTAGCCATGACCACCTGGCAGCTGAAGCCGCTTAATTTCTTCAAAAAAAATGTTTTAAAATAATTTTCTATGGTCTGGAACACTTTTAGAAATACATAAGTGCTTTTTATTCAAAATATCGATGACAGAATAGAAAAAAAAAACATAAATGTTTGAGACTTTAGGGAAAATCTTCAAATAAATAAAAACATGCATTTTATATAAAAAAACGGTTACTCTTGATATTTATATAGTAATTTTAAATATTCCAGTTACTCAATTTTTTTCATCTACAGTAGAACGTCGTTTATCCGAACATTTATTATCCGGAGCGTCAAATATCCGAACCCAAGTCCGGATACGTTTTCGAACAGTGCAATTAGAGCTCAACATTTGTTTCCTGTGAGGCCAAAAGTGACGGGAATACCCAAGGTGAGGGATACTTGGGGATTTTCAGCTGTGTGATTTGGTAAACATCTGCGTGGAATATTAGGTCAGTTTGTTTCCAAATGATGGGGTGTATACATGCTCTTTTGTAGAATTTTGTTGATGTAAAAACCTGGGTGGCATGCGCTGCAGAAGACTGTGGATTTCAAATGCTAATTGATGACGAGATTGTGGCTTCCGTGCAAGAAGAATTCGACCCTGTCGACGATGAAACGAATCAAAACGAGGACAACAACAACGAAAGTAGCAAATGCTGACGCGTTTCTGAGTTGGAGACAGCTATGGAGTGGAACGAACAACAATCAGAGTGCTGTCCTACACAACTACTGCTGCTTATGAGAATCAGAGACCTTGCAGTGAAAAAACGGTGTACAATGGTACAGCGAAAAATAAGAGATTGTTTTCCACAATCAAGGTAAAAATGAGACATTTTGCTTTTTCTTCAAGCACGTTTCCCGCATGTGATGATTTTCAATGTTCGTATAGTGTCTGGTTTTATATACTGCATGGATCGCATTCGGTTTTCGGTTATCCGAACAATCGTGTATCCGAAAGGTGTCCGGTCCCAATTGATTCGGATAAACGACGTTACCTGGATAAAACCTGGAAAAATTTTTTAAAAAAGAAAAGAAACAACCTTTCCATTATATATGGGAAATGTTTAGAGGCATAGAGAAATAAATGGATGGGGGGGGGGATAACGATACATTGTAAGAAAGAGTGAAATACCTGAACTTAGCAGCTCTAAAAGTTTTAGACATCTGGTATGCTTATAGCACCGGAGCTTAACTGCAGCTGTGGGGGAAATAGGGAGGGGAAAAATAAAAAAAGGTCCTGTTCTTGGAAAAACCCATTATTTGAGCAAAATGTCTGTAACTAGCAAAGCACACTAATAACCATTACTCCAATATTCTTGTGTTTGACATCCAAAGCCGAGATGGATGATGCCTCCATAGGTTGTCAAACAGGTAGGCTTACAATAGACGAGGAGAAGAAAGAGCATGGTAGGTGGTCATTGGTAGAAAGGGGTTATATAATATACAAGAGCAAGACAGTAGACTATGTGTGGATTAAATATATATAGTTATGTTCTACAATCAAAATAAATTATTAAAAACATAAGTACGAAATAGATACTACATGGTAATAAATTAGTTACTCAATTTGAGAAATAAACTGAAGGGAATTGACTGTAATACAGAACGACAGCTATCTAGTTTCTAAGAAAAGGGGATAAATTGTTTAAAATTCTTTGTATAAGATTGGTTTTTCAACTGGGGAGATTATAATCTGCTTCCATGAACAGAAGAAAGTGTTGTACAAATCGACACAGTCTACTGCACAATTATAATTAGTCCAACATGCTGTAATAGAAAAATTACATTACGATTTTTTTTTTTTGCAGAACGTATTTTATGACTCACACGAGAAATTAAAATTATTCAAAATTGTTTTTTGCAATGAGTAATAAACTAAAAAGATGAGCATTTAATTGACTTTAAATGCAAACACATTAGAGCAATTTTGATGCAAATACTCAGAGTGTGTATGCGCGCGCTTTTTTTTCCCGATAATTTTCTTTTCACATTTGTAAAATTAGGACTGTTTTTCGATAAACGTTTTCTTATTTGAAAAGATGCAACTTAAATATTTTAAAACTTTAGACATTATCTGAATCAAGGGAATTAATTTTTAGGACTTTTTTTTTCTCCTACTATTAGGACTTCTTTCTTTCACTTTTTATGTTTCATAAAATAATTTTTAAAAAATAGTATAGGTTTTAAATAGCATTCTAAAGATTTATTTTTTTAAACTTTTAAATTCTACGGTCTACTTGTATCCGTTAAATTTTTCATGGTAAACTTCTATTCTGAAGACAAGTTTATTAAAAAGCTAATTTTTTTTATAACTCAAACAAACAAAAAATACTTAACATATTAAAATATATCAATTAAATTTATAAATATCTTAATTTACTGTGAATAACTCAAATGGTGATAAATTAAAAGTTCTTGTTGTTTCTAATGCCACCTGTCTGACGTAGTCAGATCGAGGCCCATGAAATTCATCACGGCATCGTGCTATATTGCACGCCTGTCGTTAGCCGTAGCTTTGAACACCATGCAGGTGACAGTACGATTTGGCTCGGTTGCACCTCAATTTTGTGGGAGAACACCCTGGGAGTGGTCAGGGGCCTCCCACTTCTTTTCCCCTTCCACCAACCTCACGAGAGGACTTGCGGCTCGACGGCTATTTGGAGAGTACCCCCATGTCGCGAAGGCACTACACATTTACAAACATCCATGCCTTCTCCGGGATTCGAACCCAGGCCCTATGGCATAGCAGTCAGCGCCTCTAGCCACTATACCGGATGGGCGACTTAAACTAAAGTGAAACACATTTACACATATGCATATACAACATTTCTTTATATCATACATACAATGGTGCACATAAAGGTAGGGGGTACACGGTTAGGTCCCCCCCTAGTCCTTAATTTTTTTATCGATGATAATGCTATGTATATAGTACGTAAAATTTAAGTATTTGTTATTAACAATTTTATTAGTTAATGCTAATTATTAATTCAATAATTTATTTTTTACTGTTTTTTGTTCCCAAATAGACAAAATAAAAAGAATATGGTTGGCGGCGTATTGAGGTATGATACGAGAAGGGAGGACTTTCGATCCTGGACCCTCCCCCCCTGAAAATTTTTTTGTATGCGAAATGCATACATACAATGTTCATATAAGTAATAAGATCTACTAATTAAAATATTCAACGCAACTTTTATACTTGGACATTTTGAAAAATAAAAAAGTGAGCACAAAGCTTCAACTATTTTCTACAATTATTAAAAGTTTGTTCCAGTAGTTCAGTGGAGGGCGTAATTTTTGAACCATGATTGAGGGACAATTTCTACTCCTAAATTGTTCCTTCACTTCTCGAATCCACTTGAAAACTTAGAGTTTCGGTTTTATTTGCTTCCCACTTTGGGTTTTTAGTGAAATTAAGTATTGATCCCCCAACTTTCACCGACTAAATTTAAACTCGCCGGCTATAGAGCTGATGGGTTTAATCAACTCCATCACAGAAGGGAATGTCTTAACATTTAAATATCCTACATAAAAAATGCAAGGAGAAATTTTATACCACCTGCACTACCTGTACTTATTTTCACTGCCGTTCGAGCTCTTATCAGGCAGAAGGAAGCATTCAACTGATCCACGTTACCCCATGTTTTCAACAGAACCTTTTGTAACTCAGTGAAATTTTAGAAGCAGAGAATTTACGAAATATTTCCATTACTCAGATTACATAAAGAACCGCAATCTTTTTTCCCCGGCAATAATATTTTATCTATTTCTCTGAAAAGGCTGGGATGTAAATTTTACTCACTCCTATTTGTATAAATTATCGAGATAAAATAGAGGCTATTCCACAGAAATGTGATAATTTGAGGAATGTGCAAATTATAAACGAATTAAGCATATAATTTGATAATATGTGTATGAAATAAGCCTATTGTGTAGAATGATTTTCTTAACACACTTAAATAAAGATTTATCTGAATCTGAAGGAACTAAGCCAATCCGAATGGTTGAAACTAAGTCGAGCCCTTTTGAAATTATCAGGTTTCTAATACAAATGAATTGGTTATGATTGTTTGATTGCTTATGAGTATCACCCTTTAAAACTGCACAAGAGCTATTGGTAGAATGTCCAAGGGAACCCAAGCTACCTTAAAACGGGGGTGGGCAGGACCACTCTTGGGCTTAGGCACGTGCCTAGGGCGCAAAAGATTGGGTGCGCTAAAAATTAGAGGGTGAAAAAAAAAGAGAAAAAATTTATATTACAGCAAACATACCACCGCTACGAAGATAGTAAAGCGATAAGTAATGAGTAGGATAATTAACAATTTGAAAACAGTTCATACATAATGTATACTTTATACTGCAATTGCAAACGATTTATTAATTTACTGTACTAATTTACAAAAGGGTGGTTCGTGATACTGTTAGGTAAAAATTGAACAAAAGTCGCCAAACCATGCCACTATCCTTTCCTAATGGCTCCCGGTTGCCAGTCTAGGACATGTTGGGTCTATAGGTGATGGATAATGAAAAGACTCCCTAAAAAAAGGGGGGGGGAGAGTAAGAACCACCCCGAACCAAAACTGGCAAGGTAAGAACTGAAAGAGGATACTATGGAAATAGTGGAGGATGGGGGGAGGACGCAGCAATTTGCTGGTGCTTAGGGCGCCGGGGAGGTGAAAAATGGTCCTGGGGGTGGGTAGTTTGGGCTCGAGGGCCACATTGTGGAAGTGGAGGATACCAAAGGGAAACATTTTTGTAAAATGATTGCATTCATTAGTTAATTTTGTATCTAAGAAAAGATGTTCCATGAAAATTAGTAAATATAATTGGAAAAAGCAAAACTGGCAAGGTTAGAACTGAAAGAGGATACTATGGAAATAGTGGAGAATGGGGGGAGGACGCAGCAATTTGCTGGTGCTTAGGGCGCCGGGGAGGTGAAAAATGGTCCTGGGGGTGGGTAGTTTGAGCTCGAGGGCCACATTGTGGAAGTGGAGGATACCAAAGGGAAACATTTTTGTAAAATGATTGCATTCATTAGTTAATTTTGTATCTCAGAAAAGATGTTCCATGAAAATTAGTAAATATAATTGGAATGGAATAGTGGCAGCTGTATTCAATTTATTGTGCTAATTTTACGTCACTTTAGCAAGCACTTTAATTTCAGAATCACTTTGTGACGGGTTCTATTCGAGTCTTCTAAACCTATTGGGGAAAATGTTTTTTTAATTGTGATTTTAGTTTAACAACTGCTTTCAGTATAGATAGCTTGATTTGATGCAAATGTAACTAATATTTTAGTACCAGTCGTTGAGTATGCGATGTAATAGTTAAGAGTGTATTATTAAGATGAAATCCAAGTGTTAGTAAGCAGCGACTGTGTGGCGGATAATTCGTCAGGAAGTGGCTATGTAACCAGACTTGGAGCTGAAAGAGCTATCAGGCTGTGAGCAGGATCATACAAGGAGCTTTAATCAAGATACCTTCCATCATTTCGTGTTGCCGCGGTAGGCTAATGGCCAAGGTAACGGACTCGTGGTCAACGTGTCGTGAGTTCGAGCCCATTGTCACTGAAGACCCGCCGTGTAGGGAATCGATGCACGTTAAATCTGTCAAGAGCTCAAACGTCCTCCCGTTGGTATGGTAGTTAGGAGAGGGGGCAGCTCAGGTATCATCCTCGTCACTTGACCATGGTTCAAAATGACGAGCTCCGTCGACAAAAGCTTTTAGGTCGCTGAAAAGTGCGACGTTAATATTCACTCCATTTCGTTATTTGATTACAGGCTAGGATTTCTTATTGCTCCCAGAATCAAGTTACTAAGTTACAGATTTCGTAAAGTGTTATAGATTAAATAAAATTCGTTATTTATGACCAAGTCTGCTTCTTGCTGGAACACTCTCACACCCACAACCTTCGGGACGCGACAAGTTTAATGAGTCAAATGCACCCTACCACACTTTTCTACAATATTTTTGAAAGAGAATGAAATTGCTTATGGAAATTCTCATTACTGTATACAAGTTCGTGTCAACCAACTTGCATCTATTTTTTACTCTTGATCTTCATGCAAGAAAAACTTTGCTCACAAATAAATTAACCTAAATATTAAGAGCATTTTCCATCTGTTTGGTTTTTTTGACTGTCTTGGCGTGCCTTAAAACGACTTTTAGCAGGCCGCTATTTGTCTATTCCTACCTTAGAAGCTTTACAGTTAAAAATCGGTTCCTCCAGGAAACAAGTTCCGCATTCAGCCTTTATTGAGCAAAATTTTCTTTTACAGAAGAAAAAATGAATAGACAGACTTCATAATTTTAAACCTCGGTCAAATGACGAGAACGACACGTAATCCTTTCCCGCCAATTTGAATGTTTAAAAATTAGTAACATAAACGTATAAAAACAATATACAAAAGAAACTTCAAGAATTAGAATAAAAAATATTCGAGAACTAAAATTGTGAAGAAAAACTATAACCTTCATGAACAGATAAACTAAATCATAATAATGTAAAAGCATGATTTTTTTAGAGGAATAATTTTGTGAAAAAATAAAGTATTAAAATTTTTTTTAAGCAACTATATTCCTAGAAATGAATTAACACGAGAACAAATGTTTAAGACTGTTGATCTTCATTTCCCCCCTCTGTGCGTGTTCCCTTTATCAATAACGAAGCATTATTTTCCTCTTGGCTCATTCTGTATCTTTATTCTTTAATCAATCTCCGCAAGAATAAATACTAAATTGCAATTCAAGTTCAGTTTTTTGAATGTGGAAAAATTACCTTTCACATGCATATTCAGCTCTGTATTTTGATATCCGTGTATATCAGGGATACTCAACCTTTTTCCTCACCGGGGCACATATACATGACAGGTATTTCACGCGGATCACAACATGAATATAATGGGGGGGGGGGAACACTATAAGACCGAACCGCATTCGACAAAACAAAATTGATCAAAATATTAAAAATCTCATTTTCGACTTCTACTTTAGTACTTTATTATCCCTTCAATCAAACACACACAAAATATTTATTTTTTCATATTTTTTACTGAGTTGTGGGGTAGTTACGATTTCCTTTCATCCATGACCAAGCTTCTTATTTACATTCTACTATCAAAAAAGGAAATTGATAGATTTGATTGCTTCACTGATAGAACTTTCCGCTAAATTTTTAGCACATTATTGTTAAATAATTGAATTTCTTAGTGTCATGGCCGGGCCACTGAGAAAAGGCCAACGGGCCACATGCGGCCCGCAGGTTGAGTATCACTGGTGCATATAATTTCGCCCCATCCTGTTAACAGTGGCGCCCCCGTTTGAGAGTGCAAAACTATTTGTATCACGGAAATCGAGCGATGACGAGTATACACGTCAATTAGGGTAAGTGACGCTGTTAAAATATTGGATAAAAAAAAGACGGATATTTTTTAAAACTGCCAATTATATTACTAATATTTATTTAGTTAACACAAATATATTTTTCATCCATATTTGAGTTTTCTGAATATCCAAGTTTTTTGTGACAGTTAAAATTTCTGGACCGAGAGACCTAAATACACACTAATTTACTTCCTTATTTTCTGACAAAATATTTTCTACCTGTCTTGACACTAAGGAAACTCTGGAGAGGTGCTGTAGGGTTGATCACTCAGCCTTTTTACTAGAAAGTATCTTTGCTTTTCCCACCCCAATAAAATAACTATTCCTTAGGCAGCACGGCATTGGGTCATTACTGTAATGTCAGCTCATGGTTCTAACATTAAACATTTGGCATTTACTCCACTCGATAGCTAAGTAACTTCGGGCCAGCAGCTATCAATGGGCTCAGTGGATGGTCGGCGTCACGCATTTGTCCCATAGCGGACCATACCTGAAGGAACCCTATGATAAATCAACTTTCGCCTTTGTCCTTTTTAGGCTAACATCTAAAAACCTTATCATCGCACATAAATTCGTTATGTGAACTTATATGTTGTTTCAGCCGGTACATACGGAAACGCAAGAGTTCATCTTAAATTTATTTTTCATATTTTTTTTTTAAATTTATTTTACACCAGCCTGGCCTCAAAATACTGGAAGCATCTTGAAATTTGAGAATAGGCTTTGTTTTTTTTTTCAAAACTTACAATTTAAATAGCCAATGGTCACTACTTTTTACGCATGACGAGTATACTCGTTATGATACAAAATCCTGCAACTTCTCCATGACGAGTATTCTCGTTAATCACAGTTAACCGTAAATACTCTGCTAACATTTGCTAGCTTAATAATCATATTTCATAACTGATGATAATTAAATAATACATCAATCTGAAAAAATTCCCTAAGAAATTGAAATTTTGCTTCATTTTTCAATTCCTACTATTAGCTCACTCTCTCTATATATTTATCTTGTTCAAATTTTCAATCGTTAATAAAATGCATTTTGAAGCACGTGATTGAGCTGAAATTTTATATACACACTTATTTTGGATGACAATACAGTAATTTAATTATAATTAATAAAAATTTTAATTGATTAAAACTAATTATTCAAAGAATTACAAATGCAGCCACGTTGGCATTATTTTTGGCGACTTGAGTCAAAACTTGAAAAGGTTTTTTTCTCACATTTTAAAGCACTCATTTGAGCTGAAATTTTCTATAAACTATTGTTTTGGGTAACAATAATATAATTTAATTATAATTAATTAAAATTGACTGAAATTAATTATTTAAAGAATTACAGATACAGCCACGTTGGCTTCATTTTTAGCGATTTGGGTCCAAACTTTAAAAGAATTTTTTTTTTCACGCTTCAAAGCCCTCAGTTGTACTGAAATTTTATATACACGATTGTTTTGGATGACAATACGATACTTTAATGATAATTAATAAAAAATAATTGCCACTTAATTTTGTGATTCTGTCATAAGTATATACATATTTATATTAATTTTAACTATTTAATAAAAAGTAACCAAAATAATTTTTTCTTCTTTTGTTGATCTAAGTAGGGATTAACTTAAAATTTTTTTTATATATTATTTGTTCAAAATGGGTTCTTCCATAAAAAGATTTCGGAGCGTAGTAGTTTGAAATTTAAGTCGTAGGATCAGTAATTGAGCAGTCTAAAGTTCGATTCCTCTAAAAATTGCCCAAAAGATATTCAAGTCTACTGCTCATTTGTTTATCTTTAGATGTCATCCCTCCAATGGTGAGCGTTTTTCCTTATTTTAAATTAAATTACAATTTCCTCAATAATCAATTGTTCAGATCGAATGGAACGTTAATTGATCAAAATCAATAGAAAAATAACATTAAGAACAAAAATGTTGCTTCGTTTATAAAAGCAATAAATCTAAAAAACTATTTGAAACTTTTTAAAGTACATGTACACTTATTCGTTATATTTGAGTAGTAACAAGAAATACCTGCAAATGTGCTCCTCATTAATTCTATTTTGGCATCTTTCCTAATAATCTATTTGAGGTAAAGCTGTGATTCATTTTTTCATCCCTCCCTTTTTCTTTCTGAGGATAAAATCTCAGACAAGGTTATTTTTTTTACCTCAAAGGTTATCATTTGCGACTGCTCGGGTACTTATGTGAGGATTTGAAGCTCTTTTTGCATCATTCATGTAATGTACGAAATTTCCCTTACTAATTGATTATTCACATTGCCCTACGAAACTATGAGGGATACTGGCGACGAGCCTCTCAATTTTGAACCAAGGCCAAGTGACAAGGATGATTCATGAACTCTTCTCCAAACTTCCATACAACCCTTGACTATGAGCGAGTGAGTCAATATTAATGTCGTACTAATTAGTTACTCTCAAGGGCTTTTGGCAATAGACCTCGTAATTTTGAACCATGGTCAAGTGACGAAGACTACAATTGTGAGCTGGTACCTCTCTCTTAATTTCCACACCACATCAACGGGAGGACATTTGAGCCTCAAATTTTCTGACGTGCAGAGGGGCCGCGAGTCCGTTACCTTGACCATTATGCTACATACTGCCCTTGACATTGAACCTAGACAGATATAAAGGACATCAACTCTGTATCGAATTAACATTGATATAACGTTACGCAGTTTCTGCTGGCAATAGACCTCGTAATTTTCAGTCACAATGATTTTTAAACCAGTGTCCAAATTTCCTAACCTGGAATAGATTTCAATTCACAAAATGAAAAATTTTGACTAAATTTAGTGTTAGCTTCGCGCTAGAGTATGCAAGATGAATATTTACGATGAGCCTCATAATTATGAACCAAATCAAGTAGTAATGAAATTGATCTTTCAGCTAGTTTCTCTTTCCTTTTATATCGCACCATGAGAGAAAGGAATGCCGCCCAGCCAGTATGGCTGGAATCGAGAGGGCTCGGATTCGTATCCCGAATAAAGCATGAGTGTATCTTCGGGAAAAGAAGTTAGAATTTCGCCTGAAAAGGATTCCCATCTCGAATGGAAAGCAGCGCACCCCTTCTGATCTATCCGGGGATCATCCGTTCGCAATAAAGTCTAAATTCTTCTGTGATTGCATTGTATATTTCTGCTCATCTATCTCTCGTCTTTCGTATGTATCCCAGGATGAAACGTACAACAACAGAAGGGAGAATCCCAGTTCCACTTAGTTCCTGCGAACTCCCCTGATTTAAATCTTATCGAGCATGTATGGGAGACAAATTGCAGCCCTTTCGCACCCACCAAGCTCCGTCACAGAACTGAAGAGAGCTCTCCAAGAAGCTTGGAACAGTTTGAGCCCACAACTCATTCATCATCTCATAGCAAGTATGGTAAATCGCTGTGCAGCGTGCATGACGATTTTTTGGTTGAATGTTAGGACTCGACTTAATTCATATTACCATTTACATCTAATTATTTAATAAATTCCCTATGTCATTAGCAATGATACAGATTAAAAATATGTGTTTTAAATGCTAGTTTTTAATTACGCTATTTGCATTATACATTAGATATCACATGATAGGTTAATGGCGATAAACCTAAAGATTGAGTGAGTGAGTGATTTTGGGGTTTATTGGCGCAAGAGCCGATTTCGGCTATACTGCGCCAAACATTTGTTTTAATATCTGTGGTCTAGACGGGAAGAGAGAAAGAAAGAATGAATTGAATGACAAGAAAGAGGGTCGAAAATAGAGAAGGATCACTAGGGTACCCCGGGTTCGTGAAGCCCGTGTTTACCAAAGACAGTAAACCCCGTGGGAAAAGGAAGAGATCAGTAGGGCACCTCGGGATTGTGACACCCGTACTCACCTAAAGAAGGTGAGCCCCCTGAGAGGCCTAAAGATTGGGAATCGAGATCAAGTAACGAGTCGATAACACACCTAATATTTTTTTATGACAAAAAAACTTAAAAAATTGAAGAATTTTATAGAAAAATATAATTTTTCTTTAATAGCAAAAATTATTTAAATCTAACAATTCTCCAATTATGTGTCAATGCGTCAAAAATCTTAGGTGCTCATTATTGGTTCTATTTTAATTACATTATCTTTATTATGCAAAGAATTTTTTTTTATATTTAAAATGCTCCTTGAAGATTTAAATATTATAAAAAATCTAATATTTTTCAAAAAATTTTATTTCAAAAAGTTTAAGAAATACTTATTTGTATTTTATTACTGTACTATTTTATTTGAAAACAGAACTGTCGTAAAATTCGGAGAACTTTCAAGGAAACATTTGCATTGCAAAATTAAAACATGCATTTTGTTCTACTGATAATTCAATACACAAAGAATTTAGTAAAACTATTTTGAATTTACTGGTTGGCGTAATAAGTAAACAAAGAAACATAAAATAGGTGCAATACTTTCAAATTCAAATGCTTTAAAAGTTTAATATTTTAAGAAAAACTGAATGTTATATACAAAAATTGAGAAATGTTTTTTAGAGCAGATTACGATTAAGAGGAGATTAAACAGACAATACAGATTTTAACTTATTGTTTCTTTACTTTGAAAATATGGAACAATTAACCATAATATGCAGAAATTTACATTATTTCAAAAAATCAGGGCCTTTGACAAACATAACATACAATGACAGAGCAACCATTATTAGTTATTGCATGACAATCTAAGGATTTTTTAAGAGGCCGCGGTAGCCTAGAGTTCAAGGTAACGGACTCGTGGCTAGCGTGTCATGAGTTCGAGCCCAGTACCATTGAAGACGCGCCGTGCAGGGGAACGATGCACGTTAAATCTGTCGAGAGCTCAAACGTCCTCCCGTTGGTGTGGTAGGAAAGAGGGGGTGCCAGCTCAGGTGTCCTCTTCTCTTGACCATGGTTCAGTGTGAACTGTCACATTTTTCAACTGTGATAGTAGCTGAACAGTGTGACGTTAATATTCACTCACTAGGATTTTTTAAATTTTTCTTACGAATGATGCACTAGTACAAAGCGAGAGGTGGTTGATAGGTTTTATTGGCGATAATGGGTTAAGCCAAGCTGTTCTTCAAAACATTCGTTATTTTACCAAAAAGAATGTGTGTCTTTCTTATATCTACAAATACAAGAAAGTTCTATAACAGGGGTACTCGGCCTGTTTTCCCGCCAGAGCACATACCTATGACAAGTATTTCATGCGGGTCGAAACATGAGGAAAATGGAGAAAAACTCTAAAAGACCGAAGCAACATTGGACAAAGCAAAATTGATCAAAATAATAAAACTCATTTTCTAGCTTTTATTTTAATAAATTAACCTCTCTATATCAAACGCACACAAAAAATATTTACTCTCATGCATTTTGTGCGCGCGCGCGCGCTGAGTTGTAAGGAAATTTTTATTTCCTTTCATCCATGACCAAGCCCCTTGTTTACATTCTACAATAAAAAAAAGGATATTGATATCAAAATTGATAGATTTGATTGCTTGATTGGTAGAATTTAGCATTAAATTTTTAACAACTGATTTTCTTAGTGCAATAGACTATGACCAAGCCATTCAGAAAAGGCTGGGGGTCCACATGTGACCCGCGGGTCGCACAGGTTGAGTATCACTAGTCTATAAGGTGAAAGACTCGTCTGCAAGTACAAGAAAAAGAGCGAGGAGAGGCAAAGAGGTTTGAAAGTAGAAAAGGAACAAAGGTAATCTGAGGGTGTGGCATCCCCTATTCACCAAAGTGGATGAGCCTCCACAAGAAGAAAAGAAAGATTAATCGGGTACTTAGAGGTCGTAAATGCATAAAGAAGGTTAAGTCCCAAGTGAATACCTCCAATAAATGAGCAGTGCTTGAAATCACTACTTACAGAAAGATGGCAACCAGTGGAAATCAGGTTTCGAACATAAGATTCGATTTAAGGCAGTCTTTGAATAAAATGCCAAAGAAATATATCGGTATACTGACTACAATAAAAAAACGTTTGGACATACTACAGTGGCGTAACGTATATTCCCGCAGTCCCCACATCACGAGGGAGGGGGAAGGTCTGTAGGGGCCCAAAGCCAGACTGACGCCAAGTACGAACCCTTTGCAAGTACCTACTTGAAACCCAAAACCTGATTTTGCAGGTAGGCCCTAATATTCTCCGTTACGCCACTAAGATACTACAATGTGATTTCACTACCTTTTAGGGAGTGGAGATTTTATAACACCACTAATTTTTATTCATTTGTCATAACATTTTTTGCCAAAGTGAAATGTTTTCATATTTCACGCTATACTTTAATGGTATAAATAGATTTTAAACTTCAAGTGTACAAGAGAAAAAAATCTGCATTTGTGGAACTTTTCTGAATTTTAAAAATACTCCCCCCCCCCCTCTTTGGGGCTGGAAACTAAGACACAGCAAGTCTCCAAATGTGAGAGCTATTTCATGATGGCACCATCTAGTGGCGGCTTGAATTAATTTCAATTTAATTCAAGCTCTCGTTGGATGCTAAATGTTGTCGCGATTGAATTTTTCTGAGAGTACCAGAGCCAAATTGATACTCGAGGGATCTTTTCCATGACCCTTAATTATACGACATGCGTGCCTACGATTTTCGCATCTAAAAAATCTATCGATTCCCATCCGGGATCAAATCCACAATCTTAAGTTTACGAAGCGGGTAAGCTACCTTTAAGCCACCGAACCGACCATAAAATACAGACTTTTAAAAATAAGATATAATAAAGTTACGTGTTAGAACGACCCAAATTTATGAAAACACGAGTTGTGAATTTATGAGTTTTCTACCTAATATGACTTAAGACTTTAGATTTGTTTTTAATTAAAGTCGCACTTTGATACTGCTCGCAAGGTCTTTTGGCAACGAACCTCATAACTGAAACTCGATTAAGGGAGACTACGTTCCAAGTTTGGATAGAGCTCTTTGACACTAGGGAATTTGATTTTAATTGACGTCGTGTGAGTGAGTGAATATTTACGTCGCACTGTTCAGCTACATTAGGGCTTTTGGCGACAAACATAGTTTGAACCATGGTCAAGTGACGAGGACGACACCTGAGCTGGCGCCCCCTCTCCTAATTACCACACCAACGGGAGGACGTTTGAGCTCTCCACAGATTTAACGTGCATCGTTCC
Source organism: Trichonephila clavata (assembly GCA_019973975.1). Lineage (NCBI taxonomy): Eukaryota > Metazoa > Arthropoda > Arachnida > Araneae > Nephilidae > Trichonephila > Trichonephila clavata. Next base: position 187,645 of record BMAO01006038.1, on the reverse strand, counting down.
CTTATACGGCGGGTCTTAAGTGGTACTGTGCTCGAACTTATGACATGACACCCACGATCTGATAATTTGACCACTAGGCTACGGTGGCCACATTAATTTTCGTCGCACTGTGAAGCAGCACATATACTACTGGGGACGGACAAAGTATTTTGAGTCACGGTTAAATGACAAGGATGATATCCAAGCTGACACCCAGTTTGTCCAAACTTCCACACCACGCCAAAAGGACGACTTAGAGCCTCGACAGAATAACGTACATCGGCTACTCTTCCCAGGAGATCTTCCGTGGCTTGAGTGGGTGAGTGAACATTAACGTCGCACTATTCAGCTGTACGAGGGAATTTGGCGACGGACCTCGCAATTTTGAACTAGGGTCAAGCGATGAGGATAACACCTGAGCTTGCACCGCCTCTCCTAACTTCCACACCACACCAACGGGAAGACGTTTGAGCCTCCAGATTTTCGGTGCATCAGTCCTTCTATAGGGTGGATCTTCAGTGGTACTAGGCTCGAACTCATGATATGCCGGCAACGAGTGAATGACCTTGACCACTAAGCTACCGCTGCCATTCTTCAATTATGAAACCTGTAATTTTGTGGTTTTTTTTTTTTAAAAAAATCCTTCTATCTATATAGAGCGGTCCTTAACTTTGAAGAGGAAGTCGGAAACACTTTAAATTATTGCTACTGGTATAGTTGAAATTAAAAAAAAAAATACAGGATTTGAAAAAAAAAAATTAAGTTTTAACAGGCAAGCAGAAGTAGCAACATTGTTCATAGTAAAAATGGAACTTGGATTGAAAATAAAAAAAATTGTTCCATTTTTTAAAGAGGTCCGAAAAAAAAATTATTTTGATTGACTGCACAAAGTAAAGAAATCTTTTTGGATGTGTAATTAATCCTTTTAAAAAGAAAACCCAATTAATCAAGTCAGAGTTAAATCTCACAAAACATCTTGCCACAAACTCAACCAAAAACTTGTGTGTTAAATAAACCTATTTATGAAATTCTTTTTCCGTTCATGTCCCCGGTAACTCAGATCAATAAATAGCAGATCACATAAAGGACAAAGGTCGCCAGTTATTGATGGACATTTTCTTTTTGTCACATTATTTAGAGAACTGTGACCTTCACGACTGAGAGAAATGTCATTTAATTTTTGTACATATCTCCCCTGTTCCAAAGTTATCAAAGAATAAGATGAAACTGCGTGTTACTGCAACTTCATAGAATAAGAGGTTCATTTTTAGAAGAAAAATTTACACGCAGATGTGCTAGCCCTCAAAATTGATCAAATATTCAAAGTTTAGAGCTGAAGTCCACTTAAGTATCAAACTGTTAACAAATTGGCTAATATTTAATAGAACTTACACCAAAGTTTGTTCGCATAAATAACTACATTCAGAATACGTTTCAATACTTGAAATTCCCCTTATTTCACAGCAAGATTTGGTATTTAAATAAAGGGAAAATATCAAACAAAAACTAAAATCATTACTACTGCATTAAAACCAAGTGACTGCTTGTTGGTTTTTAAAAGTATATATTTTGCCTCTTAATATTCTTCAACAGAATAACCCCGTATATTTGAAAATATTGTTTTAATTCCCTTCATTAGAGAAATTATGGCCTATATCCAAGGGTCAAAAACCTTTTAGCTGTGGCGTGCCAAACCAATCTACCAACATGATTCAGCAGGCCATACAGGGGACATTTTTGAAACAATTCGAATCAAGCGATAATGCATGCTGAGAAACAGAATAGAGGTCAGTAATACAGATAATTTAAAGTTTAATAATATATTAATTTTGCATCATTTCAAGATATTTCTTAACATAAAAGTATAGCTATTCAACAAAAATAAAAAATTAAAATTTTACATATATTATATACTTTAAAACATTTATTTAAATAACAAACAGATCACAAAATATAAGCATTTTATTTCCCTTCATTATAGTTTCATTAAAAGACAATAAAAATTTTAATGCGAACCTAGTGCTTGCACCGCTCTGCTTTCATATCGCAAAATCAGGGGTTAATGTGTGAATTTCAATTTTATTCTATTCTCAGCTTTCAGTTAAAAAATTTCAACGAGGATTTGAAATATTTTTCAGGAGAGGAAAGAATTTTACTCAGATATGTCGAACCAAAAGCGACAACGCGGAGTATATGCAATTTTCTATCTTCGAACAATCAAATTTCTCCAGTAATGACATCCAATAGTTTACAAAATAGCTGTAAATTTATCTTTAGAGCCATCTTTCAGATTTTTTCGTAATTCCTTAAATGCTCATAATTCTGAAGATGTTTTTCAAGACGGACCAATACAAATTTATCAACTTCCAACTACTCAAAAATTGACAAGTTTGTAGAGTAGCACAGAGTGCCACTGAGAATTGTTCCGCGTGCTACGTGTGGCATGCGTGCCACGGGTTGCCGACCCCTGGCCTATATTTTAATATTTTTTCTTAAAAAAATACGCAAGGAAAATGAGCGCAATTGCTTATAAGTTGTCTAGAACACGAAATTTTTTTCCATTATTGGTCGTGGCTCATAGAATTTGGCGACGGTTTTTGATTTCGCGGAAATGATCGACGGGCTTATATGCAAGTACCCTTAAAAGATATCGATTGGATAACAGGTGATGAGAATCGAGAAAATGTTACCATTTTAGACTTTAAAAAGTTATTAAAACGTGTAGAGAAAAAGAGAGAAAAGCAGTTTTAAGAAATAAAGCACTATTCGCCTACCAATTTGATTGACAGTTTGCAACGTTGCCCTTAAAATTACATAAGGGATATTGGCTGCGGTATTAACAATTAAGTCACTGCTAAGTGACGAGCAAGATATCCAACTTCCAAACTACGCCAACATGAAGACGGAGCCTTGACAGAACTGACATGCATCAAGACCTTTACGCCAGTGGCGCAACAGAATATTTGCCCCTCCCCCCCCCTTGCAATCAGGTTATGCCTTTATAATATCTTATAAATTGGTTAAATACACACTTGGCGTCACTTGGGGGTAGGAGTCAGGCTTTGAGCCCCCTAGACTCCTACCCCCTGTAATAAGGGGATTGAGTGGGTGTACGTTACGCCACTGCCTTACGCAACGGTTCTAGGCTCAAATTCATGTCACGCCGGCCACAAATCCGTTACATTGACCACTGGGCTACCGTGGACACTGATATGTTTTCGGAGAGAAAATTGCTTTGACAGTAAAATCTTACTGTCCGCTATCCAATAGAGAAATCAGCATATTTTATTCTAGTACTCATTTTTGTCTGATTTAATTCATTTTTTCTGGAGTAAAATGTTTTCCCATTTTTCATCTATACCGCAATGCTAAACCAATCTTAACTTTACATGTTAAACGAGGAAAAAATTGTTTACTTATTGGAACATTTTAGAAATTTTGAAAAAGCATTGTATTTTAAACAGATGAACGGGCTGAAGCGTGAAAAATTGACTTTTCAGCCTGTAAATATGTTCAGTTAAGTTCTTTTGCATTTGGCGAAGATAGCTTTGGCTGAAAGTCTTGATCATCTAGTGAGTTTTTTCTCGTGGCAATAGTATTCCTTGAAGAAATCCAGTGAACATCAAATGAATTAGGTCATACATGACGAGAAAAACGAAATCTTTAATTCGTAAGATGATATTCTGTTAAAGTACAAGAAAGTAATTATTCTCTTTGTAGTTCATTTGTGATTTGAGGAAAATTTATTCAATTTTGAAAAGCCTAATTTTTAAATTTAAAACCCCTAAGTGTTGCATTAGCATAAATATTAATTTTAATGTAATAAATACTGTTCTTCATTCAAAAAGATATGGAAATAAATTATGAATCTTTCTCACAGAAATTAGAAACTAATTTTTATTTATTATTGGATAAGGAAGCGCAATATTAGGATTACGTAATAAACTACTTCTTAATAGGAATGATAATATTTAGACCTTCAGGAATTCAGTAAGAAATTTATATAAAAGAGCGAATTAAAAAATAAATGTAGTTGATTTCGGTTCTTAGCTAAAGTATATCTTAAACGTTATAAATCTATAGAATTCTCATTTTTTTGGAACTTCAAAATCTTTGGATTTAAGAGTTGAACTTTTATTTTTAACTATACAAAGAAATTAAATTTAGATTTAATTTAAGATTAGCATGCTAGTTTCTTTCAGATTTTTACGCTGTCAATTTGTGTATTAAAATTAATGAAACTTATTCCCGGAATTTATGCATGCTTTTTAATGATATTCTGGTATTAAACAAGAATACAAGTGATTGAAATATGCTAGAATATAAAGTTATACCGCTTAGAGTATCAAATTACGGGTTTTTTTCGTAATAAATGATAAAATGAATTCGTACAGTTGTTGGAAAAAGGTTATTTGCATGTGTATTATTTTTGAGTTAATATTTTTCGGATGTTTTAATGGCACAAGAATCGTTCTTGACCAAGCTGAGTCAAAAATGCTAATTTGTTCTAGAACAGAAACTTAATGCTCTGGTAGCTCTCGTATAAATGTAAACTGATGATTCAAAGGGTTCATTACTTTATTAATGTCTTTAGTCCTTTCCTGATTCAAGAATTACGTTTATAACAATGAAATTTACGCGTACACTAATAAAATACACCAATCCCATCCGAATATTCTGGAATGCCAAGAAAAGAGTCTTTTTAAAAACAAAAATTAGTTTTTATATTTCAATTGAATTATAAATATCCGAGAATAATTTATTTTGTAGAACCTATTACACTATAGGCAGCACAAAGGAAATATTTCGATTGAATGTTAACATTACCCTTAAAAGCAATACGATGGCCATTGGCGACGGACCGTTACATTTGAACCGAGGTCAAGCGAAGGTGAATGAGTGTTTATTAACGTCTCACACTCCAAGCCAACGCGAAGGCTATTGGCGACGGACTTCGTAATTTTGAACCACGGTCAAGTGAGGAGAACGACACCTAGCCTCGTGTTCCACTATTCAAACCTCCAGACCTCTGCGAACGTGACGGCTAAACTCAACGGATTTAATTTGTATGAGCTCTATTCGTGAGTCTTTAGTGGCGTCAGGACTCCAACTCATGGCTTAATAGAAAGGTCGGAAAAGAATTCGCAAACATGACTTTGAATTATGGAAATATATACATTAAGAAAATCGAGGATTACCCATGCTAAAATAATTCGATATTGTTCTAAATTTTTTATATTCTCCGATTAAAGATTTCTCGATTTTCATTTTCTATATATATAAAGGAGAAAAGCGACTCGACTGACTGACTGACTGACTAATCACGAAATCTCTGGAACTATTCAACCTACAGATTTGAAATTTGGTAGACATGTTCCTTTGATAGAGTAGACATCAGCTAAGAACGGATTTTCCGAAATTCGAAACGCAAGGGGCGTTACGGGGGGTTAAGGGCTTTAATAATAATTGTTTCCATGTTTAAACTACTTGATGTACAATCTTGAAATTGGGTAAGCGGATTCCTTTCAGAGAGTAGAGATCCGCTACAAAATGAGTTTGGTGAAAATCGACCGCCAAGTGGCGTTGCAGGGCTTAGGGGCGTTATAGATAATTATTTCCATATTTAAACTATTTGTCGCACTGTCTTTAAATTTGATATATAGATTCCTTTCGTAGAATAATGATCGGTTACAAAACGGGTTTTGTAAAAACAGACTTCTAAGTGGCGTTGTGGGGGATTAAGGGGCGTAATAAATAAATATATCTGTTTTTAAACTACTTCACCTACCTGCTTGAAAATTGGTAGGCAAGTTTCTTTCCTGGAGTAAATATCCGCTACAAAATGGGTTTTGGGAAAATTGACCCCCAAGGGGTGTTGCGGGGGCGGGGGGTTTAAGGGGCGTTTTAAATTCCTATTTTTAAGTTATTAGACGTACAGTCTTGAAACTTAGTAAGCAGATTCCTCTCATAGGGTAGAGATACGCTAAAAATGGGTTTCGTGAAAATTGCCCCCAAGTGGCGTTGAGAGGACTTAAGGGGCGTTATAGATAATTATTTCCATTTTTAAATTATTAGACGCACAGTCTTTATATTTGATAAAGAGATTTCTGTCATAGAGTAGAGATCAGCTATAAGAAGGTTTTGTGAAAACAGACCTCTAAGTGGCGTTGCAGGGGAATAAGTAACGTAATAGATAAATATTTTCGTTTTTAAACTATTTGACCTACCTGCTTGAAAATTGGTAGGAATGTTTCTTTCATGGAGTAAATATCCGCTACAAAACGGGTTTGGAGAAAAATTGACCCCAAGGGGTGTTGTGGGGGTTAAGGGCAGATATAAATAATTATTTCTTTTTTTAAACTATTAGACTCAGTCTTGAAATTTGGTTAGCAGATTCCTCTCATAGGATAGAAATACACTGCAAAATGTGTTTTGTGAAAATCGACCCCTAGGTGGTGTTGCGGGGTTCAAGGGGCGTTATTGATAATTTTTTTGCATTTTTAATTAATTGGACGCATAGTCTTCAAATTTTGCTAAGCAGATTCCTTTCATAGAGTGCAATTCCCCTACAAAATGGGTTTGTGAAACAGACCCAGAAGTGGCGTTGCGGGGGCTCAAGTGGCGTTATAGACAATTATCACCATTTTTAAACTGTTAGACGTACAGTCTTGAAATTTGATAAGCAGATTCCTCTCATAGGATAGAGATATACTACAAAATGTGTTTTGTGAAAATCGACCCCTAGGTGGCGTTGCGGGGGCTCAAGTGGCGTTATAGATCATTATCCCATTTTTAAACTATTAGACGTACAGTCTTGAAATTTGATAAGCAGATTCCTTTCGTAAAGTAGAGAACCGCTACAAAATGGGTTTCGCGAATATCAACTTCTAAGTTTAATTTCGGGAGATTAGAGGCGTAAGCGATAAATATTTCCATTTTTAAACTATTTGATCATCCTGCTTGAAAATTGGTAGGCATGTTCTTTTCATGGAATAGAGTTCCTCTAACAAAGAGTAAAACGAAAATTGACCCCCAAGGATGGTTGCGAGGGGTCAAGAGGAGTTACAGAAAAAAATTCCTGTTTTTAATTGTTAGACCCATATACTTGAAATTTGTTAAGCATGTTTCTTTTGTTGAATAGGGATCCACTAAGAATAAATTTTAAGCAAATCAAGTTCTGGGGGTTGCAGGAGGTTACTGGGACGTACTGACAAAAAAATTACTTTTTTCGATCTACAAGGACTATAATAATGAAATTTGATTTGCATTTTTCTTTTGTTGAATTGAAATCCGCTAAGAGCGGTAATTTTGGAAAACGGCTCTCAACGGGATTACGGGGATATTGATAGTAAAACTTTTGGTTTTTTTTCTGTTAGATTTACACTTGAAATTTGGCTTGCATGTTCAATTTACGGAGTAGAGATCCACTTGGTTTTTGAGTTACGAAAGAGCAAACATCATTCTATGCTTCAATTTTAGAGATTTTTAGAAAATACAAATTACATGAGTTCTGCCCTTTTTTTTATCAACAGGTGACAGTTACAGGTATAAGTATATTTTTCAATTCAATCGAATTCTTAATGCTAGGACTTAGATATCAATAATTTATACATATATATAAGCAGTAAAAATTTATAAAACATCATGAAATACCAGCGAAGCGGGCGGGTAACAGCTAGTTCTTTTATATATGTAGTAAAAAAAATTTAAATCCAAAAATATGCCCGCTTATTAATATGTTTAGGGAATGAAGTTGGGGGAAAAGGAGATAACCATAGATTTTTCATCACCTTTTGTATAATTTAATATTGCCGACTTGAGATTTGTGCACTCTCATAAACAGAATTTTTCAAACAGTGGATGCTGAGGATGCTTTCAAACAATTTTTAAGCTACGTGATTGGACAAAAAAGATCAATAGAGCATCCCGGTGGCATGTCACCTTTGTTACTCAAAGTATCAAACATTATGGGTCGATCAATTGTTTTATTACGGTTGTACTTGGAAGAAATATACGAGGGGTATTACAAGTACCACGGGGGAGGGGGAGGGAAGACACTTAAACACCTGGGATTTTAAGAAGGTACTCCCTCTCCCCTGAAAGGATATGGACAGTTGAGCGGTTCTATTATCCAGTACAGAGGATGACATTCTAAAGAAGAAAATGGAAAAGAAAAAAAGAAGACATTTCAAAGAAGAGTTTAACTAAACACTAGAATGTACGGCTCTCATAAAGGATTGACGAACTTTTCTGGAATAACTTTTCTTTTTCGGTTCTTTCTTTTCTTCTGGACTGTCCAAAAGAACTGCCACTTTTTGTGTTATAGGTTATTTCGGAAAGGGCGTTTCTCTCTCACAGAAAGACAGATACCTATCCCCCTCCCTTTAGTTTTTTCAATGTGTCAATGAACAACAGCTGAATAAGTTTCTGCGAGAAAGGTTTATTTTTCTAAACGCAGCTATCCCCAAAACTCAGTTACCTCAATTTTTTAAATAAACATTTTTAAGTCTGAGTGGGTGGGGGAGGGGGAGGGCTGCAACAGTCGGTTGAAAGTATTTAGTTAATGAATAAAAGATATCACACACAGCCAAAACTGAAAAAATATTTTTAAACTGACAGTAACTTGTAATCCTCAAAAATAAGCGTCTCAGATGTTTTTGAGATTAGTACGAATTGAATGATAGACAAAAATTCTCTTGATACATTTTCATGTAAAAAAAATAGCGAATATGAATAGGTGTATCAATAAAGGAAGGAAAGGAAATTATACGTAATGCCTTTCATTGACAAGCTTTAATGGTAAAGATTAATTTATTTTATCATTCAATATTGATTTAAAAAAGCAATTGACATTTTACTATTGAAACATGTAACTAATTTTATTTCAAAATTTTGTTGATACCTGTTGATTATACCACCGATCAATTTCACCAAGCGAAAAAGACATCAATACAAAAATTGACGCCAAATGCTGTCATTACTGAGTTCGAACGTTCGCGGGAATGGCATTTGGCGAGGTTTTTCTGATTTCACGAAACTGATCAACGGTATAGTACACGAGTACCATTTTTTGTTTATTAGTAATATTATTCAATATTTATTCACTTATGTATATCACAAAAAACTTATTTTCTCTTTATAATGAATGCTATAGTTAAAATCAATTTTTCATTATTATTTATATGTTATCGACACATAGTTCTTCTGTGAAAACTCTTTTGCAATTAATTAAGTTTTATTTTATTTTTATTTCTTAAAAGTTTTAAAAAGCTTTTGTGACTGCCATATTAATTGTGCATTACTTATTAATTTTCAAATATTTCCACCCTATGTATGACATAATATACGTTAAACAATATTTCCTTTAAGAACACAATGTGTAAAACAAAGTTCACAAACTTTGAAAATTAAATAGCAATTTCAACTAGCAATTTTCTTCACAAGCGCATAATTAAAAACATTTTATTTTCAGTTTCTGTACAATTATTATTAATTTGATTTGAATCTCAACACTTTCATTGCTGAATTCACACAAGACAAACCAACAAAGACAATTCGACATTAATAAAGACACTCACTTAAAATAATTCAAAAAACTTCTCCAAATTCTCGTATCTAAACTCACGGTTAACCGATAGAGCAGAACATACACACAATCTACTTCAGATTTGATTATGTAGTTTCAAGGTCACTTTAATTGTTTTCCTCGATCCATTTCACCCAAGCCTCGTTGTTCAAAGAAATCCTTGCAATGTTTGCGGTTATAGATGAGTTAATTATGGAAAAGAAATTTCTAGATCTTCCACAAAAAATACAGCTTTTTTTAATCAGTATGCTAATATAATATTTCATTTCTTTAGTTATGACTCTTACCACAGACGCAAGAGTATTCCAAACATAAAATTTCATAGAATTATTTTTATAAATTACTGCATGTCAATTATGCAACATTAGACGTATAATGAATTACACAGCACTCATTATTCATGACAGAAAAAAAGTAAAGGAACTTTATACCATGGTTGTATAGGAATAAATACTTGGAAATTCTTGTGGTTATTTTTTTTTAAACGAATTTCATTCTTTTCTAAACACAATTGCTATTATTTAGTGCTTTAAAAATTTTCGAACACCTCTTTTGGAGAAGATTTATTTCTCATCCAAAACCCATTTCCGTGGAACGTCGTTTATTATCCGGAGCGTCAAATATCCGAATCAAAGTACGGATACGTTTTCGAACAGTGCAAAGCTCAACAGTTGTTTCCTGTGAGGCCAAAAGTGACGGGAAAACCCAAGGTGAGGAACATTTGGGGGATTTCAGCTGTGTGTGATTTGGTAAACATCTGCGCGGAATATTAGGTCAGTTTGTTTTCCAAGTGAGGGGGTGTATACGTGCTCTTTTGTTGAGTTTTGTTGATGTAGAAACCTGGATGGCATGCGATGCAGAAGACTGTGGATTTCAAATGCTAATTGATGACGAGATTGTGACTTCCGTGCAAGAAGAATTCGACCCTGTCGACGATGAAACGAATGAAAACGAGGACAACAACAACGGAAGTAGTAAATGCTGACGCGTTTCTGCGTTAGAGACAGCTATGGAGTGGTACCGAACAACAATCAGATTACTGTCCTACTCAACTACTGCTGCTGAAGATGATCAGAGACCTTGCAGTGAAAAATCGAAGGTGTAAAATGGTACAGCGAAAAATAAGGGATTATTTTCCACAATCAGGGTAAAATTACGACATTTTGCACCTATTTTACTTTTTCTTCAAGCACGTTTCCCACATGTGATGATTTTCAATATTTGTATAGTGTCATCATATACTGCATGGATCGCATTCGGTTATCCGAACAATCGCGTTTCCGAACGGTGCCCTGTCCCAGTTGATTCGGATAAACGACGTTCTACTGTATACTGACTGACCATACTCTATTTCGTTAGAATACATATTGTTACCTTGATCGGGGTTCGAGGATTTTATGCAAATCAGTCGCAAAGAACAAGGCAGTTCTTTTTAAGAGCGATGAGAATTTTCTTCTCGAAAATCAATCCTTGAAGTACAGGATTCAGTAGAAAAATTCACAGAATAAATATCAGAAGGACTTCACACCTTCAACATCACTCGGACACAATCATCAGTGTCTAAAATACACATACGTGAAAGATTATTCACAAGTAATCGCTTGTTCAACAGCCGAAGTAATCACTTATCGCTTCAATGGTCAAAGCAAGTCTACTAATCGCTCGTCAAAACCAGACTGACTTTTTTACGGTGATTACATTGAATCTGTGGGCATATGGGCTGCATCTCTCTATTTATAGGCTTTGTGGATCATTCGAGAAAGATCCGCTTGCGTCATAGGTCTTGAAATTAGTGAATTTGTCCACAAATTTCCAGAAGAATCCAGAGGTCGCAAAAAAGGTCACCAAAGTCGCCAATTTGGTTCTATCGCCAAGATTTGGCAGAGTTCCCATTGAATCACTATTATAACTTAAGAGACGGCGTTGCTTGCGAATATTGCAATTTTAACTTAAAATAAATTTTACAGAGTAATATAAATGTATTACACATCCAATAATACCAATTATACTTACACTATTTTATGCAAAATTCTTTTGCAATATAGATATTTAATTGCTTACAATCATAAAAATAAACTTTATAGCAGAGATTTTATTTACAAAACGGATTCATTGATACATCACTAGAAACAATACCAGGATTTATTAGAGGAAATAAAAAAGGACTATTAAACGAAGAGCAAATGAGACGATAACTCAGATCTGACATCTACTCCGATGATGTAGCTAGTCCTGAGTGGGCCATGTATCTAAATGCCTTGGGAGCCCTTTTTTTGAGAAAACATTTAACGATTTTTTGCTAACACATTTTAGGGGCCCGGTATCAATGAAACGGTGGTAGCTACGCTCCTGATCTATTCCCAAAAATACAGCGAAGACTTCAATTATGAATCAAATTAATGTTTGTTGGAGTCAACTAGAGGTTTTAGGTAACAAATACCACGATTTTGAATCACGGTCAAAAATATTTGATTTATTAGCATCCAGGGCCAACTGGGCCTAGAACCTCGCCCTCTGTGGGGGCCTCGTTTCGCGTTCTCGTGGTTCTGTCTAAAGAAGATCATGTTCCAGATATTTTTTATGGTCAAGTGTCTTCAAATTCCTGTACATATTCTCCAGAAAACAGGGAATTTCAAACGGCATACCAACTGGCAAAAGTGTCAGTAATTTATGATTTCTAATTTCTGGTGCGTAATAATTCACTAACAGTATTTTTAATTGTTGAATAAAAAGTGTAAAATTTCTAGCTATTGATATTTTATGCGTTGTTGCTTATCGTGTTATTTCCAAAAGATAAGAGCAAAACATTTGTATTTTTTGGACCCCGGTACAACGAATAACCTCGAATTAACGAACGAAATGTTCGGCCCCGATGAATTCATTAAATCGGGGTCCGACTGCATAGGATGCTCAGTAAAACATGTAGCACCCCTTATTCCGTAAGGTGATCTTTGTAGAAATCCGATTGCTCATTAAAGGCACACTTTGAAAGTACACGAAGGCTATTAACAACGAAACTCGTAATTTTGAACCTTGGTCAAGATGGTTAACGTGGTGTTTAAGAAGAAAGTATAGGGAAGGACTGAGTAATTCTGAACAAGAACAAATGTTGAAGATGATCCTCAGCTACTATTTTCCTCTTACTTTCACCCAAAGGAATCATCTCAATTTTCCTTTTAACAGGCTGGATTCTCTCCTTCCGTCTTCTTTTGGTAAGAAGGTTTTTTTGTCGAAACAGAATTTGAATATTTTTCTTGAACTGAACACCCCGACTATGAATTTGCAACTAAGATTGCTCGGTTAATATTCCTAATAATAATAGGCTTTTAATATTCCCATCGAAGGAACCATGATTCAAAAATGTAAATTGCTCCCAGACATCTCACTAAACACCCAGTGCAATTTTAATGTAAGATCTGATCGAGTTAATGCAGCTCAAAATAAATCTCTAATAAAACGAGGATAAATACAGAAATGGGAAAATTCACTGAAAGTTAATTAAAAATGAAAACACTGGACAAAATTAGAAATAAAAAGTAAACAGTTTGACGAAAGATAAATAGCATGAATATATTTAATTTTTCTTTTAAAAATTGATTCATTGGATTTATAAGTTAATAAACAATGGATATTTACATACTATCAACCATATTGACGGCATTGAATGACGCCTCACGAATTCTAAAAACGGAATACGCTGACAGGAATATGAAGCTTGTAATTGAAAAATACCATAAAAATAAGTAAATTACAAATAAATAATCAATAAAAGAAAAATAATTTACATTATTTAATTTTATTTTTTAAATTTTATATTATACGAGTAAATATAATAATTATTATATTATTAATTTTATTATTCAGTTGTTTTATTGCTTAAGAATTCGGTAAATCCTGGATGCGTATTTTATTGTTCGAGTTTCTCATATCAAAAAAATAGTTAGGCTTAGAATAATGGCAAGCGGAGAAATATGAAAAGCACATGGTTGCCAATTCAGCGCCTACGACGCGTGCGAAATCGGGAATGCCAATTTGGCGAGCTATCTTGAAAGTTGATATGGTTGTTATAGTACGTAAGTACCAATATTTCGATCACATAATTATTTTTAAAAAATATTTTAAATTTTCGCACAAAATTCATGTAATATTCAGATCGGATAAAAATTCATAGCATCGGATAGTTTAAAATTTCTAAAAGTTTTCAGACTAAATTCACACTTTAATGATTACAAAGAGTTAAAATCATTAATTATTAACAAAATTTGAATCTGTAGAAAATTGATTCTTGAAACAATCAAATAACTTTTCATAGTGCTTTTAATTTTACGACCTTTGACACTTTTTCGAATTAATTTTGTCAAAAAATATATTTGAAATTTATATGACTTTTCAAATAAAATTGTCATTAAAATGAACGCTCTGCCGATTGATTCATAATTCTAAGAACTCTAATTATTAGTACAAAGAGTTTTCCTATTTTTAATTATATATTTTGTAAAAGAAGAGTTTAATTTGTCTCAAAGCTGGATATTAAAATGTTTATCAATCTACAAATTAATTAAAATCAAATATTTAATATATTATTCAAATCTTAGTTCCCCCTGATTTGAATTCTCCCCCCCCCCCCATTGATGGGGAAAAACAAATCCGAAAGATTATTTACATTTTTTTTTATTAAGATTACTTTCCCAAGTTATGCACTTGTAAAATTAATATTTGCTCGTGTAATTTAAAAAATAGCATAGAAAGTATTTTCCTACCTGTAAGATACGATTTGTGTTTACGATCAAATTTTATATATATATATATATATATATATATATATATATATATATATAAATAATTATATAGTCAATTCTTAATTAGGTCAACAAAGAAAAATTTTATTTTAGTTATTTATATTAATTGTAACTAGCTAATAAAAAGTATGTATATACATATGACAGAATCACAATATTATAAGAGACAAAATAGAAATCAATTTTCCATTTTTCTTTCTATATATGGTATTGGACTATTTTTGTTTGTTTGTTACTGTTTATTCATTCATTAAATTTAATTATTCTAATAAAATAGTATAGTAAAAAAATAACATTCTCAGAAATCAGGCCATCCCAGGCGGGATTCGAACCCACGACCTTTGGATTAGTAGTCCAACGCGTATCCATTACGCTACAGGGACACAACGAACGATTTTCCTTTCTATATATGCTGTTGGACTATTTTTGTTACTATTTATTCATTTTTTAATTTTATTTAAATGAATTAATATTTGAAAAAACCGTATTAACATCAAGTATTTTCCACTACAAGTTTTAAAAAAATGTATTTGAGCTTGAATGGATGAATAGGAAATATTTTATTAGTGATGGAAAATTTGAACAAGATATATAAATAAATAAATATATATATATATATATTGGGAGAACGTGAACTAATAGAGAGATTGAAAAATGAAACCGATTGTGTACTTAACATTTATACGTTTTCTTAATATCTCATTTACAAATAAATCATATAATCAAATATATATGTATGTATTAAGAAGTTCTACAAGTAAACAAGATATTGAATATGAAGAATCAAAGTTGCACTTACTTTGTGGCTCAGATAGGTATGAGAAAATTCAAAATCTGAAGGGGTGAAAAAATCAGACTTGAAATATTTTGCAATAAAAGAACTCTTTTCGAATGGACGAAAAAGTCGTTCTGCATAAAATGAAAGGAACGTAATATGTATTGATGAAAGTCTAAATCTGTGAGATAAGAAATCAATAATCGATTTGGCGCTCAGACTACAGTGACAAAAAAAATCTTCTGTAAATAGTCCCGTACGATCCTGTGTAAATATTATCACACGTGGTAACAAAAATGTTCTCCACTCGAATATTATTCTCTTTTCACAGAAGAAATAAATATGTCACGAGTTTGTGATAAACTTTTGCTCTTAGAATATTGAGTTAACACATGAAATGAGACTTTCAAATTCATTTCCACCTTTTTAACGTAGAATGCTTTATATAGATCGATAAGTTGATTGATTGATTTATTGTTTATCAACTTCACCCTTTGACGAGAGCTTTTTGTGTCGGGCGTCGTAATTTTAGACCGTGATCAATTGACGAGGACGGCACCTGAGCCGGCACCCCACTCTCCCAACGTCCATATCACTCCAATAGGGACGACTTTCAGCCTCGACTGATTTAACGTACATCAGATCCATTACATATTGGAACTAGACAGAAACAACGGTGGCCACGAGTTCACGACCTTGATTCCGTTACTGCGACCACGAATAGATGATTATAAATTGATGTTCAAGAGTTCAACAATTAAGTTGCGTGACCGTCTAGAGCCGGGGTAGGCATTACGTCGATCGCGATCGACCGGTGGACCACCAAGACATGTTGGGGTGACCGCCTGAAGATTAGCCGTCAGTAATTGTATACCGAAATATTCAAGATTGGCTGACAGTATGCAGACTAAGTCTTCTACTGACTATAACAACAAAAACTAACTTTAGCTAAAATGTTTTATTTTTTAATGAATTTAAATTGTTTGATAATAAATTCATCCTTTGATATTAATATTTTTGTAGCTATTATTATTATGTTCGTGCCTTGCCTTTTTCTTTAAACGTGGTTTTAAAGTGTTAGTTTTTTATTTTAGTTTTGTAGGTAAGTACACTTTATTTCACATTTATTTTTTATTTAGTTATAATAAATATTGTAGACCTTTTCCTTACCTCACCACACGCATGACACTGGGCAGTGACGTACAAAAGAATTATTCAAGGGGGGGGGGAGGTCAATGGTCTACCATTCTCGTATCATACCCCATAAAGCAGTTAAACATTTTTTTCCTTTTATTTTGAAGATTATTGGGGGAAAAAACGGTAAAAATAAATTTCTGAAAAAATCAGCATTAATTAATAAAACAATTATTAATAACAAATACTTAATTAAATTTTACGTACTATGTACATGGGATTATAATCAGTCGAGAAAAAAAATCAAAGTCTCTTGGGGAGGGAGTGGATCCGTGTACTCCCCCCTCCCTTGTGTTCGCCACTGACACTGAGTGGATCGCAACACCTCAAAAAATTAGCCCGTACCCTAGAAGAGTCTCCCACTCCTGGTCTAGAATCTAAAGTCATGTCGGCCACGATGCCATGGCATTGTAGTAGAAATGTCTAATAAGTAATGATTGGTTTTATTTTCTTCTATTTTAATTTACGTCGCGTCTGAAGTAATACGAAAGCTGTTGGTGAAGGACCATGTAATTTTAAATTATTATCAAATGACGAGGACGGCATTGAGCAGGTACCCCTCTTCAACACACCTACAGGAAGACTTTAAGTCTCAACAGATTTAACGTACACATCAGCTTCTCTATTCGGCAAGTCTTCAGTAACGTGAGTGAGCGAATATTAACGTCCCACTGTTCATCTACTCGAGGGCTTTCTTTTATGCTGAAGAGTTCGAAGTGGGAGTATATGTTCCATCATTAAATTAGATAAGCTTACACATCTTTCACTAGTAATTTTCTTCCCATCCCGGATTATGCCCCAAAGGACATTCCTTTCACCCATACGGCATCCGGTGTCAGCTATCCAAAAGGGGACAGGGGTGTGCGTGAGTGAGTGAATATTAACGTCGCACTGTTCAGCTAAACGAGGGCCTTTGGTGACGGACCTCGTAATTCTTAACCATGGTCAAGTGATGAGGATAACACCTGATCTGGTACCCCTCTCCTAACTACCACACCCCACCAATAGGAGGACATTTGAGCTCTCGACAGATTTAACGTACATCGGCCCCCTCTGCACGGCGGGTCTTCAGCAGTACTTGGCTCGAACTCATCACACACCAGCCACTAGTATGTTACCTTAACCATTAGGCTTCCGTGACTAAGTCTTTAGTAGCACTAGGATTTGAACCCGCGACTCAATAACGCTGGCTACAGTTTCATGACCATGACTAAATAATGATTGGATAAACTGAAATAGTCTATAAGTAATCTATGAAAACGTATTAAAAGGTACCCTAGAGAAATAGTTAAAACGTGAAAAATACTGTTGGTGTTGTTGCTAATGCCACCTGTCTGACTTAGTCAGAACACGGCCCACGAAATTCATCATGGCATCGGGCTATATTGTACGCTTGTCGTTAGCCGTAGCTTTGAGTACCATGCAGGTGACAGTACGATTTGGCTCGGTTCCACCCCAATTTTGAGGGAGAACACCCAAGGAGTGGTCAGGGGTTTCCCACCTCTCTTCCCCTTCCACCAACCACACGAGAGGATTTGCGACTCGACGGTTATTTAGACTACCCCCATGCCGCGAAGGCACTATACATTTACAAACATCCATGTCTTCTCCGGAATTCGAACCCAGGCCCTACGGCACAGCAGTCAGCGTTGCTAACTACTATACCGGATGGGCGACAGAAAAATACTTATTTACAATGCTGTCCAACTACTTCTTAAAAAATATAAACTGTCTAATTCCAAGAGAAATTAATTTTTTTAAATACCACAACTAATAAAATGTTTTATACGGTTTTATTTATAGGATTTAAAATTTTATCTTAACATTAATTGTACGTTAATTCTATTTTTTTCTTTACATTTTACACTTAAACAAAAACAAAAAAAAACCCACTACTCTATAATAATCGTAATGCATGGACGAAAATCAAATTATTTTACATAGTTCTATTTGTTAATATAAAAAAAAGAAGAAGAAATGGTAGAGAGGCAACCGAATTCTCATAGTCGTTAGCTCGTGCTCGAAATTTCTGAGACGTAGGTTCAAATCTAGTACAGCCGAAGACCTTCTGTGTAGAGCAGAAATCGGCAACCTCTTAGCTCTGTCATGCCAAACCAATCTACCAATATGATTCAGCGTGCCACACAGTAGAACATTTTTGAAACAATTCGATTCCCGCGGTAATGCATGCAGAGTCAGAAAATAGAGGTCAATAACATTTTTATTATATATTAGTTTTGCATCATTTAAAGACATTTCTTAACATAGAAATAAACAGCATAAGATATAACTATTTCGTCGACAAAAATTAAAATTGTACATATATTATGTATTTTTAAACATATTTATTAAAAGAAGAAATAGACAACGTAAAATATAAGTATTTCCCTTCATTATAATTAAATAAAAAGATAAATAAAAATTTTAGTGCGAACCTAGAGCTTACTCCGCTCTACTTTCATATCGCAATATCAGGGGTATAATGTGTGAATTTCAATTAGACATGATTCTGAGCATTCAGTTGTTAAACAATTTCTTTGCGGGCTCCAAATATTTTTCATTTGAGGAAAGATTCTCTTAAGATATATCAAACCTGAAGGGAAAGCAGAGTACATGCAGTTTTCTTTCTTTAAACAATTATATCTCTAGAGTAATGACATTCAATGATTTACAAAATAACTCAGCCACCCATCCGGTATAGTGACGCTAACTGCGGTGCCGTAGGGCCTGGGTTCGAATCCCGGAGATGGTGTGGATGTTTGTAAATGTATAGAACCCCTTCACGGCAGGGGGTTACTCTAAATAGCCGTTGAGCCTCAAGTCCTCTCGTGAAGTTGGTGGAAAGAGAAGAGAGGTGGAAGGCCCCTGACCACCCCCTGGTGTTCTCTCTCAAAATTGGGGTGTAACCGAGTACCTGCATAGTGCTCTAAGCTAAGGCTAACACAAGCGTAAAAATCCAGCCCTTCGCCGCGATGAATTTTGTGGACCTTGATCTGATGTTACTGTCGATCGGGTGGCAAAAGAGTAACAACAGCAACACAAAATAACTCTTAATTTATCTTTAGGGTATCTCTCAGATTTTTTCGTAATTCCGTAAAAGTCCATAATTTAGAAGATGCTTGTCAAATGCGGTTTATTACAAATTTAACAGATTCCATGCCCTCAAATTTCCAAAATTTCTAGAGAAGTGCAGAGTGCCACTGAGAATTGTACTGTGTGCCACATGTGGCACGCTTGCCGTAGGTTGCCCACCCCTGGTATAGAGGTTTTTCGCGGTTCAATCCTCATATTGGCATGGTGTAAAAGTTTGGAGAAGAAGGAGGCCAGCTCCTTAGTTGGCATGTTCATCATTTGATCGAAGTTTATAATTGAGGGTTTCATCATAAATAGATGCTGTACAGCCCAAAACAACGTTAATTAAAATCAAATAAAACCAACCATAAAGAGAAAAATTAGTATTTACGTATTACAGTAACCTTGACGAAAATTAAAATAGGTTTGGCGACAATCAAAACAGTCCTGGTGATTGGTTGATCGATTGACTGTTTACTATCGTCAAACTTCAAAGTAACACAAAGGCTATTGGCAACAGGCCCCGTAATTTTATAATTTTCAACGATGGTACTGGGATAATAGCCTTTGTCTCTCCATATCCCACAAAAATAATAACTGTAACTGTGACGATGGTCCTTTGCTGGGAAAATCCTTTTTATTAAAATAATTATTGATAAAAACATCAAGTACCTTCTTTTCCTGTTTTTGTTTTACACAAAATATATAGTATTCCATTTTTTAAATAAAATTTTTTAAAAAAGTTAAGAATTATTAACTCTCCGCCTTAAAAAATAAGATAAAATGGAAATGTATCTTAAGGTATAGAACCACCCTAAAACTGTGAATTTTGCCAAAAATTGCCAAATTTTTTTATGATTTTATTTTATAGGCTATTTTATTAGATTTATAAAAAATACCAAGTTTATTATTTTCCATTCACTAGAACAAAAATTACAAGTGTTTTAGTAAAAGCCGATGCCAGTACTTTAAGCAAGATGCGTTTTACTCGAAATGGGTTTTTATAAAAATGCTCAAACGGGGACAGCGATTACTCAAAAAGTTTCGAAAATAAGTATATGAAATTTTTGAGCATGATCTGTAAAATAGTAGAAAAGCTTAAACTTCACATTTATCAATCACTGCTTAATTACAAAATTTACAGTCCTTTATATGAATATAATCTCTGCTTTTTTAAACAATTTTATATAATAACTAATAAAAAGTGGTCTAGTTTTTGTAAAATTAAAATATCTGTTACCTTAAGCAGTGGCGGATTAAGCGGGTGTCGGACCTGGCGGCCGCCAGGGGCCCCAAGCTTGATGAGTGCAAAGGCCAGCGACAAACCAACCACGCCACCTTGGAACAAGAAATGAAAACAAAGATACAATGAAACCCCCGCTAGAAATTTATCGAGATGCAAGAAAAATTCTAATGTAGAAGAACTTTCGAAAATATTTTTAACAATACCGATATCGAATGCATCAGGTGAAAGATCTTTTTTAGTTTTAAAACATGTTAAAAACAATTTAAGAAGTACTATGGGAGAAAAGAAAATTTGAACAACATGGCAATGTTATATACAGAATAAAATGTTTTGGACAAAATAGATATGGTAAAAATAATTGATGAATTTGCTTAAGAGAAAACAAACTGTATAGAAAAACTGTAAGCTCTTTTTTAGATTTTTCTTTAGCCGATGGAGTTTTATTACAGCAATACAATTTTATTTTGAGAATTTAAAGTAAGCGGCTTTCACTATTTTAGTTTTTTGACTCTTAAGCCCATGGGCCTCAAACCTTTTACCACCAGGGGCCTCCAACCTTTTACCGCCAGGGCCTCCAACCACCTTAATCCGCCTCTGACCTTAAGGTCATTTCAAAAATGAATAGCAAAGCAACATATCAAAATTGAAAAATTGAAAATTTGTTGATAAACTTTTGGTACAGAATGGGCCCAGTTTACGTAAGTTTTGTAAATTTTTACCAATTTAATCCCATGTTAGTAATAATATCTTCTTTCTCTCTTTTTAATTTTAGCATATTTTTCTTAAAATGTACTAAATAAATCTAAAAAACCACAAAAAAATAATCCCCATATCTCCATTTTTTTTTTTTTAAAAAAAGTTGTCGTAAATAGTCGGATACCTTAACCTGTTATTCTAATATTAATTTGCTTCATCTTAAACCACAATCATTTATTTTATGATCCAGCTTTTCTATAACTAGCAAAGGCTGCAAATAAATTTTCCCGATTCCGATTTTTCTGGTTAAGGCCCTATTTCCGCATCAACTTCTATTATTTTCATGCTCTCGCCAACGTGATACGAGAGGCGCGCGAATTTTATTCCGAAAATAACACTTCAAAAAAATTATTTAACCATCACGGATGTAAATATATCTAGTTGTGAAGATTTGTTTCCGGATTTCGTTTCAAACCGGAACTGGCGCACACGCGACATATATAGTATGAGCGACCAAAGTCTATCTTGTCTAACTTTTGCTGAAGATCTGGTCTTATTAGTAAATGGAAGAAAGTCGTTATCGAAAGACATTAATGGTAACATAATATTATGCATGCAAGAAGAAAATTAGTCAAAAATTACCAATATTCAGGGAAGTTACTTTACCAAGCAGTCAATTAATATCCATTAATGGACCACTAAAATAAAAAAGTAAAGTAAAATAAATATGTGTAATAAAAAATTTCATCGTTTTTGTTCGCAAACTTTCAAAATATGCAAAAAACTTTAATTTTTTACATTAACTTTAAGCGACCTTCTGAATTGTAACGATTGATTTGAGTTTACTACATTCTGGTATAGGGGTCACAGCAACGTATGGCACGCGTGCCACATGGTGTAATTCTCAGTGGCACTCTGCATTACACTAACATTTTTGCAATTTTTGAGTGGATGGAAGTTGATAAATTTTTTTAATGGCCTTATTTGACAAACATCTTCAGAATTATGGACATTAACGGAATTACGTCAAAATCTGAAAGATAACTCTAAAGGTAAATTTACAGCTGTTTTGTAAACTATTAAATGTCATTATTGGAGAGATTTAATTGTTTGAAGTGAAAATTGTACATGTACACGGCTTTCCACTTTTGATTCTACATATCTAACCAAAATCTTTCCTTGTTTGCAAAATATTTAGAGTCCACAAATAAATTGTTTCGCAACTAAATGCTCAGGATCGTGTCAAATTGAAAGTCACACATTATACTTCTGATGTTGCGATAGAGCGGTGCAAGCACTGGGTCCGCACTAAAAATTTTATTTATCTTTTTATTTAACTATAATGAAGGGAAATACTTATATATTTTAGGTTGTCTATATTTCTTTTTTTAATTTAAATATATGTTTAAAAATAAATAATATATGTACAAGCTTAGTTTTTGTTGAAAAAACAGTTATATTTTATGCTGTTTATTTTTATGTTAAGAAATATCTTTAAATGATGCAAAATTAATATATAGTAAAATTGTAAATTTAACTTTATTATAAACCTTTATTCTCTAACTCGGCATGCATTATTGCGTAAATCGAAATGTTTCAAAAATGTTCTACTGTGTGGAACGCTGAGTCATATTCGTAGATTGGTTTGGGGGGCAGACCCCTGTTCTCGAAAACATGATAGCTATTAGGTACGGATTTTCGTAGGTGGTCACGGTAGCCTAGTTGTCACGGTCGCGAACTCGAGGCCGGTCTATCATGAGTTCGATCCCTAGTGCTACTGAAGATTCACCACATGTAGAGAAACTAATGCACGTTAAATTTGTCAAGGCTCCAAGTCTTCCCGTTGTGGGAACTTGGGGTACTGAGGGGGTACCAGCTAAGTGTCGTCCTCTTCACTTTAGAACGAGGTCCATCTCGAGTCTTTTTCGCAAGGCGTTAATAAACATTACTCAATTCTATTAAGAATCACAAACCAATAACAAGTAAGACAGCTTGAGTAATCTGCCAACTTTTATACCCACCACCTGAGGACTTGGAAGACTAATGATATCTAGAGAGAATGCTGTATATTCTATAACTCGACATAGAGGGAATCTAGTTTTGAATCCTTCATCTGATTCGAATACCCGTCGTTCACAAAGATACCTTGACGACTAAGTTGAACGGATACTCTTTTTTAGAAGTTGATAGTGCTTGCGGTTGACAATCAACTTCAACACTTATTAGACAATTGGTCGCGATTGCTTTGTGGTCATGAAGATATAATATTCGTTGTTTCCATTGAGTCATGGGTACTTTCTCTCTGCGTAGAGGAGTTCATGCGTACGTTAATTATGTTCAGACTCAAAGCACTTACACTGGCGTGTTGTGGAAGTTTGGAGAGTAATGGGCCATTCAAGTGTCCCCGTCACTTGACCAATGTTCAAAATTACAGGGTCCTTCACCAATTACCCCTCCCCTACAACTTCAAAAAGCGACTTTATCAAAAAATAAAATCCCCCTAGTTGCTTCATTAAAGTTTTAACTGTGCAACGTCACACATTTAATTATCCAAAGTTTGCATTCAAAAACATTTTGAACTTCAAAACATGTAATCACTTTATTATTTCACGCATTTTCTAAAATTTCGTCTTCGAAGTATTTTTTTCCTCGAAAAGAAAAAGGATATATTTGACTATAAAAAGTACGAAACATAATTTCAGCGGAATTAAAATATATAATGAAGTTTTCTACAAACAAATGACTATTGATAGTTCAAATTAAAGCTCTAGAAAAAATTTCGATGCATTCTTAAATTTTGATTCTAAATATCTTATCAGAAAGTTTCACTAAACTTAACCATTGAATAGATAAAAAATTCATAAAGTCAAACTGAGAAAAGAATCATTTACATTAAACGACAATTTAATGAAGCTATTTTTAAAAAGTAGTAGAGGGAGTATATATGCATATTTGAATGCAGCTTGTGAAAATCTACTGCTAAATTATCATAGTGGGGTATTTAATAGAGATTTTAATTGAGACATTAATACTTTTAAAAATGTTATTTTAATTTTAATTCATATTCTTGACAATAATATTTTGGATATTGAATGAGTAAGTGTTTATTAATGTCGTACTAAGCAACACGAGGGCTACTGGCGGCGGACCTCGTAATTTTAAACCTCGGTCAAGTGATACGGACGGACGACAACCGAAATATGACACTTCTTCCCCGAACTTTGACACCATTGAAACTGGAGAGGACATAGTTCCACGACCAATTTAACAGTAATCAGGTCTTCAGTGGCACAGGGCTCGAACTCATGACACGCCAGCCACGAGTCCGTTACCGTTGCCACCGCAGCCACAATATTTTAGGGAAGGTAATATTGGGGGGAGCGCTCAGGAAACTACACCCACACTCATACTATCAAATGACCCGAATGACTTTATTATTTTGCAATCGGTATTTAATGAATGCGTGAGTAATGACCTGTGTGAAAATATACCGCGTTAACATAAATTGATCCATCAAACTATTTTAAGCTATAAATAGTCTCGATACTCTGAATGATTAACTCCATCGATTGTTAACTTGCTTCTTGCACTCGTCGCTGTTTACCAAGCGTTTTAAAATAATAACGTTAAGTAGCAATATCCTATTCTCGTCACGTGACTGGTTATCACGTGTTTTTCTTTAAAAAATTAAACAGCCATATTCTTATGTAACAGAGCCTATTCTAGTACCAAAGGTGTAATTCAAACAGTTTTAGTTTTATTTATCGGCTCATTGATTTTATATACAAAGAGAATTCCGAAAGCATTTATACATTTGATTGCAAGCTTCTCTATATTTACAATGCTTTGAAAAATGAAGCGCTAATAAATACCGAGGGAGTTAGGGTTTTATTAACGTCGCACTATCGAGCAACACGAGAAAAATGAAAAAAATTTGGGGGAAAGAAGTACCGTGATTGACTAACTTTAATTCACATGACATGAGGGCTGTTGGTGACGGACCTCGTAATTTTGAGCCATGGCCAAGCTACGTGAGCGACAACAGATGAGGTGACACCTCTCTTATGGCAGGCTTGACATGAGTTCAAGCCTAGTGACGCTGAAGACTCGCCGTGTAGAGGAGCGATGCATGTTAAATCTGTCGAGAGCTGAAACGTCCTCACGTTGGTGTGGTGTAATAGTTAGAAGGGGTGCCAGCTCAGGTGTCGTTCTCGTCACTTGACCATGGTTCGAAATGACGAGGTCCGTCGCCAAAAGTCCTCGTGTTGCTGAACAGTGCAATATTCTCTCACTTACTTACTCACTCAGACACCTCTCTCAAAACTATCACACTACACTTTTGGGTGGACTTCGGGTGACTTCAGATTTCATCAGCCCTGCTTCACGGCGGGTCTTTAGTGGTATTAGGGCTTGATATGTCAGCCTTACGTGACCTTATATATATATAACTAGGCTACCGGTGCCCCAATAAATACATAGGGGAAAAATACAATTTATGAACACATGTATTTATTTTTGCTTATTTAATTGCAAAATAATTTAACTCGAAATTATCACTATAAAGGAACTTTTTCTAGTTCCTTTTTATTCCATATACATCCAACTCTTGTTTATACGATTTTGAAATAACACGGTTCACGAATCTAAGGAATTTTTTTTACACGAATTTTTTTGTTCTTGCACGAATCTCAAAGAAATTTGGGGATTCATGCCCTTTGGATGAGGACAATTTGATCGAATTTATGACAGTTTTTATATATATTATGAGTGAGTGAGTGAATATTAACGTCGCACTTTTTAGCAACACGAGGGCTTTTGGCGACGGTCGGCGTAATTTTGATCCATGGTCAAGTGACGCGGACGATACCTGAGCTGGCACCCCCTCTCCTAACTACCACACCATACCAACGGGAGGACGTGTGAGCTCTCGACAGATTTAACATGCATCGCTCCCCTACACGGCGGGTCTTTAGTGGTACTGGGATCGAACTCATGACACGCTAGCCATGATCCGATGCCTAGACCACTTGGCTACCGTAGCCATATATATGTATTATGAGAGAGATAATAAAGATATCGATACTGGTGAAGTCGAAGTTGAAGTTCAGCTATTAACAGCTGATTTAATTCACGAGGGCCTGAAATTTGGTACATGTATGGAACAACATTTTCTTACTCATGATCCTGACATAGAACGTGTTTTAAAATTCAAAAGTAATCTTAAGTTTTGAGTAGCAGGATTTCACAAAGAATAACATCAGCAACTTGAGAAACCAAAAAACACCAACTTAAACAGACTTTGTAACAAGAAAGAAAACCGAGACAGATAATAACGAACGAAATTCTTTATTCGAATCAAAACCGATAGTTGTACTTGACATATTGAACACATTTACTGAAGATAGCATATTTGATCCAGTTCGTAATGTGTGAATGTGCACGTTATCAAGAAGCGATGAATAGTCGTTAGTAGTTTTATTCCTAATTTAAATTTAAATTTTTATAAGTTGTATGTATTTATAGACAAGGACGTCTTAAGACTTGTTGAGGCCCAGGGCCCTCACGTAAATGTAGGTCCAGAGCCCGCACACAAATGTAGACCCTGGTCCTTACACAAATATAGACCCCACCTTTGACCCTTAAAAGTAGATAGTACATAACATACTCGTCAAACTCGTACAAACAGTAGCCCGAAACAAACAAATGTGCATGACTTACAATCGCACAAAATGACTCGACCGACTAACACTCTTTGACTTAATGAATCATGATGGTGCATGATGGTAGATCTAGGCATATGCATGGATGACGGTCATCACATAATAGAAAAATCTTGCCATTGCTGTTAGTTGACATATTGTCCCAAAATCTCAGTTTTTTTTTTTTTTTTTTTTTTTTGACGAATACAACCGAAAATAAAATTTGACCGTTAAAATAATTCGAATCATGATCTTTTCAAAGATAAGTCGAGAACGAGATAAGCCGCCCCCCTACTAACGCCGAGGCCCTGGGCGCTGGGCCAGTTGGTCCATGCTTTAAGACGCCCCTGTTTAGAGACTGAAAAGCCGCAGTAGCCGAGTGGTCTAGGCATCGGATCATGGCTAGCGTGTCCCGAGTTCGATCCCAGTACCACTAAAGACCCGCCGTGTAGGGGAGCGATGCACGTTAAATCTGTCGAGAGCTCAAACGTCCTCCCGTTGGTGTGGTGTGGTAGTTAGGAAAGGGGGTGCCAGCTCAGGTGTCGTCCGCGTCACTTGACCATGGTTCGAAATTACGCGGTCCGTCCCCAAAAGCCCTCGTGTTGCTAATCAGTGCGACGTTAATATTCTCTCACTCACTCACTAGAGACTGAATTTTCACTGTACACTAATTTTAAAAAAATTTTGTGTTATAAAAATGAATTGTTTTTGGTTTTATAAATACGTAACACACGGATATTATTATTACTTTTCTTTGCATCGATATTTGGATAAACATTTCACCTTACACGCTTTTTTAAAATTGTAGAACATATCCCCAAATTTATCATATGACGCACGTATTTTTTAACACGATTTTTTTCTTTTTTGCACAGTTTTCAGAGGAACGTATCTACCATGTAAAAAAATAATAGGGTGTATGTCATTATTGGGGGGGGGGGAGCTCCAAAATGTTTTATAAAATTTCTACAATATTCCCTTCTGTATACACTGTTAAGTTGTCCACATTGTAGTGCCGCCCATCAGGTTATAATGGTTAGTGACGCTGACTGCGGTGCCGTAGGGCCTGGGTTAGAATCCCGGAGAAGGAATGGATGTTTGTAAATGTATAGTGCCCCTTCGTGGCAGGGGGTTACTCTAAATAACCGTTGAGCCACAAGTCATCTCATGAGGTTGTTGGAAGGGGAGTGAGTGAGTGAATGAATATTAACGTCGCACTGTGTTCAGCAACACGAGGGCTTTTTCGTGATGGACCTCATTATTTTGAGCCATGGTCAAATGACGAGGACGACACCTGAGCTGGCACCCTCTCTCCTAACTACCACACCACACCAACGAGAGGACGATTGAGCTCTCGACAGGTTTAACGTGCATCGCTCCCCTACACAGTCAAGGATTTTTAAATATATAACTTAGAAGTGGATTTATCCATATCTTAGTATATGACAGTGGCGAAATTTTGACAAAGAAACACTGCTAATTATTTCAATTGGTTATAACTCTGCAAATAATGTGAATTTTTCAAAAATCCTAGTTCAGGCTCTCTGGTGAAAAGTCGCAGCTATATATATAAGCAAAATATTATTATCATAGAAGCCTTTTTCGTAAAAGGAGAATGTTTTGAAAATATGTAATTCTAAGTTAATTTTTTTTTGTCATTTTTCACATTATTTAATTTTTTATTGCAATAATATTCTTAAAACAATTTTATGCGTGTATTCTAATCTAAGTGACTTTAAATATTAAAAGAAATACTCGTTTGCACGCTTTTGCAAAATCATGGTTTCAAACGTCGTCGGATACCTTAAAGCAATGTGCTGTTACATATATATTTTTATCATTATCGAATCTGCATTCTATCTCCTCCATTGAACAAACAGACGAGATTTCCAAAGGCCCGTATGGAACAGAAAAACGTGACGAGCAATCACACTCCGCCGCGCTGCCCACAAATCTATTTCAATTCTTCTCTTTGTACGCGTCGATGGCGTAAATTATGTGATCATTTCCCGCAAAAGAAAAGCAATAAATGATAGAGGAGCGAAGATGGAGAGGAGTCTGTGTTTTTTTCATCCGCTCTGACAACAAATGATAGAATTTGCGTCAGCGCATTCATTCAATACGGATCCGCATCCGGTTCGCTTGGCGGTCGTACGATCGCTTCTTGAAATCCATAAATCTATTAAGGGGCATTCTTGAGTGAACGGTGGCTGACTGTCGAATATAAGGCTTCTCCTAATAAGTAGCTTCATCAGTCAGGTTTTGATTTACTGGGAGAGGATCGAAAATAGAAAGGAGTGCGTACAGTCATGTGAGATACGCACCTTCTCTGAGATGTTTTGTGGTCCCCCCCTCACCTTCCCAAGGAATGTTTTACTAATAAGGAACCAGTTAATTATAAAGCGTATTGTGGAGAGCTCTATTTTCGAATCTGTATTAATTGATGCAGTAGCGCACACAGGAATTTTTCAAGGGGGGTTCCAGGGTCGAAAATCCACCATTCTCGTATCATGCTCCAATAGGCCGCCTAACATATTCTTTTGATTTTGTCGATTTTCGGATACAAAAATTAATTATTGAATAAATAATTAGCATTAATTAATGAAATTAATTATTAATATCAAATACTTAATCAAATTTTACTTACTATATACATAGGATTATAATCAATCGGAAAAAAAATTTAAGGGCTTTGGGAAGGTCCGCCCCCCCCTCTTGTGTGAGCCACTGAATTGATGTAATTGGCTAAATTTGGAACAAATATTTGTTTGTGACAGTGATGCGCACTCAGATTATTACTTCGGGACTACATTGACCAATTGACTGCCATGTAAATTTAGAATGCCTTCCCCTAGGTGCCAAGGTTTTATTTAAAGAAAAAAAAAACATAAAATTTAAAAAAATAAAAAATATTTATTGATTGATAAAATGTTGTAATAGCATTTACAGTAATATATATATATATATATATATAACACTACGGGATAACTCGTAGCCTGGCGTCACTGAAGAAGATTCCTGTGCTGAGTGCCACTTACGAGTTATCTCGTGAGTGCATATTAATGTCCCACTGTTCAGCTACTCGAGGGTTTTTGGCAACGAACCTCGTAATTTTGAATCATGGTCAAGTGACGAGGACGACACCTGAGCTGGCACCCTCCTCTCCTAACTACCACATCACACTAAAGGGAGAACATTTGAGCTCTCCAGAGATTAAACGTGCATCGCTCCCCTACACGGTGGGTCTTTAGTGGTACTTGGGCTCAAACTCATGACACACCAGCCACGATCCGATGCCTTGACCACTAGGCTATGGCGGCCACGAGTTATCTCGTAGTGGGGTTTTTTTTGAATAAAAGTCTTCATGTACAAAGATTTTCTTTTCATTTTGTTTGATTTTACAAGCTCTTCACCTAATTTTATCTGCCGACAGTCAAATGTATAATGTTATGTCAGATTTTCATACAGACATATAATGATCTTCGCTGGAAAAAACCTATAAGGCGATGGTAGTTATGAAGAGTTGTAAAATAATTCAAATGAACTGATAAGTAATAATTAAACACAGGAAAACCAAGGGTTAATACAAAAAAAAAATCACTTCACCCTACTTCGAAATCAATTTTTCTTTAATAGTAGAATTTAAGCAAGCGGCTTGGTCATAAATAAACAGAATAGAAATTATCTGATAACTCAATAAAAAAGTTATAAATATTTTTGTGTGTTTGATAGAAAAGTTAAAATAGTATTAAAATAAAAACCAAAAATGAGATTTAACACTTTGATCACTTTTGTTTGTCAATGTTGTTTTGGTCTTATAGTGTGTTTTCTCCATTATCCGTATGTTGCATGCAATAACTGTCATATGTTTGCGTCCCGCGGGAATACTTATCATGTCTTTGCGGCCCTGCGGGAAAAAAGGTTGAGTATTAGACCGACGTACTTGAAATTTGACTCGCATGGCTCTTTTGTTCAGTAGATATTTGCTAAGAACGGGTTTTTTTTATGGAAATCGTCTTCCAAGAACGGTTACAGAAGGTTTCAGATAAAAAAAAATTCCCGTTTTTGAAATCCTACAGACGTAAAATTTAGTAAGCATGTTTCTTTAGTTCATTAGCTAAGAATGGATTTTACGAAAACCTACCTCCAAGATCTTTTGCGAGGGTGAAAGGGTGCTATATACGTAAAATTCCCGTTTTCGAACTATTAGATCTACATACTTGAAGTCTGGAAAGTATATTTATTTGTTGAATAGAAATCTATGAAAAACGGGTTTTTCAGTAATCCACTTCCATGGGGAGTTGCGAGGCGTATAAATAAAAAGTTCCGTTTTTGAACTATTAGACGCAGATACTTGAAATCTAGCAGCCAGGTTTCTTTTGATGAGTAGAGATTCGCTAGGAACTTATTTCACGGAAATCTACTTCCAAGAGGGGTTATGGGGGCATAAAAATAAGCAGTTCTAGAAGTTCAAGTCTTTTTTAAATTGAGAGAACGTGGGATAAGAGAATGTTTTTTTCAGCGCATATGAAGGCTTAATGGTAAGACTTATATAACAAATATTCGTATATCATAAAATACCCAGCAAAGCGGGCGGGTAAAGGATAGTAGATATTGCGCTTTTAAACCTGTTTTCCATTCTAAGTAGTTTATCAATATAAGTAAACATCCTGTTCTAACATGTGTGTTGATCTTTCTTTTTGGACCACCCATATACCATTTTTACCATGCACCTCGATTCTGCTCATTTGTAAAGGGAATAAAATTTTCAATATGAGTATTATTGATCACCAAAGATGTCATCAATCTTAACTGTAGTTAAACACGGTATAAGACAGCGTTTCTCAAACTGTGGGGCACGCCCCTCCCCTAAGGAGGGAGTGATAACCCTACCTGGGAGGCGCGAGCATATCGCGAAAATTTGAAAATAAAAGGTTTGAAATAATTATCAATTTGAAAAAATAATTACAAAATAAAATACATTCTTATATAATAAAAAAATGAAATACACATTCCCACTGATATAATACACAACACTTATATATCAGTACTGCACAAAGTATTTTTGATAATTAATTTATCAATATTCAATTGAAACAAGTTTAGTAATTACTAGCGACTCCCCTGGGCTTGTCATATACCCAACTTAATATTTATCTTGATAATTAGTGTCTTTATTATTAAAGTCGTATTGTATTGTAGTCAGGGACGTCTTAAGGCAAGGACCAATCGGGCCAGGGCCCAGTGCCTCATTTCGCTCTCGACTCCGGTTAGATCATCATCTGGATAATTTTAATGGTCAAATATTATTCCCGCATATATTCTCCGAAAAACAGGGGATTTCAAACTGCATGTCAATTGGCAAAAGTGGTAAGAATGTATTATTATGTGATGACCGTTGTCCATGTCTAGGCCTAAGCCTAATATCATAAACATTCATCCAACTCATTTAGTCGAAGTGCGGCTATCGGTTGAACCGGTTTGTGCCTTGGTTTTTGAGCACCATAAAGTGCAACGTGTGCACATTTATTTGTTTCAAATTACCGTTTGAACGAGTATTTGACAATGTATGCCGTATACTGTCTACTTTTAAAGATCTCAGACAGAGCCTATATTTGCATAGGGGCCAGAGCCTCAAAGAGTTTTAAGATGTCCCTGATTATAGTTTTACCATCAATGTACATTATAAATGCATTCAATACAGTGTTATTGTAAGAAAGGGGCGCGATGAAAATTATGACTGAAAATTGGGTCCCAAATGTTGGAAGTTTGAGAAGCACTGGTATAAGAAGAGAAGTTTGAGAATAATATATTTGTGTAAAGAAAACATGCTTTATATACATAAGGTTGGGGTAACACCTGCATATATGTATATGGGAATATAACCATATATATCTAACATCCGTACAAATGTTTTCTTCGTCACACAAATGTCATGTGAAATACTTGTTTGTACTGGAAATCTACTCCTGTTTTTCTAAGTCAAAGTATGACTTCAAATATATTGGTATTTATTCTATTCTTGGAATTATAACGAAAAAGTTAGTAGCTTTGAACTAAAGAAAAGTATTTCTGTTAAATTATTATTTCGAATCAAGTTTAATTATGAATAGTTACAGTATAGTTAATAAGGGCTGAAAAAATTACGATTAAATTTGCTTGCATCATTTGTTGCTTATATAATAATTGCTATTTTTTTTAAAGTACGAATTTTAAGTATGAATTGCATTTGAAAAGATACTTTTACATGCGTTTTTGAATTATGTCCGACTGGTTGGGACAACTTTTTTTTTTTAAATGGAGATATGGGGATTTTTTGTTGTTTTTAGATTTGGTGTAGTACATTTTGTGAAAAATATGCTAAAATTAAGAAGAGAAAAATAAATGATTATTACTAAAATGGGAAAAAATGGGTAAAAATTGACAAAAAATAACATAAACGCGGCCCATTCGGTACCAAAAGTTTATGAACAAATTTTCAATTTTTCAATTCTAATGTGTTGGTATGTTATTCTATTTTGAAGTGACTTTCAGGATAAGAGATGTTTTAAGTTTTACAAAAACTAGAGCACTTTATCTTAGTTGTTATATGAAACTGTTTAAAAAAACTGTAAATTTTGTAATAAAACGGGGATTAATAAATCTGAAGGTTAAAACACTTCTACCATTATACAGAACATTCACAAAAAATTTCAGTTAATTATTTTCAAATCTTTTTGAGCAGTCTCTCTGTCCCGTTTGAGTATTTAAAAAAAACACATTTCGAGTAAAACGCGTTTTAAAGTATGACATCTTGCTTAAAGTAATGTCATCCGCTCTTATTAAACACTTATAATTTTTGTTCTAGTGAACGGAAAATAATAAATTTGGTATTTTTATAAAGCTAGTAAGATGTCCTATAAAATGAAATCATAAAAAAAAATGTCAATTTTTTGCAAAATTCACAGTTTTAAGGTATTCGCAAACCTTAATCACACAATGTATATAAAACTATCATTTTGACAGAAATTAATTGTTAAAAGACCCTATAAGTTTCAGAATATGTCAGGACGGATTTTTTAAACTAGTTTTTGAGAACTTTTAAAACTTTGTTTTTAACGTTTTCTTATTAACTTAATTTACCTTTGACTTTTTTTTTTTTACTTTTTAGAAAAATGCTTTACGTAATGTTTTTATTTATTATTTTTTGCATCACATTTAAATTAAATAAATAATTTACAAAAATATTTCACTATTAAATCATTTTATCGATTTAAATTTTTTTTTGTCTAATTAATGAATTTTTAAATTTCAGATCACAACATGAGCATCAATATTTCCTATTCATAATTTAATCAAAAGATAGTTTTTGTTGTAAAAATTAAACTGATTGATACAAAAAAAAGTAACTTAATATAAATAATTTTTTTTAAAAAAAAGTTGAACAAAATAATTAATTCACCTTTAGTTTCACAAAATTAATTGTTATAAAACCAAAACAGAAGCTGGTTTCTTTCCTGAAACTTGACATTTAGACTTAAATACTTATCTATTCCAGAAACAATCTTTGATTTCGGTAATTCATATAAAATATGTATTACTGTTAAAATGGATTGAAATACGATTCAACTCTTAAAACTAAAAATACGTTAACACGAAATAATACAACGGTCCCAACAAACTACCACGCATTTTCATGCATTTTTTCATATTAACACGAAACGAAAATTGCTTAACATGAAAAGATTTCCTTTCTGGGAATGAACAAAATACGGGAAACACCAGACGGTTTGATCTATCTTATTGTATTATCGGAAGAATTCATTGCAGTAGATGATGATAAAATATGTGCAGCCCCAATTATGGCAGACAAAGACATTTTGGAGTTTGTTCAAAGCTCAAAAAATATTATTGGTCAGATTCCGGTGACAAAATATGAAATGAATAATGCCTGTTCACACATCATCCAAAATAAGGAACGTCATGTAAAGTATGCACAGTTATTTAGACGCACATTCTAATGGTGAAATGAATAACAAAATTTGTTGTATAAAAAAACAATGCAAAGAAATATATCAGATTATTTCTCCAAAACTCAAAAAATGTTTTGTTGTTCAAAAAATTTAAAAATTTTGTATTACATTTCTTTTTTTTTTTCTTTTTTTTGGGGGGGGGGGAATATTTTCGTCTCATTGATTTTTATTAAATACAGGCATATATGCATATCTATGTAAATAAAATAAACTCTAACGAAATTAATTTTGTTAATTTATGGTTTTTTCGCAATATCCGTTAACACGAAATTCTTTTAACACGAAAAAAATATTTCAACCCCTTCAGAAACCTGTTAAGCGATTTTTAGTGTATTCATCCCCGTAAATATTTTTAAGAAATCGAATTAAAATTTTAT
This sequence comes from Trichonephila clavata, assembly GCA_019973975.1. Taxonomy (NCBI): domain Eukaryota; kingdom Metazoa; phylum Arthropoda; class Arachnida; order Araneae; family Nephilidae; genus Trichonephila; species Trichonephila clavata. The sequence goes on along the minus strand of BMAO01006038.1, from coordinate 152,210 downwards.
CATTGATTTTGTTAATGTGTGTTTTATGATTTCTTGAGTTACTCATATGGATCTATAAATGTTTTAATTTACTTAAGCAATAGCAATTCTATTTCAATTCATCAATTATTTTATTGATGTAAAAACTATGTATATAAACCAGAAGCAATACTATAAATCTATGGTAAATCAAGTTTTCAATTCTAATATTTATGCCGTCAAATACAAGGCGAAGGTTATGTTTAACATAAACTTGTTCAAGGACTTTTCAGATTCTTCTTGACATATTTTTTTCACGATAAAATCGGCTTCATCATTCAGTTTGCATCACATAAAATTGACAAAGAGGGGCACTCGTCTAAATTTCTTCATTCTTACTATAAATTCGCCTTGTCTTTTTCAATTATCGAATAGTTCTGCTAAAGCGTTTGTCATAAAACAAACCTCAATAAATTCTACTGCGGTGATGATATTCGAAAAAAACAATCAGTGTGTGAAATATATTAAAGAGACTAACTTCCCATTTTTTATATAGACTAAATAAACAGAAAATTACTAAAAAATTTTAGTACGAAAAAAAAATTTTGTTGAAAGACATTCGAGTAAGTTTTTATTAATGTCGCAGTATAAAGCACACAAGAAGGCACCTTGTAATCTTGAACTTTGTTCAAGTGATGAGGAAAACATCTGAGCTAGCCCTCACTCTTTCTCTCAGCACAACACTCAAACGTGAAGTTGTGAGATGAGCTATGTAATCCCTTAGTGTGGGAGGGTCGGAAGGAATACTAGCCATATCCAAAAATAACTTCAATTTATTCTCTGATACGAACAACAAGACAAATTCCGTTAACTAAAGTTAAGAGATGCACCCAAAATACCAAATATGGAAAACATTAGCGAGGCAGATGAGATACGAGAAGACTTAAAATTACGTCTAGGCAATATCTTCTAATTCTTAGTGACCTAATCTAATTTGATTCCTAATTGACAAATCGTCAACTTTAATATTACAATAATCAACTGCGAAGTATCCAAGCCTCACTTCACCTTTAATCAATCACTGCTAGCCGTAGTAGTCTAATCTCTTTCCAAACTCGAAAGTTTAATCTTTATATACAAGTCTTAATTTACATACTCCCATCTTCTTCGAAGGAAGGCTTTCAATAAATTAAATTTTAAAGACCCATTTTTCCCCAAGACAGAAAGAAAATTTCGAATAGACTCGTGGCAAAGTCTTTGTGTCTCTATGGATTTAACGTGCGTCAACCTTTTTACACGGTGGTTCTTCAGGGGCACTAGGACTCGAACTCATGGCACACTGATTATGAGTTCGTGACTACAACCACTAAGAAACCACGGTCACGTGCACACACACATATACATAACAATCATCATCTTTCGTATGTGCTAAAGCAATATTTTTAAGTTACTGATATATAAAATGTTACACATACATTTATATAATATTGTGTGATGAATTAAATAATTTTATATATAATTACGAAAACTCGCAAATATAAACCTCTTAAATATAAAGCTTACATTATGGATATAATAATTAAATTTAGAATTTTATATATTTAACGATTTTGAGAGAATTTTTAACACAATCAAGTACACATAAAAAAGAATTCAGTTAAAGTTAGATAATCCATAAAACAAAATAATAGCTACCTGTGAATTCAAACAAAAATATCGGGAAAAATTATATACCTTCCTTTTTCAAATTTTTAGAGAGGCGTTATCTTCATCGAAATATCTTTCATAATTCGGACTGAATTCTTTCTTTAAACCTTTCACGACTAAGGGAATTTTTTTTATTTCTAATGGGCTGCGGATTGGTGTTTTACCATTGCAGACCTAGTACATTCCCCGAAAGCTGATATCTCTTTTTAGTGCGGCACCATATAGGCGGATGCCAATCGCTGCAGGTAATTTTGGCGCCCAGTTTCCTACCCAGATCAAGGCACCTGAGCTCTGACGATGCGAATCTGTACTAGGATTTAATTTTGCCAAGAGCACCCAAGCCCAAATAGACACTCTAGGGATCCTTTACATGCCATATAATCATACGACATAGCCGCTGTCGATTTTCTGCATCATTAAAATCCAGCGACTTGGGTCAGGGTCGAACTCGCAAGCTTGGGTTCAGAAGGTAAGCGACAAACCACACACGGCACCCAGCCGGTTCAACTAAGGGAAGTATCTCTTCCCATTTTAAAGTTGGCAATTTTTGTATATAATTATAACCTCATCTGCATTTTTAATGCAGTACATTAAAACAAAACTTATGTCGAACGCAATTAGGTAAACAGGAACGTTTAAAAAAAGAATTTTCATAAATCAGTTTACTCCAAAGATAAAACTATGACGAGAAGTATTCTGTTATTATTTAGTTTATTGTGTCGTACACTATCTGGCCAAAAGTATCCGGACACCCAGTGGTATGGGCTTAGAGCGTCCTGAGGCACATATTAATATGATGTTGCCCCCCTCCCTTTGCATGAATGACAGCCTGCACACGTTTGGGAAGACTTTCCACCAATCTTTGATAGGTGAACATAGGAATTGCCTTCCAGGCGTCCATCACAGCTGAAGTGAGTGCTAGCAATGAGGATTGTCCATTTAGCTTGCTACGTAATCTGCGCTCTAATTCGTTCCAAAGGTGTTCTATGGGATTTAGATCGGGGCTCTGAGAAGGCCAGTCCAGTTTTTGAACACCCATGTCGTCAAACCACGTCTGGGCAAGCCTCTATGTGTGAATGGTTTCTGGAAGAGAAAAAATGGGCCTTTCCCGAAACATTGCCATAGAGTTGGGAGTGCAGCATTGTCTAGAATGTCCACATACATCTCAGAGTTCATGTTTCCAATCACAGGAACTAACGGACCCAGGCCAAACCACGAGAAATACCCCCACACCATTATGCTTCCACCACCAAACTTAACTGTCGGCACAATGCAGTCACTAAAGAAACGTTCGCCGGGCATCCACCAAACCCAGACGCATCCATCCGACTGCAAGACTGTAAAGCGAGATTCATCACTCCAAAGAACAGTTTTCCACATGTCCACAGTCCAATGACGGTGAGCTCTACACCATTGCAATCGATGCTTCGCATTCTGTGGAGTGATGTTTGGCTTGTGAGCGGCTACACCACCATGGAATCCCAAGTTTTTTAACTCTCGAAGGACAGTCCTGCTGCTAACACTAATTCCTGATGAACTTTGGAACTCCTGAGAAATTTCCACCAATGAGGACTTGCGATTTTTTTTCCATTACCCTTTTCAGGGTTCTGCGGCTGCGTTCACCAAGTATTTTCAGGCTACCGGTTCTTTTTTTCTGCCGTTTTACTGCCTCGACGTTCCCACTCCACAATTACATCACTCACAGTAGATTTAGGCTTCTGTAGAATGTCCGCAATCTCACGAACTGATTTCCCACAAAGGTGGCATCCCACTATATTGCAACGATCAAGCTCACTAAGCTCCTTTGACTTACTCATTGCCTCACAAACGCATAAATACAATCTGACAAACCACTACCAACACTTTTATAACTTTCAATTACGTATCAAATTGCGTCACTCGTCAGAACCACTTTTTTAATGGGTGTCCGGATACTTTTGGCCAGATAGTGTATAATAATATATTGCTGGGTTTTTCACATGTAATGTCCTTTTTTAAGTATAATGTTGTGCAATAATAAAGTACGTATATATTCTAAGGCAGAAAACTGATGCCTAATAATGGCAAATAGTTCTTATAGATTAATTACCGTAAAATCCGGTGTATAACTAGCACCTTACTTCGAAGCAGCAATTTTTAGTTTTCGCCGTATAACGCGCATCTTCTTTTCTACGAAGAAACATGAAATGTATGTGTGCAATGCTCTTATGTTTATTGAAGTCATTCATTAAGTATATTATTTTCCAAGCTTTAGAAAAAAATAGTATACGTTCTAGAATTACAACCCTTTAAGTTCATAAGGAATGACATTTCTTTTAAAGAAACAGAGTATTACGACGTATGTAGAAGTCTACTTTTTTCCCTATGTTCCTTTTTTTTAAAGCTCTCATTTTTTTACCCGGCGTATTACGCGCACCCTTAAATTTCGCTCTTATTTTTTGTGTTAAAAGTGTGAGTTATACGCCGGATTTTTTACGGTATATTCTATTCCCATAAAATTCCAAAAAACTACACAGTGTTTTGTATTTTTTGTATGACTTTTATTTACTTTACGTGTTTAACAAACTAAAAAAAAATAGTTTAATTCTAATATTCACTTTTAACAACCTTATAGGGAGGGTAAGGGGGTGCTTTTTTTCAAAAATCTCTAACAATGAACTTATTTTTTAAGGAAAAAAATCATTGCATTTATAGGAAATAAATTAAGAAAAAATATACATATATATTCGTACGACTTTCATAATTGATTATTTAAAGGGACAAAATATTCTTTTATAAATCTTCAAGAATTTTCTTTGATTCCGAACTTTTTTTTAAAAAATTTCGAATGCCTTTGAATTTAAGTAGAAATTCTGCTTTAAATCGAAAGAAAAATTTACAATTTTATGAATTCAAAAAATTTATTAATACTGAAAATTCATCTTGAAAAAAAGTGTAATAAATAAAAAAATAATTTTTAAAGCGTGCTACGATAAGAAATATAATAGGTTTCTCATAAGCCATTTTTCTGAAATCCACGTATTTTAATTGAATACAGCTTTGATATTCTTCATCAATCATGCATAGAAATTCAAAACAAACAAATTTTCTAATCATTAAAAACGCACAAGGAAAGGAATATTAAAATTGTTCTAGCCTTTTCGGAGTTAAAAACTCTGATTGTTTTTATTTATTATCAAAGTTTTTGTTTGTTTGGCACGATTATCATTAAAATCAGTGATGATGAAAGTACTTTTTTTTACTGAATAATACAAAGAAATAAAAGATAAGAGAGCACTATGTATAATGTTTTATTCATTTTTCTTTTATGAATTAATTTGAAATTTTAGAATTATTCTAGAATTCGAATTTCTTCTAGCACATGCTTGAATGAAAACTTCATGACTCATCAAATGTTTTCGTGAATTCAGCGTATATTTAAATGTTTTAAAAATTATAATTAAAACGCAGATTACTGTGAACAGTAATTATAAACCTCGAAATGCTTCTCTCAGAATTGTATGAAAAAACATGGTGCAGTCGACTCTCAATAATTCAAACCTACGACAGAACGAATCTCTCGCTAATTCGAAGTATATGCTCAGACCCTAGAAAAACTTGATATTTCGAACTAAAACAATACGTTTTAGTACCCTTAATATTTCGAAGTAAAATCTGTGGCTGGCCAGACTACAACACGTTATATAGTTCGTTTTATAAGTTATCTTATAAAACTCTCGGCATTTCGAACACTCACTATCATGTGCAGTCCTGTAATAAACAGGTTGGAGCTTACAAGTTTTGCGTTGCGTTGTCTCTGGGTGTCTCACCTGTAACAAGACAATCTGTCTGCTACTCCTTCTTAGTGTTTTCCGGTTCCGCAGGCGAAAAGACAGTTATTTTTCATTCCTTTAAGTGGACAATAGACCAGCCGCACCTGTTGTCAGCCATCCATATCTTTCGTTTAACACGTGGCCTTGCTACTCACGTGTCCAGAAAGGATGGTCCGCTATTGTGAAGAAGAGATGCGTAGAATTCTGTACGAATGTACTGTTTTAATACAGGACTTTTAACTTTTGTAAAATATTTGTGTACCGTTTTTTATTTTTACCTTTTAAAAATACTTTAAAAAAGTTTTATACATTTGTACGATTGTTGTTTTATTGCATAGTTTCAAATTTAAATGAGTTGGGGAAAAAATTTATCTTCGTGTATTTTGGGAATTTTTTCTACCCTCTTGATATTTCGAATTTTTTCATTGGTTCCTCCAACTTCGAATTGTAGAGAGCCGACTGTATTTAAAACTTATTAATTACATGGCTAATATAAAATTCTATTTTTTGCACGACATATATGTTTCTGAAGTATTTGTGCAAAAAATAAAATAAAAGTAATAATTTTTCTTAATTAAAATTAGAAGGATGCCGTCTTCGACCTTTGAAAATTATGTATATGAAAATTATGTATTATGTTATTTTGATTATATATACTATATTGATATATATATTTTGATTATAAATATATATATAATTAAAATCGTATGGAAATTTCTGTAAAATTAAGCTTAATTCAGCACAATTTCAGCTAAAAATTATATATTAAGATGAATTCTACTTATTCTAATAAAGAAATAAGCCATTTTTTGTCTTAAATTCTTATCCTTATCATTCCTGATGTACACATCATTTCAAGGAATACCAAACAACGCATTTGGATCAAAATTCCGTTTCCTGCAGACAACTAAACTCAAATCAATCAGCGAAATTGACGTATCTCAGATGTCACAGACAATATTTTTTTTATTGATTTCAGACAGAACAAAATCATTATATTGGGAATGTACTTTTGGTATGTTGAGGCGGATATTAGAGTTGATCGTGCTGACTGAATCAATCATTGTTAAGAACGGATGTACGAAGCGTAAGTGCAAATGTACCATCGAATCGTAAAAAAAATGCTGAATATTTGACACATTTATTGTTGAAGCAGCATCTCGTCTTGGCTATAACCTTATGTAATTCAAATTGACAAGGTCATGTTTCAGTCTCTAAGTCCTGAATCATGAGCTGTATTTACAAAATTAAAAGAAATATGTTTTCAACAAATAATCCTGGTCACGACTGGCGTTATTTCTGACGTGTCATACGTTCGAGTCTTGGTGCCTTTGAAGATCCCTCGTGTAAAAGGGAGGATGTTGTTGTTGTGTGTTTCATACCGGGATACATACGAAAGACAGATGAACAGAAACATACAATACAAACACAGAAGGATATAGACTTTTATTACAAACGATGATCCCAGCATAGAACAAAAGAAGGGGTGTGCGGCTTTCCATTCTAGACGGGAATCCATTTCAGGGGAAAGTCCAACTTTTCCCGAAGATACACCCATGTTTTATTCGGGATTCGAACCCGAGCCCACTTGATAACAAGCCGAGTGCCATAACCACCATACTTGGTAGGGCGGCAAAAAAAGGGGGCGGGGAGGTATGATGCATGTCAAATATATTGAGGCTCGAAGTCCTCACATATTTAGAGAGTGGGGTACTAGTTAAGGTTATGTTCTTAGTCACTTGGCCGTGGTTCAAAATTATGAAGTCCGTTGCCAGTAGCCATTTGAGTTACAGTGCAGAAGTGGATTTAAGTATATGTTCCACAAGTAAGTTCAGTACCAAACCCTGTGGACAAACTTGAATAATAGGGCGTTTGGTAGTAAAATTAGGGTTACAATAAAGAACGGATTAGTTACATTTTCTATAATTATTCATGCAGTTATCATCTCAAATAAGACACTTGCTGAGGTAATTAGTAAGGTAGGATGTCAGCTCAGAAATCCTCTTGATTGAAGGTTAAAATTGCGAGATCCTTCGCCAAAAGCCAAGTGTCGCTTTAGAGCCTGAACGTTTCTTTAGAAATCAACATAAATACATTTATTCTAGCTAAGAATCTCGGACAATTTTTTAAAATTTTAATTTGAAATTATATATATGTTTCTAAAAATTTATCCTGCTGCATTCAGGTGTACAGTACTTGGTAGCATAGTATTAAGCAGAAACTATATCTTTAAAATTGATAATGTATTTATTGAAGTTGTTGACTCTATTAAACATCTTGTTGATTCTATTAACTATTGACAACCGCTTGTCTGGTTTCCTTATAAAAGTTATTTTTTAAAAGAGATAATTTTTCAATTGTTTTTACTTTTAACCGATATTGCTTTCATAATCCATCTTTAAAAATTTTAAATTATGGTTCATTACTATGCTTGAACTTATTATTATTATCTATGGTGCGGAAATCTGGAATGGCCCATTTATCTTTCACCATATCAAAACACTAAACTCTACGTACATATATATGCCCCTCATACGTTATACATGCACATACAACACACAAATATTAAAATTCAAGTTTTAAAATCATATAATTTTATATATTAATGAACAGTCGAACTGTTCTTAAAATCAATATGTTCAGAAATTTATAAATAATATCCATCTATGTTGTTTAGTAGTATAAGTAGTCATGGAAGCTTCTTGCAAAAAATAAAATAAAATTCCAAGAAAATTGTATTCAGCTTCAAAAAAAAAATAATGAGAAATAACATACATCTACCTAAATATCTTCTAAATACCTAACATACCATTATAGAAACAGGTGGATAAAGTAATAAATAACGCGCTGGAACATATCAAAATAGAGATAGTTCATTACACTATGTTTGCAAAAATTCTTTTCGAATCCAAGTAAATATTCAATTAAGCAGTTTATCCACTTAAAATAATGTTCGATTTTCCAGTTTATGTAATCATTATGATCGAAGTATTCTATAACCAGGAAGAAATATTAATAAATTGTTCATTTAAGATACCTTAATTAGAGAAACACTATCGGAAGCTACAATACACAGCCTAAGCAGTAATGCATTGCTAAATCTTTGTAGCTTTTGTGAATGTATAATATAAAGTAGATTCGTATATAGTTAAAACTACAATATAATAGCTTAAAGAGATTTTAGTGGGTTTATAAAATGTGATTACAATTTTCAAATTGAATTGTAACAAATATGTATTTGTTATCTCATTCAACTAAATTTGGTCTCAAACCTTCTTTAATTGTTGATGGTTTCAAGAATTTTGTTGAAAAAAATTAATCACTAATCACAGGAAATGCTGTGGTCCTATTTGATGAATGAAGGTGTTTGTATTAAATAAAATTGAAAGTAATAAAATCTTAATATTTTTAATCACTCTATCTTAAAAACTATCGGTTAATCAAAAACTTCTTACTTTTATGTTTTAATAATGTTTTTGAGGGTTATTTCATGATATTACGATAATCATGAAATATAACTATTTATTATGAAGTATAACTCTTAACATATGATTATTAATGTATCGACTAAGTTCTCCATTACTACTAGTAAAATACAATGGTTTTATTGTAATGGTTTACACATAAATCGGAGTAATGACGAAATAGTTTACGAAAGGGACATTTTGTCTATAGTCTCATTTTTTTATTACTTGCTTACACAATGCCTAATTAATTTTTAGAACATTTGTTAAAATAATTGTCTTCAAAAGAGAAATTTTAACCTCAAATTCGATCGAATTAATTTTTAAAAATAATAATACCTAGAAATGTTAAACTTAACGTGATGTGTTTGAAATTAGAATAAAATATTAACCTTTGTTCTTGAAATGAATCACATAAATCCTGTTCGACCAATTGAAACGAATCACCGAGCAAATTGTTGACACGTGACTTAATATTCGGAGACAAAGACTGAGCAACGCAATAGCACTTAAAATTCCATGCAATTCGTTTCACATTGCATTGTCTGGGAGACATAAAAACTTTGATTTAATAAAACTCTTACAATTTATAAGTGAAATTTTTTTGTCTTTGGCTTTGTGTGTAATGAAAAGGAAATTGAGTAAATTAGTAATATTCGAATTAGCATCGAAATTTAATATGCTTCGCTTACAAACTCAGTTTTGGAAATCCTATTTAAAAAGTTTGTTTATGAATTGCTTTAGTTGATAAGTTACGAGAATGGCTTCAAATACTGGTTGCCAGATTTACAAAAATTCGAGACAGTTTTATGTATTTTTTATTTATAAATAACGTTTAACTATAATTATAATAGAATATACTTAAGTAATTCAAAATAAATTTTAACAACAATCCAATAAAACACAAATTTTTCAAAAGAACAAACAAAAAAAATTGGTTGTTTGCTTTAAAAAAATTCGAAATAATCACCAAACACCAAAATTCTTTCAAGCAAATAAAATGATAAATACTTATAAAATACCAATAATATGTAAATTATAATCCTTTCCAAACTTCTTAACTGATAGAAATAATTTCAGTTAAAAAACAAAGTTTTAAAAAAATGAACAGAGAATTAAAATTAAGCTAGTCGGCAAAAATGGCAATTTGTCAATTTTTTCGAATTTGGTAGACTTAAGCCTAAACCTTTCTATACTTCTTTTTTTGCTCTTCAGTTTTTCGATCTTATTTGCTGAGAAGTCTTGCATTCTACTATCTTAAAAATTATTCGATACCTTTATCCAGAAATAATATTTTGAATCGCATTTTCATCTGTAAATTATTTGATTGGCATCGTAGTTCAACTTGAACAACAACAACGAAATTCGAATAACTGGTGAACTGTTGCAGTTTAGATCCATGAAAGCGACATTTGGCACTTTTTTCAGCGTTCACTAAATAGAACAGCTCATTTAATGTCACTTTCACTGAGTGAACTATAATAAGGTAGTGATAACCTACTTTTTTTAGCACTATGAAGGCAGTTGTCCAAACTTAATCGACAATGTCATAATGGCAAGATCTAGCGGAAACGGTGGGTGATTTTTTTTGCCATAAGCCTTCGGTCCATAAAGTCGATTTCGGGTAATTACAGATATAAGATAATTGCTTTTTAGTTCAAGGGTGTTTGAATTTATCACGGTGCAATGAACTGAGATATTTTTTATTTTTATTTTTCCAGGAACTTTTTGTTTTACACATTATGAAGTTCATTTTGATAATAATATGAGTTCAAGTTTATATGAAATAAATATTCTCATAATTAATAACCTAGGCTATATTTAGGTATAATGAGATAATTTGCTGTTACTTTCCAATTTGAAGATGCCTAATGGGACGATTTCCTGTGTCTTTCCGATTCGAAGGTCATATTCTATTTTGCTTTTATTTCCGTTGCCATTAGTCTCAAATTTTTAATAATATTTAAAGAGTTATTATATCACACGAGCATATATTTTAAATAAGATTATACACATAATTTAAAATATAAAAGAAAAAATTATACTTATTTCGAACATACTATTTAATTTTAAAAATTGCATCACAAGATGCATGGAATATTTTCTGAACGACTAGCCTCGACCCTAGTGGGCTCCTAAAGCTTAACAAGGGACTTAGTATTCTAAGCCTGGAGCGTGCAAATAGTGGCCCTCAAATTTTTTTGCAGTCAAAGACAGCCAGAAAACCAAATAGACAGAAAATGTTCTTTATATGTGGGTCAACATATATTTGAGAGAAAAAATTTTCTTGTATGAAGATCAAGGAGTGCAAATATAGATGCAAGGTAGCTGGCATTAACCTGCAGGCGGCAATGAGTACAATTTATACCTTCTCTGAGATGCAACGTTAACTAATGAATGCAATCATTTTAAAAAGGTTCCTAATAACAATGCTTCTACAATGTGGCCTCCAGCCAAAACAATTGCCCATCCCTGTTCTAGGGAGAATACTTAGGTTAGCACAGTTTCAAGACTATTACAGTTAAACACACTCTCACGTACACAGTGGCTGGTGGCAGTGGCGGCATTTGGGAACTAAACGTGGGGAAGAGGGGGGGGATGTACCAACAACAAAATGTCCTAGGAAATCTGAAAAAAAAAACACAAATAGGAAAGAGAGATATCTGGAATTTAAGTAAATGGATAACGCCCGACCTTACGATACAGCACATTCCAGAAAAAAATTCATGGTTTTAGGGTGGAAAATTCATTTTCGTTTTTCCATAGGAAAATTTTTTTTGGCTTATCAACTATATTTATCTTTGGACGAATGTAAGAATGGTATAGAGTTTAATAATATAAACTTAAAAAGATAGAGGTGTCTTTTTTATTTTTAAAAGTAAAATAAGGATTTTTTTAAAAATTGAATTTATAATTATTACGCTAGGAAAGGATTGCCTAAATAGAGGTTATATTTTGATGAATACAATTATCTTACGAAATATACAAAAGCATTTTTGTTTTTTCTTGCTACAGCTCAAAAATTAGATAAACGTTTTAGTCACCTGAAATTATAGTAAATGTTACTGAAAAAGTTTGTTATTCATTAATTTATTTAGTAAATAATAATGTCTTCACAATAATGTATCCCATATATATAAATAATGTCTTCCCCCGTATTGCATTTATTTATTAAAGAATTTTTTTTTCATTTTATTCTAAGTTGTTTTAAGACTGTTGAATAATAAACTACTTATAGAAACATGCAGTGATATAAGATTATGCTGTTTAACATCTGATGTATTTAGCATCATTTTTAAAAGCAGGAACAAAACAAAAAATACATCACACGAAATTGCTTTCAATAAATGCATAAAAATTGTCAGCCAATAAAATGCTGCAATACTGTCATCCTATCAATTCACTGCATCACGCGACAAACATAATAAATTTATAAAACTTTTTATTGATCCTAGGCAATATATATTCCCGACTTCAACCTTTTTGAGAAGCAATCAGTCTCCCACTCGACATGAGAATGTGTAACTGAAGTAAATTAGACATCTGTGGAGAAAGTGAGGAGACAGCAAGTTATTTTCAGTTTGTGGCAGGCGGTTTATTTTGAGTTTGATATCAGTTACTGCGTAGGTACTTTTTTCGTATGAACAGATTAACTATCAAAAAGATTCTATTTATGCCTAGTAAAAAACACAAGGGTGTGGCTAGGGGTTCTAAACCCTCCCATGCACCAAGTTACGTGTTTTTTGAAAAATATAAACCCCTCCAAAAAAAAGAGTTTGAGTACGTCTCATAAAACACTTGTTAAATTTTTCGTAACCGAGAAAAATATATATGTAAAATTTGATTTTATCTATCGACTATTATTTAACAAAAAAAGGTAATTTTGCATTTTTTTCTATTTCTAATTTAATTTGATCCATTTATATAAAACTGAAATCACCAACAGTCAATTATAATTAACAATTATGCAAATGCACGTGCACTCTCTTCCAAACACATATATGTGCTTATATATAACCATTAATCGTGTACCAAGTTGCCATAAATCTTTTTAAAGTTGTGGCAGGTTCTATTTATGCCCTTTTATTAATTCTCTTGGGAAAAATGCTTCTTTAATTGTCGTTTGTATTTGAAACCGTCTTCCGTAGAGAGAACTTGATTTTATGCTAATTTTAATGCTATTTAAACTCTAGCAAAGTATGTGTTAGTGTTAGTCGTTAGGTTGCTATTAAAGGGAAATTTGCGAAGTGACTCTCGGAAGTCCTTGATGTACTTGAAAAGAAGCTTTAGACCGGAATATCCAGCTGACCCGGGCAAGAACCTGACGAGTGCTATTACATCGGATCCCACTCATTTTAGGGCATAACTATTAGAAGTTTAGGGTAGCCATTAAATTTGACTGCTCCCTCGGTTTATAATCTTGCTTGATAGTAAATTAGTAAATTATTGGTCGTAAATTAATAAGTTCTGGATAGTGAATTAATAAATTATTGATGTAAATGGATAAACAAACAAAATTAGTTATTTGTATAACATATCTGATCCTTCAGTGTCCCTAACTCCACCCGCCACAGCAGCGTCGCGAGAAAGCTAAACTATAATAAGAAGTATAAACTAAACTATATAAACTCAGTGATGCAACAGCCCATGAGGGCCAAGGTCTACTGTGCTCATCTCGGTATACGGGACCATTGGGCGCTGAGGTGCATGAGCAGATGTCCCGATCAGGTGGTCAGCCTGAAGCGAAACCCCCAGGGTTTAGTCCCCAAGAAAGCTTGCTACTCATTTATCGACCCACTAAAGGAATGAAAAGGCTGAGTCGACCTTGCCAAGCCCGAGGATAGAACCCCGGATCTGTGGTGTGGACGCGAGATTCGCTACACTCGGTCACTGGGCCTCCAATTAGATGTATAACAAGGCAGTATAAATCAAAGTTAAAAGGTCCCAATATTACACATACACACTTAAATTTTCTCTCAATGGATTTTATCTCATGATTATTGATAATTAATTTTATTTCAGTATTCATTATACTTTCGATCGAATATTAATTGTTTAATTTTTGGCAACCAATGCCTGGATAGCTAGAGTTTTAACGCATTACAACGAAGCATTCGGATGTCCATTTAGAAGACATTCTAACGCTAACTTCCAAGCAAATGATGTTCCTTCGATTCAAGTGGACTATACCTGGGGTCTTTAAACTATAGCCCCCGGCCAGATGAGGCCCACAAGGCCCTTTCACCCGCCCCGCGGAGACCTATTTATCAACAAAAAAATAAAATTACGGGAACTTCTCATATCCTGCCAAAATCTGACGGAATATGTTATTACATATAGCTTTATTGAAAGAAGCAATATAAATACATAAAAAACAGCTCAAGAGTAACACGCAAGAACAATAATGGCTAACAATAAAGAACAAACATATAAAGTAAGAACCAGGGCAGAAATTAACATGGGAACAATAGCAAAAAATTAAAAATTTAAACAAAAAGAAAAGGAACACAAGAGATGTAGTCTTTACAAAGAGTTGTCAAAGCTCTGGCATTCCAGATCAGTTTGCTTATCTCATCACGTTTTTGAGACTCATTATCTAGTTCTGGGTATATAAGATGCTCTGCATTCAGGATGTCCGATTTATAAACTTGACATATGCTAGATAGAAAGATGGCTATTTTATTAAGATGATGTGCTATGCAATCAATCCTGAGCTGTTTCCAGTTTGAAGTTTAACACAACCTCTTTACGGAACCTTTGACAAAACTTTTTCTCTCACAGTGCCTTGAATGTTAACCTAAAATTTGCCTGTTGATTTTGCTTCCAGGTCAAATTTAAGAGTATCCAGTAATTTCTCAAAAATAAGTTTTTTAAAGGACTTTGGAAGATGTTTGTCTTGTGTCCAGCAAGTCTGCCATTTCATAACCGTCGATACCCATTTGTGAAAGGATCCATTGAATAATAAATTATAGTTAAAAAAAATTAAAAAACTTTTTATAGTTAACGAACTAAGTTGTAACTCAATCTTTCAGTCGTCCAATCTGGAATCAGTCGACAAATTTGGATATGGGATCTGAAATGAGTCACCAGATGCGGGATGGGATCTGAAAATGGGAAATCGTTAATTCTGATGATTCTGATCAGGACAATGGAACAAAATTATTAAAATTACTGTACTGTCATAGGTCCTGGACATGTGAGCAAAATTTCGAATTAAACTGACTTTTTAAAGTGGGTAAAAATTGTTCAAAGATTTCGTTACATACAAGTGAAGCTTATAAAAGGGTCTTAACAACGATTGTTCTATTGCATTAAAAAGAAAGTTCAGGTGTAATATTGTCAAATAAAAACTTCTATATGTGCTTAATATTTCAAAGCTATACTTTTTGCTCATAGCAGATGTTGGTTTGGCAACGATGAAATACTTTAATTCTGGATACTGCAAAAATTCAGGAAATAAAAGTAATAGTACTTCTTTATTTGCAGATGTTTCAACTTCAACCGAATATAATTCTCCTTTTCCAATTTTCTTCTAATTTATCAATTCCATCTCTGTTTCTATATTTTATATCTTCTATAATTCAATTTTCTTTTCTAGTAACAAGATTGAATCAGTAAGAAATTTTTGTATTTTTTGAGGGACATGAAAATAACTTATATTTAATAAAAAATCCTCTTTCATGTCTAGCGGAAAATAATTTTATAAAAATTCAGTAAATGTGTTTCATTTAGTTTTATTCCTTAATAAAATAAGTGAACCAGATTCAACCAGATTCTACCAGCGTTTTGAAAGATTTCAAAGTCCCTAAAAATTACGCACCAAATTGGAGCACATCAATTGACCGAACATGTATTTAAGCTTTGTGACGCACACACACACAAAAATGGTACGTCCTGTGGAATGATTACCAGATAAAACAAGTCTTTACGGTGAACTCTACTTCAAACTACTCTGGGTTTTTATTATTTTTTTCATCAGATATTTTTCCTGAAAAAACCTTGAAAAAAAATGAGGCAATTTTGCCGAGTTTAAGAAATATGACTGAAAGGAGATAAGTGTTTTTTTTAAAATGTCCTCTGTGTAGATTAAATCAAGCTCTAGAATTTTGTTTTATCGAACTGAAAAATGAAATTGGAAGGGGGAAAAAAAAGACCTCAAAGAAGCAAAATCAGAACACTTTCCGTTAATTGTTATTAAATATCTTCGATTTTAATAAACGTCTCAATTTATTAAAATTTACGATACTCAACTTAAATCGTTTCAGAATTCATGTAAAAACTAAATACCATGCCCTTTACAAAAACTCCTGTAGGCTTTAAATATCTGCAGACCGAAAATTATAAGTTTGAAGTAGTTGAGATAATTTTGCCTCTTTGGGCTAAAACATTAACATTCACAATGATATTAGTGCTGAAATTAAAAGACTTATTATTGCTTCTAATCGCTGTCTCCATGGTCTAAGGTCATTCTTAAAGAAAGACATACAAAAATTACGCTATATAAAACAATCATCAGACCCCTATTTACCTATGGATCTGAAACTTGGACTAGATCACAGACTGAACACCTAGCCATCTTTGAGCGAAAAGTTCTTAGATATGTCTTTGATGCTGCGAATGAGAATGGATTATGGAGACAACGACGTAATTTTGAATTCTTTCAGCTATTTAAGGAAGCAGATGTCATTAAATCCATCAAGATTGGTCTTTTGAGGTTTGTGGGCCACATCTGCCGTATGGACCCTTCATCCTTGACGCTCAGAATTTTTAATTACAAACCTATTGGAACTAGAAATAAGGGTAGGCCCAAATTGAGATGAGATAATTGAATGGAGGACGATTTTAAAAATTTAAGAGTTACTGGAGAACTGTTGCCAAGCGGAGATCGGAATGGAAGAGGGTTCTTAAGAAGGCTTTGGCCCACCCAGGGTTGTTACGTCAATAGAAGAAAAATTCATATAAAACCATACACTCACAGGAAGCAAACGGAGAACTAAAGAGCTCATTTTATTTAAATGATTTACGATAGCAAAAAAAAATACAAAAACAAGCTCCATAAACAAGTGAGTACAAATGTTGCACACAAGGGCATTTGTCGACAGATCTCGTAATTTTGAATCATGGTCAAGTGACGAGGACGACACTTGAGCTGGCACTCCCTCCCCTAACTACCACACAAAAGGGAGGACGTTTGAGCTTTCGACAGATTTAACGTGCATAGCCCCCCTACACGGCGGATCTTCAGCGGCACTAGGCTTGAACTCGCGCCGGTCACGAGTCCATTACCTTGACCACTAGTCTACCGTGACCACCTCCAGTCCTCGCGTGTGGGAAGGAGTAACATCATTTGATTTGATTTTAATTTATGTTGCACTCTATGGCAATACGAGGGCTATTGGTGACGGACCTCGTAATTTGGAACCAAGATCAAATGACGAGTATGCCACCTGAGTTGGCACCCCTTTCTTCTTTCTAAACTTCCCCACCGCGCAAAAGAGAAAACCTTGATAACCTCTTTACATGACGGGTTTTCAGTGGCATTTGGACTTGAACCCGCTACTCGACACCAGAAATGGAACACAGACTTCTCTTATCTTAGGTGCGGAGGCTTGCATTCTAAGACATACGTAGACGAAAGCTTCGAGGGCTAATATCTGTTCTTGCTTAAATTTAGATTTTAATATTGAATTTGTTGATAAGTTGTTTCCTCTCCTTCATTATAGATATTTTCCCCCACAATTGCAAAATGGTGCATTTTCCATTGGAAAATTATTTAGTTATGCAAAACACTGTGTTAATTAAGATGTATACAATTATCTCGTGGAACCAAGATAGTAAACAATACAATATTCACAATCTAGTAGGAAGCATACACATAAAAATAAAACATTTTTATATATTTATTTCATTATATTATAATAAAAGTTTAAAAAGTGTTGCAAAATTATATATAAATAAGATATATATAATAAAATATATATTTTATTTATATATGTTTATTAATATAAATAAAAGTTTCAGTTTTAATGAATAGGATGGATTTTAGCTACTTGTATAATTATATACAAACTTCATAGAAGTAATAATTTTGCATACATATTTATAGGTTTCTTTTCGATTTTTTATTGTGACTCGTGGAACCCCCGAGTATGCCTTGTGGAATTTCAGGGTGACATGGTTTATACTAAACTGGTATGTACTAATTTAGTATATGCCAGAGCTAGAAGACCATTGGTATATTCTAAATTAGGAAAACTTCACTTCGCTTTCGTATTAGTATATTTAAAAAAGTCAACTTCAAAAAATGAATACAAGCTCACTGAAAGTAGAAAAATCGATTTAAGCAAATAAAATTATAATAAATAAAACAAATAAAATCTATTGATTCCCTTTAATTCCTGTTGTCTCAAACAACAGAGGTTTTTAACCTTTTGGGCCGTTATGTAAAGCTCAAGGACCTCTTAGCTTACGAATGTGTGTAAGATCTATGTGATAATCTAATCTAGTCAAAATCTCTCACCCATTTATTTATAATGAGAAAAGAATGTATTTTTTGTAGTAGTTATGTAATCAATAACATGAATGTATAAATAGGGACGAAATAACTGATTAAGGTCGCAAATTTCATTATCTGTGTTGTTCGTGGAATCATAGTATACCGTTGGACAAAATATTGAGAAGGATTGTATGTTAAATTCAACGAAACCTCAAATTTCTCACCTATCTTGATGTAAAAGTTATATGAAGAATGCATCAGTTCAAAGCCCTTTATCTGATCTTGGTTTAACCCCTTAACTGGTTTGTCCGTACATCGTAAGGGCTACCGATAGCTGGCCATAACCGGTTTGCCCCTACGCTGTAAGGGCACTGATATTTTCTTCTTTCCATCTTTGATTTGCGCATATTTTTAATTTTTATTGTGAGATTATTAGTGCTAGTGTGTGTGTTTTTAAAATAGGCAGTTTATCCATGGTATTGAAATACTTCTCATCCGGGATTTTCTTTGTGGAGAAAGCGTGAATTTTTTTCATTAAAGGCAGGAATTTACATTCTTGAAAATATATTAGATAAAGAACAGGGATTGGCAAGCCAATGTGCAGTTTTTTGCTTGAGAAGAAATGGAAATGGGAAGAGAGATAATACAAAAAAGTGCAGTTTTTTTGTTTGAGAAGAAATGAAAATGGGAAGAGAGATAATACAATAAAGCCGACATCATCTCTGTCTGAATGCAATGTAAGATTTAGTATTACACCATGCTTTCAGACTGTGTGCACACACACACAAAATCCTCAACCGTTTGAAAGAGGTACGAACATGGAATCTTTTTGTAAGTATAAAAAAAAATTATTTTAGGATATATGAAACACATTCTTCAAAACATGTAGAGTGTACTTATAAAAAGCAAACATTTAGGGGGTTTTGTGTTTCACAATTATAAAATAAAAAAAATGTGAAAACTTTAAAATTGAAATTTAAAATAAAATTCTTCCATTTTTGCATTCTGTTAAGTATTATACTTAAATTTATGCAATTAAAAATGTGCCCTATTTTGGAACATTTTGGTCCAAAAAAAATTGTCTGCTTAAAGGGTTATATCAAAACCAACTTATTTGTATTCAATTGAACAATTCCAGATTTTTACTTCTGTTTGATACTAAAAACCATTTAAAAAAATTATAGCTCAAGAACGCGAAGGGGAACCATTCGAATTTTAAGATAAAACATGACAGCAGGGACGTGTTAAGGAATAGGCCAACTGGGCTCAGGCCCAGGGCCTCACCCTTAGGGGAGGGTTTCGTTTCGTTTTAGAGTCTGTTTTAATAAGATCATGATCGAGATAATTTTAATGGTCAAATACTATTCCCGTACATATTCTTGGGGAAAAAGGGAATTTCAAACTACATGTCAGCTGACAAAAGTGGTAAGATTGTATCATTAAATGATGGCCGTTATCCATGTCTAGACCTAGACCTAATACCATAAGCAATCATTCAACTAATTGAGTCGAAATGCGGCCATCGGTCGAGCCGGTTTGTGCCTAGGTTTTTGAGATTGTGAGTCGTGCTCATTTATTTGTTTCAAATTACCATTTGAACGAGTATTTAACAAAGCATGCTATATACTGTTTACTTTTAAAGATCTCTGGTATAAGGGCCCAGAGCCTCAGAAAATCTTAAGATTTCTCTGGGCCTAGGGCCTCAAAGAGTGTTAAGACGTCCCTGCATAACAGAGTTAAAAATGATTTTCTAAATGCGATATTTATAAGAGAAAACTTAGAGGGAATAGAAGTATCTTAACACACATTTTGAAGTTCCTAACCTTGAACAACTACATAGCGCGTAAAGAACTTTTTTTGCATAATAACCGACACTTGATACCTTCAAGTTTTTTTTAAACCCCTTTATAATTTTGAACCATAGTCAAATAATTAGGTCGGATGCTAAGCCAACACCCCGCCTACGCCACGCCAATATCAGAACTTCGCCGACAGATTCAATATGTATCAGTTCTAGCCCTTAGGGCTCAAATTAACAGTTTAACAGAAACATCTGGCAGTGGGTAGCCTAGTGGTTAGAGCGTCGGATTCCAAGCTGGAGGGACTGGGTTCGATGCCCGATGCCACCAAATACCCTCCGAGTACACACGGAAAATCAGTGGGTCCGAATGTCTTGTGGGAGGTCATAGCAGAAAGCACCAGTGCAGGGGGCTGGAGGATATTTCCCTCCCCTCCAGTTACGTGCCTAAATTGTGGAGGTGGAGATAGGTGGTGTCGCCATCTATCGTTAAGAAGGAAGCCTGTCTCACTGGATCTGGCAACTTTCATTCCTTCCCTTCGGGAAGGATACGACGACAACAACAACAGAAACATCGTGTCCTAGAAGCCTAATGCCAAAATGGGTAGGGGAAAAAAAGCTTTATTGCAGGAGTGGTTCTGCAGATATAGTTTTTGGAAGGGGATGACAAGATGCAATCGCTCTTTTCAGACATGCTCTATAGAACTAAGGTCAGGAGATCTGGATGGTTGATTTATCCAATATCAGCACCAATATTTTAATAATGAATTCCAGTTAGTTTTAACGAATCTCTTCAGTCATCTTTTTTTTGTGGCAGGTCAATTATTTGACCTAAGCGAGACGACATCTGATCTTCGGTCATGTGGAACACCATCTCACTGTTACATAAAAGATCAGTTGTACAGTGGTTCAGCCATCTTTAAAGAATAAATTAATAGTGGCAATATGTAAATCTTTACATTACCGAGCCAATCAAAAGATCTTATATATTTGCGTATGTATTCCACACAGCGACATTTTTGTGTACAGGTAGTGTGCATTTTCCTATTTGAAGAATATTTAAATTTAATTTAATTTCGAGTAATTTAAGTTTTAAAATAAAAGTAAATTTAACTTTTTTAGAAGTCGAAATCTAATATGTAAGGACAATAAAACTCTATTTTTTATCCAACATAATTTTTAGTTTACTTAATATTACTAGCTAGTACACCCTTAATATTACTAGCTAGTACACCTAGCGTGAGTGAATATTAACGTCCCACTGTTCAGCTACACGAGGGCTTTTGGTGACGGTCCGCGTAATTTTGAACCATGGTCAAGTGACGCGGACGACACCAGAGCTGGCACCCCCTCTCCTAACTACCACACCACACCAACGGGAGAACGCTTGAGCTCTCAACAGATTTAACGTGCATCTCTCCCCTACACGGCGGGTCTTCAGTGGTACTGGAATCGAACTCCTGACATGCTAGCCACGATCCGATGCCTAGACCACTTGGCTACCGCGGCCACTTCACACGGGTGAATTGAAAAATTAAACAATACAGATTGTGAAGGATAAAGAAGTTATTTAATGAGTTAATTTTACGTGAATTGCAAATTAAACACACACAAAAAAAAAAAGCTTTTCGCATATCTCAGTTGAACAAAAAAAAAAAAAAAAACAATATTTGTGTTAAAATTTAAGTATGAAGGTCTAACAGATGATAAAAAGGGTTTTTTTTAAATGTATGTTGTTGTTGTTGCTAATGCCACCTATCTGACGTAGTCAGATCAAGGCCCACGAAATTCATCAGGGCATCGGGCTATATTGTACGCCTGTCGTTATCCGTAGCTTTGAGCACCATGCAGGTGACAGTACGATTTGACTCGGTTCCACCCCAATTTTGAGGGAGAACACCCTGGGAGTGGTCAGGGGTTTCCCACCTCTCTTCCCCTTCCACCAACCCCACGAGAGGACTTGCGGCTCGACGGCTATTTAGAGTATCCCCATGCCGCGAAGACACTATACATTTACAAACATCCATGTCCTCTCCAGGATTCGAACCCAGGCCCTACGGCACAGCAGTCAGCGTCGCTAACCACTATACTGGATGGGTGACTTTTTTTTTATTTAGAACACCCCGTAACTCTCTTATGGGACTATTTTTGAAAACATCTTCCTAAGCTAATCTCTGCTTAGCAAAAGTAACACATTCTTACAAATTTTGTATAATAAATGCTTAAAATAATGTAAACAATTTATATCTGGATGCGTAATACGTTAATATTACTTTCTGTTGTATTTATTTTATGTTTAAATCGCAAGCAACGCCGTTCCTTAGATTATAATGGCGATTCAAAGGAAACATAACGAATCGTTGGCGATAGAGCCAAGGTGGCATCATTTTTGGCAACCATGTTGGCAACTTCGCAACTGATTGAGCGGTGCAGAAGTTGATACGCTGTAGCGCAACCTGGTGGGGAGCTGCAACAAAGACAATAGCACAAAAACCTTCTCCATAAAAAATACATGCCAATTTTCATAGTGATCGGTTGAATGGTGTTGGAGTGAAGCTATTTTATATATGTACAAACATCCATTTATATATATATATAGATTATAACTTTTTATTATTTTTTGTACTAATACTTGACAAAGTAACATACAATAAATCATTTAGGCCGTGGTAGGGCTAAGTGGTTCTGGAAGTGAGTTCGTGATCTATCATATTCCAATAAGCCACGTATTCTTGTACTGATTCCACTATAGATCTGTCTTGTAGAAGGGTTGACGGTCATTAAATTGGTTGAGATTTAAAATGTTCACATAGACGCGATGTAGATGTGGATTATGAGGTACAAACCAATGCGTTTATCTCGTCATTTGACCGTGGTGGAAAATTATGAAGCATATCATTCGGAATTGGCGAATATTTGAGAGGTAAGAACGGGCAGCAGAAACAATGCTCAGTGTATAAGAATCGTTAATAAGTTTCATATTTTTTCATCAACCTTCTAGAATACAGAAAATTCCTAGTTAGAAAAGTCTCAGCATGTCAAGCTTTCGATTGCATTGTAAAACATTCTAAAAAGGACAAAAACATGGACAAAACATGAATTACTAAAACGGAAGCACATTTCTCTCCCAGTATCTCCTCCCACACCCCTATCCTCGGAATCGATTTTCGCAAAATTATTCGCAATAAGTAGAATGCTTTTCAAATTCAGGTCCGTAGGTCTAGTAGTTCAAAAACAGGATTTTTTAAGCTATAACGATGCCTTAGTCGCCCCAACCACCTTTGGGAGTCTATTTCCCCTAAAATCTTCCTTAGAGGATCTCTTCTCAACAAAAGAAAGATGCTTGTCAAATTTCCTTTCTGTTGGTCTAACAGTTCAAAAACTGGGATTTTTGTCCATTACTTCTCCGCAACCTCCAAGAGTTTTTTTTCTGCAAAATTTATTCTTAGCGGATCTCTAAGCAACGAAAGAAATGTGTCTGCCAAATTTCAAGTCTGTTGTTTTTATAGTTCCAGAAATCTGTTGATGAATGAAACGCTTTTCTCCTTTATATTTATAGATTAATCCTTTTTTCATAATGAAACTTGTGAAAGCAAAATAACAATTATTTTTTAATTATAGTATTATATATATTCTTATTATAAAATATACGTATATTTGCTTTAGTACAAAGGAATAAAAAATATTAGTCATACTATGATCAGAATGTTAGAACAAGAAAAATATAAATCATTTTTAAAAACAAGAAGCATTATGGCGAATATTCTACAAAACCTTGCAGAAATGATGTATATGATTGCTCATTCAATGTACTAAATCACGACGTTTAATGTTTCTATGAAATGTATCTATAAAGGTTTTATTTTTGTCACACTTGTTGGTCAGCATAAGATATCAAAAAAAGTATCAAAATAAGCATCAAATCATGTCTGTCACACATAAATGTGCATGGTCAAAGAGCAAGTGTAATTGAAAAAGACATTCCAATTTACTCAATTTATCTCTTTCTCTATCTCTTAATGAAGCCTAGTTACCCGTAGAACATTCTGGTTAGTACGTCGAGGTTTTAGTCCAGAAAATGGACAAGATATGACACTGCATTGGAATGCTTCCAAAATGCTGTTATCACTGTGTTATCTGATCTATGATAACAGGCTACTTTATTTTTCGAACACTTTTCTTTTTGACAGGCGCTTCTTTTGGACGATGTCTATTAAATATGAATGTTTTTTGTTGATTTTTTAGTAAATTAAATGATACTTTTTAAATTGCTCAACGCATTAGAAATAATTTCTCTTACCATGGAACATTTTTCTAATGCAATATTATTTTTTGCTAGAATCTTCTGACACTTTTTGATTATAGAATAGTAAGATTACTGTGATTGCAACCCAAAGATAAATATATGTTTGCCATACATGAAAAGTAGTTGCATTTCTCACATGCAACACTTCTGTGTCTAGCAAGTGTCATACACAGTTATAGCTCTAAATCTTGCACAAAATATTAGAGATTGTCACACAGAGATTTAGCTCCGTTTCTTATGTAAAACAGTTCCAGAGAATTCTATTTTTGTATCAAAAATAGGATAGAACATTATTTATCTTTTTCGGTAGATTCTTATTTCTTTTCTGAATGAAAAATATGCCTTATATGAAATATCAGCTTGAAATCTGAAGATATTGCAATGGCCAATCTTTTCTTAGCCAATTTCAAATAATTTTTAATTTAACTTTAAACTAAATTGCGCAAAAGATAAATGTAACGAAATATATTGCATTACCTACAGTCCTTAAAAATGATACTCTGAAATAATATATTAATAAGAAATCTCATTTTTGCATAGATTAGAAAACTTTTCTTGATATGTTTGGAAAATTATTTGTGTTAAGAGATTTTACATTTGATAATTTTTAACAATATGTAATAATAAAAAAAATTTAATTTTTATACAGCAAAGTTTCTAACTACAGAATTATTATGTTACTGTTTTAATTTTTTACTGTTTTATAACTTAATACATCTAATAGAAAACACAAGTAATACACACAAACGGAGATTAGATATGCTGCATACAAGAAGTTTCTCAGTAGAAAATATGAAGCAAATTCATTGTCTTAAAATTTTAGGCAATAAATGTGCTTTAATTGTAAATTGTTATAGAAAAACTATTTTTTTTCATGGAATAATTCCAAAATGCAAATCCATAAATAGGGCCATTAGATACTAAATGCAATGTATACATTGTGTAACGGGTCTATTCACGTACCTCCTGCTTATGCTCTTGGCAAAACACTTTCTTTCAATATCATTCTATTGAAAACTTTCTCTCGAAGAAGAAGATGTGACTTATGCAAATCAAGACTTATATTTAAAATTTAACTTTCAGGTTCGAGGAAAGAGAGAGAGGTGAGAAGCTTAATGATAGCAGTGAGTAATTAGCGTAAGTTAATAGAAATCTAGGCGAGAGTGTTCCGTAAATTATTTGCTTAATATTTGAGATTGACGATTTGTCAATTAGATATTTAAATTGGATTATCGTCGGCTTGAAGTAGATCAACTTAGACGTATCTTAGGTTATCCGGAATGTGTATAGTTAAGGCACTCTTAAAGTAAGTGATTGAATTTATAATGAAACGCTTCCTCGCTTTTGCTCCCATATTTATTTAAAGGTGCATTTCCTAACTTGGATTGTTTAGGTTTGTTAGGTTGTTGAGACCTGTAAATAAATTGTATTTGTTTTAACTATGTGGATAACCTTTCTTCTAACTCTCGTACTCTGATGGAAGATGGGACAGACCATCCATCACAATTGTAATTATTTTAATTCTGATTGTCAGATTTGTGATTCAAAGTAACATTAAAATTTAGAAAAAATTGTCACATGCCAAATCTACAATTTAGTATAAATTGTAGATTTGACGCGTGACTTTTTCACATTAACGCAAAAACCTTCATATTTTAAGCGGCAGTCATTAGAAATGGGCAAAATTCTTGTGACGTCACAATCACATGATGAATGCCCAATCACGTGTTTTCAGCCAACCATTTCATGCACCTCGCTGTAGTCGACCTTTTCTTTTTCCCGAAATTTTTTTTAAAAAGAACATATTTGTCAGAAGTAATAAAGCATTTAAGAAAATAAAATGACCTTAATTTAAATTACACGTGAAACTTTTTTTAAAAATTTTTTGAAAAACTTTTTTATAAATCTTAATTAAATTATTAAATTTAAAATTTTTCCAAAATTTTACAAGTAGAATAACAATTATAAATCTAGTATCTGTTTTGAATTCAATCAGGAACACGTGATTACTTTTCTCAGCACGTGACCACCACGAATTTAACTCATTGCGCATTATCTGATGTATTTCAATATATTGGTGAATTACATTATTTTTTTAATAATATCTATCTCTATAGATAAAATGCTTCACTTATGAGTTGTAGGTATATTTTAATGCTAACTGTCACCTTTTCTGTTCATTATTGTTTCGAAGTGCACTAGATAATATAATTTTTAAATCTGCGCATAATCTTATAAATCAGACTGGAGATAGGTTTTGCAGTTTATTCATTTAATTTCCTCTTACGTTTCTTGATGAAATCTATTAAT
Organism: Trichonephila clavata; assembly: GCA_019973975.1. Taxonomy (NCBI): domain Eukaryota; kingdom Metazoa; phylum Arthropoda; class Arachnida; order Araneae; family Nephilidae; genus Trichonephila; species Trichonephila clavata. The sequence continues at coordinate 125,359 of BMAO01006038.1, read as the reverse complement.
TCCGTAGAATGTTCTAGTTCGTATACCGATACTTTTTATGGTTCTAAAGCAACAGAGATGTGATTATATTGGAAATGTTCCAAGATGTTGTTATCACTATGACTTGATGATTAACGAGTATATAAGTTCCTTTATCTCAAATTGCTCGTTCTTTTGGGAATATTGCTCTTCACGTGCTCTTTGTTCAAGCTTAATGAAAATATTAGATTCTATTTTAGCTCCTTTAATCACAAACTCTAGGATATTTTTTCTCATATGTAATTGTTCTTCAATAATTTCAAATATTTATTCATTATTTAAATTAAATTGAATTAATTACCGGTTTTTGACGCCAACTTAAATGCGTCTCCTTTGTTGTAATAATATAACCGTTAAAACAATGACAAAAGTTTGCGTCGAAAACAGGTTTTTCAGTCAAACTAGCCATACCGGGTGTACATTGTTACAACAATGCAGACCCACAAATCATGCCCATTTTTCAATTCCTACTATATATATATTTATATTGTTCTAATTTTCAATCGGTTAAAAAATACTTTCTATTCATCCATTCAAAGTAGAAATTGACTTTAAAAAAAAATTTTATATTACTTTTTTTGTGTATTTTAAATTCAATTTTCTTAAAATGACAGCGTTAGGAGCCGTGATTTTGAAAAAGCGTATAAATGGATAATGTTTTGATGTTTATCATCAGTTGAATTAGAATATACTTATAAAATTGTCAGAATATTATTGCAGGAAAAATTATTTGAATGCGATATTTTGGCAGTAAATGAAGAAAGAATGGCACAGTTTCAGAATATTCTTTTTTATGAAAAATGCTTCTGCAATAGTAATATCGTATTTACTCGACTCTAGGCCACACTATTTTTCCAGTGTAAATACTACTGAAGTTCAGGTGCGGCTTAGAATCGAAGACAAAACATTTGTTGTATGAGGGAAATTGAGTTTCCATCCCCTTTTAAAAGAAAAAAATAACCGTCCATTCTGGTCACTTGCATTGATGACCTATCCCATTCCGCAGTACATCTCCAGTATTCAGTCTATTCTAAACATCGTTGTCTGCTCGTATTTAAGAAATTCCCTTGTATACACGCTTTCTTTTAATCACCTAAACATGAAAGATATCGGTTAAAGTATCAAGATGAGAGTTCATTATGACGGAAGTTTGAAAAAGAAGGCAATTTTATGCGTAGAAATGAATGGGAATAGAGCAGCGGTCACTGAACATTTGACTCGGAAGAAACAAATATACGTCGATGGCGTAAACAAAATTATATAATTTTTATATATAAATGTTCAACACAGTCTTAAAATTTTTTTCCCCATTCTTCTATAAAGCATTCTTTTTAAATAATCTAATTTAACAAATGCATTGGATTGCACGGAAAACGAGACCGTGCGGGAAAATGGCGTCGTCAGTACCAATTCCAAAGTCAGCTGTGACAATAGGAGTGGCGAATCATTTTCGAAACATTATACTGACAGGAAGAGTAATTATAGGTTCATGTATGCGCTTGAAAGATTAAAAAGCTGTAAAATAAATGAATTATTAACTAATTATTTCTCATAAATTTATTTATTTAAAAAAATTCTTAAGTGTCGGATACTGATGAAACTTTTACACAACTTTTTATTTATTCTCAAAAACGTGTAGAGTATTGTGGGTGCGGCTTAGAATCAATGGCGGCTTAGATTCGAGTAAATACGGTAATTTGACTATATTTAAAGCTAAGACTTCTGCACAGAGCCTGAACTAGGATTTTCGAAAAATTCACATTATTTTCAGAGTTACGATCAATTGAAATAATAGTGGGTGTGCTTTTTGTAAAAATTTCTTTACTCTTATGTAACAAAATAAGAATAAATCCATTTCTAAATTATATATTTCAAAACTTTTAGGTCAACACCGGTATAGAATTCCTAGCTATATATAAGCAAAGTATTATTATTATAGAAGCATTTTTCATACAAGGAGAATGTTTTGAAAACATGTTATTCTTTCTTTATTTTTTGCCAAAAAATTGCATTTAAGTAATTCATTCTTGCAATAATGGGCTTGAAACCATTTTATGTGTATATTCTAATTCAACTGACACTAAATATCAAAAAAATATTCATTCAAACCCTTTTTCAAAATCATGGTTCTTAATGTAGTCAGTAACCTTAAGGATAAATTTTAAAATACATTCGACTCTCGCTAATTTAAACCTTCGATGATACGAACCTCTCGCTAATTCGAAGTATATATATGTGTGTGTTGTGTGTGTGCTCGAAGTATATTTCGAACTAAAACAATACGTTTTGGTACACTCAATATTTTGAAATAATATCTGCGGCAGGCCAGACTACAACACGCGATATATAATTCGAAGTTATCTAAAATATCTCTCGACAATTCGAACACTCACTATCGTGTAGAGTCCTGTATCAAATGGGTTGGAGCTTACATGTTTTGTGTTGAATTGTCTCTGCGTGTCTCCCCTGGAACGTAGCCCCTTTGATGACCATCTACCTGCCATCCCTTATTTGTGTTTCACGGTTCCTCAGGCAAAAACACACTTTTATTGCTTTCCTTCCTCAAGTGGACAATAGACCGAAGCCGAATGTTGTCAGCTGTCCATACCTTTCGTTTAACACGTGACCTTGCTCCACATGTGTTCAGAAAGGATGGTCCACTGTTGTGATTTTTAAAGATAACAGATTTTTTCTTCCAAAAGGATTAATTATATACAGTTTTCATTTTTAATAATTGTTTTAATACATGAATGTATTTTTTAATACAGGAATTTCAACTTCTGTATAGCATTTATACTTATATTATGTACTTTTTAAAAATACTTTAAAATAATTTTATACATATGTACAATTGTTGTTTTATTACATAATTTCAAATTTGAATGTATTAGAAAAAAATTTCTCATCGTGTATTTTAGGAGTTTTTTCCTACCCTCTTGATAATTCGAACTCTTAGTAGTTCGAAGTTTTTCACTGGTCCCTCCAACTTCGAATTATTGAGAGTCGACTACATTTTAATATTAATAAGTACGTAATGAGTTGCCATAATTTTCCATCCATCATTACGAACAGAAACAACGACAAAAAAATATGTTCTCTGAGATAAATGAATGAAAAAAGAAGAAATAAAATTCTATTCGAAAAAGCAAATAAGATTAATTCTAAAATCAAACGGCAAGATCCCATCTGAAGGTTACATCGGGCATAACGGATTGAAAATGTAAATTGCACCATTTCGAATTTTTCTGTGTGTGGCAGATGTTTAAACCAAACATCTAGTACGTGTTGGAGTCTTTGTCTATTTGGGATAATAACATTTTTAAATCTATCTGTTTTTAGAAATTTTCACATTGTTCTGCAAAGAAATTCAAAGAGAGAATTTCTTTTCAATTTTTTTGATCTGTGTATTTTACTCGTACCTTTGTTTGTCGATCAAATTTTTTCGAAAGTATTGTGCATCACGAAGATAGGTGACGCGCGGCAAATAATAAATTGTTTCCCCTTGCTAGTGACCTTTAAAAGAGGGATTTCACAATTCAAGTTTTACTTAACGTTTTGTACGACGGGTTTTGCATTTTATATTTTATTTAGCCTTATACACGGAATGGCAAAATGTAGTAAACACTACATAAAAATAAAGCTAAAATTATTAAATGAATGCTGACTATGTGTTCTAAAAGAAATCGAAATAAATTTCTAGAGTTTATATATATATATATATACGTTTGTTTATATACACTGGTGTGCAAAAATTAAGGACGAGACGGTTTTTTCAATATAACTTTGTACAAAAGCATTCCAAATCAACACATTTAATACCGTAAGATCCCCAATACGTAAGGACATGAGTAATGTAAGCAACACTTACTAAAAGAGAAATCAGAGGGATAAAAAGAAGCTTTATTGAAAAAGTAGCATGGAGCGCAATGCGACTGAAGGCCGAAACATCCCTGTGATGGGTGTCCAGCAAGAAATATCCGGTCTTTAGTAGGGGATATGATCTCCCCTGACTGCTAGGCAGGTTTCACAGCGTCTGCCCATGCTGAGAATGAGGGTGTCAATGAGTTGTTGAGGCATTGCTGCCCATTCGTCTTGCAGCGCCAATCGAAGCTCCGGAATCGTTACTGGTGGTAAGGTACGAGCTGCCAAGCGTCTGCCTAGAAAATCCCATACATGCTCGATGGGATTGAGATCCGGAGATCGTGCCGGCCAATCCATACGTTCAATATCCTCACTCTCTAAGAGCTGTTCGGCAGCTACTGTGCGATGACATGGTACATTGTCGTCCATGAAAAGGAACTGCGGACCCATAGCGCCTCTAAAAAGACGCACATATGGAAGAAGAATCTCGTTACAATAACGGGTCCCGTTGACTGAACCTGCGTCGAAGATGTGAAGGTCTGTACGACTACCAAGCATGATGCCTCCCCAAACGAGAACACCGCCACCTCCATACCTGTACCTTTCAATGATGTTCGAGGGATGATTGCGGCTTCCCCGCTCTCTCCAGATGAGTATACGATGAGAATCGCTACTCAGACTGAATCTGCTCTCATCTGTAAAGAGTACTCGTCCCCATTCATTGTCTCTCCAATTCCGGTGTTCCCGGCACCACAGAGAACGCCTTCTCCGATGGGCAGGCGTTAGAGGTACACACCGTACAGGGCGTCGTGCAAACAGACCACCACCGTGCAGTCTTCTGGCCACGGTAAAACGCGATATCGGTCGTCCAGTCGCCTGTGTCGTGTGTCTAGCGATTTCTCCCGCTGTCTGCCGCCTGTTTCTTCTGGCCTGTAAGGCAATATACCGGTCATCTGCGGGTGTGGTTCCTCGTGGACGACCCTACTGAACCCCCGGATAGCTGTTCCTGTAGTTTGAAATTGTCTCCAAAGTCGTGAAACGATGCTGTGAGCAATTCCGAACTCTGCAGCCACACTTGTCACACTGCGACCTTCCTAACTTCCCAATGATTCGACCTTCGGGTAAAAGCATCCAGATGTCGTCTAACAGATTGATTATTCGCCATTTCTCGCTGAGGCAGCAACTCGGTGTGATTTTAACTGCTATACGGTGTGCAATCTCTTTGCCAGAAATTCTAATCTTACACCGACAACATGCTTTACTACTCAGACACTCCCCATTACGTCTACCTGCATATCTGCGCATGTGCTACCGTACATCACCTCACTTAATCTCCTGATTGGTCTTTCTGTCCACTCTGCCTCTTGTTCAGCTGATATGCTAATTTTTCGACTTCGTCCTTAATTTTTGCACACCAGTGTATATACTTGTATACGTAGTTTTATTAATCTCTATTAGAGATGGTTTGAACGCCAAAGATAAAGGAAACAAACAGATATTGGTACTAAAAACATATAGATGCTGCAGTATTCTAAACATGCTGACTTAAGGCATCTTTTAATAATTTATAAAAAAGGGGGTTTAATCAGTTTTGCAGCTAGCCAATTTTCACACTTTCCATTTATAATACTGAAAGAAATTCTATTGAAAATAATGGATAGAATTTCTAAATCCGTTATAAGAAAAAGGGAGCATGTAACGAGTCTATCCGCGTTTTCCCTTAACAATCCTCTTGGGGAATTACTTTCTTTAAATATTATTTAATTGAAAACTTCCTCCCGAAGAAGAAGACGCTATATATGTAAATTATGTCATGTATTTAAGTATTAGCTTTCGGGTTCGAGAAGGAGAGGTTAGAATCTAAAGGATAGCAAGATAACGTAAAGCTAGACGAGAGCCCTTCGTAGATTATTTGATTAATATTAAGGTTGACGATTTGGTCAGTTAGTTGTTAAAATGGATTCGGTTAGTTTGGATTGGCTAACTTTAGAAATTATCTTCAAATACAAGAAGGTGTATTGCTTGGAAGTGTTAAGTGTCAGTGATCCGATTTGTTATTATATCTCCAACTATCTCGTCTACTTCGCTATTGTTACCATATTTATCAATTGGTGCATTTCTTAACATGGGTTGTTGAATTTGTGTCACTGTTGCGAATAGTAAATAAATTGTGTTGTTTTGACTATAGCTAGTTTTCCTTCTTACTCTAGTTCACTGATGGCCAGGTAAACCAAACCATCAATACAAACTTATCTAAAGATTCGTTCAAAAGTTGCTTAGATTTTGATGAATCAATGAACAATATGCAAGTTATTACCAGATTTAGGATCTAAATACTTAATCAAAGCTGTGTTTGTGTGTGTGTGTTTATAAAAGAGATTAATTTAAATTCCATGTGATTAAAATACCTTTTAGAACAGCAACTTTATATACCTATTTATAGGAACATAATAATATTTTTTACTTCGAAATAATAATTTAACTACACACAAAAATAGAGAAATTGAACAATGTTAACAAATTCTATTATTGTTTGGAACATGACAATACCACAACATAAAACACATACACAACACAAATCCGTTGATAGTCTACGTAAATTTTGATTTATTTCCACCACACAATAATAGATTTACTAATTCAGTTTGCTAATTTTCTTTCTATGAATGTTGAGATTATTTTTCTCACAGCTTATACTTTCTGAAATACATTCTGAAACATTTTAACCACTCTTAAAAATTCCAATATTTTATACAAATTGACCAAGTAGCATAAGCTTGCATCTTTTATGGCACTTACGTAAAAAAAATGCTCGAGAAATAAATTTCTAAAATTTATTTTAAACGAATTATTAATGTAACTTTTCTCTATTTCAGTAGTTTTCTAAGAAAAAAAACTTCACTTTTCCTTCAAATGTCACTAGTACTTATTGAAACTTTTAATCAGTACATATTTTAATCAAACACATAATCTCTCAATATACATAACTGAACTGAACTCAGTGGTGCAACAGCCCATGAGGGTCAAGGCCTACTCTGTGCCTATATTAGCTTACGTGACCTTAGGCCCTGGGTGCATGTGCAAATGTTTCGGTCAAGCGACCAGTCTGACGCGAAAACCCCCCGTGTTCAGTTCCCAAGCAAGCTTGGTACTCATTTATCGACCCACTGAAAGGATGAAAGGCTGAGTTGACCTTGCCCAGCTCAGGATTTAAACCCCAGACCTGTGGCATGGAAGCGCGAAACACTACCATTCAGCTCAATATACATGAAAGCAGAAAAACGACTTTCACTCACTCCCTCACTCATCACGAGATCTCCAGGACTATTAGATATACGACTTGAAATTTAACAGATATGTTTCTTTTATTGAGTAAATAACGGATTTTGCTTTGATAAACTCCCAGGGAAGGTTGCACGGGCTTTACAAAGAAAAGCTTCCATTTTTTTAACTGTCAGACCTACAGGCTTGAAATTAAACAGACATGTTTCCTTTATTGAGAAGAAATCGACTAAGAACAGGCTTTGTGGAAACTGATTTCTGAAGGGGAGTTATAGGGAAGGAAACGACAAATATATTTCCGTTTTAGAAATTCAAGCCATGTTCTTTTTAAATCAAGTGGCGAAGCTATAAGAATGTTTTAGATTACAATAAAAAATTAGATGCTAGGACTTAGATATCAGTAACTTAAATAACAATATATAGTCGTACAACATCATGAAATACCAGAAAAGTGTATGAGTAACGGCTAGTTGTATATCATAAGAATTTTTTACCTAAAATTATTGCAAAGTTGTTTTTAGCGCGTTTTTCACGTAGTGGAGCAAAAGCGCTATTAGGACAAAAACTTCGTCTTCGTTCCATATTTTGTCGTACCTTTTTCTCAGCCAATAAGCAACCAATTGACCTCGGGTTTTCGGCATTTGGTCGCATTTGTGCCCTAGATGAGCCGAATCATATTTAAATTTTCCCATAGTTTTCCCGAATTTTCCTACAAATTTTCCTGAATTTCGCTAGTTTATAACAAAATTTTCTCAAATTTTGCTTTTTTATAGTGCTGATACAGATTTGTGTCATTATTTCTTTTCAGCTCAATAGTAGTACATTTAGAGGAGTGGTACAGTACACACACACACACACTACTTTCTGTTAGTAAAAAGTTCATTAGTTGCATTATTGTAAAATACAACATGTGAAAAACGCGCTAAAATTACTTGGCCATGCCAATGATTGATATCTTGTTTTTTCTTATTCGTTTAAATTAATTATTTTCCATTAACGCACTAACTACATTTAAACGAAGTACACGTGACCTTGCCAGTGTGGATTAACTAACTTAGTGAGTAAAATATATTAAGTCAATTAATATATATCCTTTGACTTCGTCTTAATGTTTATTTGTTTTTCATAGGCTTTATTTATTTCAATAATATTAGGAAGTACTGAAGAGATTTTTTCTAATATTTAAAACGATAGCAAGCAAAAACAACTACAGAACATAAGTTTTGTAACATGAATGTAACCTTTAAAGCTGCGTAAAAGAATTAATTATAATTTCTTTTTATTATCAATCGCACATTTTTAAGTAACCAACGCAAACTGCATTAGATTCCCATCACAAAAGGCTCTCACTTTTTTCTTCAATATAAAGCGATACGTGCGTGAAAGAAACCAGAACATATTTCATCTTTATTTGCGTAAATATTGATATGTCCAAACACCAAACATGGCTTCACATAAATCAACGAAAATTAATAATTAAAATTATCTGTCCCTTCAATTACTATTAATCCCTTCGATTCATTAAGTACTGTTATTTTTACCACTCTAGTTACCAATATTCCTTCTCTGGGAAAGTTAGCATAACCACCAAGATGTCTTACACGCAGTAAATCAGCAAACAGTGAGTAATTTACGAAGAGACAAAAATTCTAGATGGATCGGGAAACTACGACTCATTGTGATTTACGTGACGGGAAAGAGGAAACGAGAACTCATAAGTAGCGACGCGTGATTGAAATTTGCGTTTTTAGTCAACAAAAAAACAAATTTGTGTGATCCTCTTCCTCATTATGAACTATTACCTAATGGATAACACTTTCAGTGGTGTTATCTGTCTCATACCCTATAAGAGGACCAATCCCAGAAGCCAATGAGACCGTTTGCAGTTAGAGAGGAGAGAAAAAAAGCAAACATTGTTAATTGATGTATTACTGTGTGATATGTAATAAAATATTCCTACTGGAGACGACTAGTGTTCTTTTTTCATTAATGGGATGACCTCCAACGAAAGAATGACATATTGTGAAAAGAGTTGATATTATGGTTTTAAATCACTGGAAGAAGTGATCGTGGGCTGTGCAATGGAAAAGACAAATCAGACAAGTGAGTGACTACTTTTATTAATGCGGAACTTTAAGGCAACAGGAGGGCTATTGGTGACGGACTGCGTAATTTTGAGCCACGGTCAAATGACGAGGACACGACACCTGAGCTGGCAGCCCCTCTCCAAACTACCACACTCCACCAACGTGAGGACTTACAGCCACGACGCATCTAACATGCCTCAGACTTTCTATACCATGAGTCTTCAGGCGTAAGGACTCGAACTCGACAACGCCGGTCACGACTTCGCGACTATGACTAGGGTACCTCGGGTATATAAATCAGACAAAAGAAATATTTTTTAAAAATTTTCAATTAATGTAAAATATTAAGTTCCTCAACCAGAATACGTATAATCACAGAAACCGATGAAGGGGAGTGAAAAGAAATAATATGAACATTTCCCGTACATTTTTGTGTGTGAAATAACTGCAAATTAAATTCATAAGCAAAAAGAGAAGTTTAAACCAGATTTGTTTTATAGGAGGGGTTATATTTCAAAAAACACGTAGACAAAAAAGCCGAGGCGTGATCTTTACATTAAAAACAAGTAACATAAAAAAAATTAAGGTCAATTCCTACTTAGGTCCACAAATAGACATTTTATTTTAGTTAGTTAAATTTGATTAATGAATTACGTTTGAAAAAAACTGTATCAACATCAAGTGATCCACTATAAGTTTAAAAAAATATATTTGAAGCCAAGAAAAAATTCGTTAAAAAAACTTACTGGTGCCTTTTGTTGATGTTGATGTTTGTTCTAACTTCGTCAGAAATAGCCAAAAATAAATTTAAAATTAAAAAAATAAAATTTAAATAAGGAATTCATATTTTAAAAAACTGTATTAGCATCAAGTGTCCATATACTACACCTTTAAAAAATGTATTTGAACTTGGTGGATGAATAAAAAGTATTTTATTAATGATTAAAAATTTGAACAAGATATATATAGGGAGAGAATAAACTAATAGAAACTGAAAAAAGAAGAGTTTAAAGCAGTGGCAAGCACAGACTTGTTTTATGTGAAGGGTGATGTTTTAAAAAACACGAAAAGACGAAAAAGACGAGCTGATCTTTAGATTAAAAATAAAAATCTGTTAATCTATGGGAGGGGTTTGAACTTCCAAACCCAACTCTTGAATACTTCACTAGTTTACGGATTCAGCCCTTCGAGAACTGGTATTTAATCTAACCAACTTTTTAGAAAAAAGAATACAGTTGGACCTATTTAACAAAGTTGCTAAATCCCAAAAAAAGTTCGTTATGTGGAAAATTCGTTAAATAGAGATTCAAATTTCAATATTCTTCTATTCTTGGTTCGAGAAAAAAATTCGAAAAACAGAGCAATTCCTAAAACAGAGGTTCGTAAAATGAAGGTTCAACTATAATTGATATCGTAATTCACAGTACGACTATTAATATTACCCCCGTAAGTAAACTTTTCTGTTCTATTAATTTTTATTGTGACCGAGTTTCATAATCCCGAAGAACTGTGTTCTGAAAATTTTGAAAAGATAGTTCAGTATGCTTTTAACATAAACTTTTTATGGGCTTAATTCTTGAGGGTCACATGATATATGTAATCGCGCGTTTTTCATTGAATTCAAAGCTGACCTTGGACTCATACGTCTTCTTGAACTTGTGAAATCCAGGTACAGTTCAAAATTTGATGATTGAAAAAGTACGTCCAAGTAATATGGTTCTTCAAAAAGATTTTCAAAATAAGAAAAACTCTTGTTTTATATGAGGTTTTAAAACCAATTGAATATCGCTTATCTGTGTGCGTTAATGTTGTTGACTAATATGAACTTTTTAAGCGGAAGTTTATGCAAAAAACAAAAGTTGGCAACAATGAGATAATAGAGCTTATTGGCTGGAAACACGTGATTGTATTTATTATGTCACTATGATGTCACATGAATTTAGCTCATTTAACTCGTTGAGTATTTTGATAAATTCTAATAAAAAACTCAACAATTACTTTCCCTATAAAAACAACATAAATATTCCCTTCATAATTGTGATGATGGGGAAAAAACAAGGAAATGTTTGTTTAATTTTAAGATTAAAAACTCTTTTATTCTTATATATAATATCCTAATTTTGAAACACAAGATCTTTTTATTTAACTTCAAAAGTGATCGCATCAGGTTTCACATGTCTCGTGATTATTTAATCTAATTTCATCGAACGATATACTGACATCAATTTTTCCTTTTTCCTTTTCTAATTTGAAGATCGCAAGATATGTTTTTAATGTTGATAAATGACATGCATAGCATGAAAAACCAACCTGCGTTGTTATTACGTAAACGTAACGTTTCTCCTGCTCTATACACGCGATCACAATGTGTGGTTGGATTTTGGAAGAATTTATTTTGTGTCATTTTTTTAAACTAATTATGCACAAATACGTACTTTACAATAACGAAAAAATAAATGTAATGAAAGAAGAGTTCTCTTGTTTTACACAATTTTTACCCTTTATTTTTCTCTTAATCAAATCTAGTTACGACACGAATGTTCTAGACAGTTAATTTGTTTTTAATTTTGAAAAACAACGAGATATCGTACACATTGAAATCGTGCCAAGATTTCGCTATCATAGTGTGATGGGATTTACGATAAATAGTTACTTATAGAAACTGCTTTTTTGTAAAAAAGAAAATGATACACCGTGAAATCCAGCGTATAACGCGTACCTATACTTTCGAGCATCTTTTTTTGATTTTTTTAGGTATATTCGCCATTTATCGCGCTCCCCCTTTTTTTTTATAAAGAAACCTGTAGTATACATATCCAATGCTCCTATGTTTTGAAGTCCTTTATACCAGGAATTATCCCAGGTTTTTGAAAAAATAGTATATTTATGGAACTACTTAGGTTCATAAGGTATTTGTCATTTCTTTTACATAAACAATATTTCAATATATGTAAAAGTTTAATTTTTTTTTATTCTCGTCTCTTTTTATTTTTTAGGGGACAGGTACGATTTAAACAAAAAATTTTAATTTAAGGATTTTCAAAATTTTTTTGGTTGACTCCTATGTGTGTATACAATGTAAAACAGATTTTGTGTTCAAAATTTCATAAAAAGCTCTAGCGGTTTAATTTTTTTTAAGGAGAAAACTTAAAATTTGTGAAGTGATTTTAAATGCTACTCCTCCTACAAAAATTTACGTACACGCATGAAATTTGATTTTAAAGTACGTCACCACTATGTATAACAAAAGTTGGTATGGGTTTTGCGATAATATGATTGGTATTTGTACAATACTTCTTTTTATGAATGCTTATTGAAAATTCCTTAAAAAATGTCTAAACTCCGAGTTCACTTATTTTTTAAAAAATAAATATTGCTTTGATTCAAAAATGCATACCAACTTTTGTTACATATAATATTAGCAATATGTAAAAACATTCAACGCATTAGGCACTATAGAAAAAAAGCCTTAGCATTTTAAATGAAGACAAACTTGTTATTTTATCTTTCTGAGATAAGTAAGTTTAAAGTTTTTATTTGCCGTAGGAATGTGAATAAAAACGAATGTAAAATCTATCATAATTCTGCGTTTTTTAAGTTTCAAGCTTTCAAATTTTGTGAGGTCATAGAAAATATATAAAGAATAATTTAGGCTACAAAAATTAGATTTGATTTTTTGACAGATTTTTGTCAACTGAATCGTACTGTCACCTTAAAGCTATCCTTTTTGTACCCGGAGTAAAACACGCATCCGTAAGTTCTGATCTTACTCGTATTTTTTGTAATCAAAGTGCGCTCTATACGCCAGATTTTTACGGTACTCGATATTCGATTTATTCCATCAGAATATTTTCTATTAATATTTTTCCCCCTCTTTTTTAACTATCTTTTGATATTCTAAAAGTTTGATAGTTGTATAATGTATAAAAAAATAATCTATTTTAATTTTCACTGAATGTTGATCTGCAGTGTATAAGGGCCAATGCACGTTACATCTATCGCCTTTCAAGTGAGTGAATATTAACGTCAAACTGTTCAGCTACACGAGGGCTTTTGGCGACGGTTCGCGTAATTTTGAACCATGGTCAAGTGACGTGGACGACACCTGAGCTGGCACCTCCCTCTCCTAACTACCACACCACACCAGCGGGAGGACGTTTGAGCTCTTGACAGATTTAACGTGCATCGCGCCCCTACACGGCGGGTCTTTAGTGGTACTGGGATCGAACTCATGACACGCTAGCCATGATCCGATGCCTAGACCATTTGGCTACCACGGCCTATCGCCATTCAAAGTCATCCTGTTGGGTGAAGGGGAGATTTAAAGAATGGGGCACCGAATCAGGTGTCACCCTCTACATTTTATCGTGTCTGGTACCTTACTCTACAAACTTCTATACCATGCCAACGTGAGGATTTTTTTTGAGCCTCGACTGATTTAACATGCATCAACCCCTCTACAGGTCTTCAGGACTCGACACGATTCAACAATACCGTCTTCGAGTTCGTAACCATGGATAAGCGTTGCAAATAACAAGCTCAATTAAATCACTGAAGTTAAATTGATTTTATACGTAAAATACAGATTTAATCAATTTATAAAACTAAACAATTTTTAAATAAACAATAAACAGTAAACAATTGTTTACGAAATTGTACATTTTTGACACGCTTTTATTAGTTTCTCCTATATGTAACGGAATCTTTTAAAATAAACAATTTTTTACGAAACTGTACATTTTTGATACGCTTTTATTAGTTTTACCTATATGTAACGGAATCTTTGAACTCGATTTTTACCCACTTAAAAGGTCAGACTAATATCGAAATTGTGTACACTTGTCAAGGACTGATGACAATACAATAATTTTATAATTTTGTTCCTGATAGGTTCATCCGGATTAACGCGATTTCCCATTTCTAGATTTGGCAACTAAAAGATTAAGGTACAACCCCGAAGCGAAAACTTTCGTGTTTAATACAAATGCAGCAAATTAAAAAAAAAGTGTTCGTTATGTGAAAAAGGGAAGGATGCGTCAGCAAATGATAGTTTAAAACACTAAAAAAACACACTTTTATTGTACATCAAACTAAAAAATGAAAATTAAATTATAGTTTTAATAAAGCTAAAAAGCACGCTTTATAGTTAATTGAACTAAAAAGTAAAAATAATTAACAAGAAAATTAATGTCATTTTGGTAAAAGCGTGGGGTGCTATATATGAATTGTTAGAATTTCTCTAACTAGTTCTATTTGAAATGCAGAGTTAATTAGAGTAAAGGACTTTAAACACATTGACATTAATTTCTCGTTAATTATTTTTACTTTTTAGTTTGATTAACTATAAAGAGCGTGCTTTTTAGTTTCTTTAAAACTATAATTTATTTAAATTTTTCCAAGCCTTTCAGGTGCCCTGAGACATCCCAGTTAGATTCAAGTCTTGTAACTGATTGTTTATGAATGTCGTACTTTTAAGTTGGGACTCTCCTCTCCAAACTTCTACACCACGCCAACATGAGAACTAGGAGAATGGACAGATTTAACGTGCACCAGCTCTTCAATATGGCACCAGGACTCGAATCAATGACTCAACAGAAATAACTTCAGCCACGAGTTCGAGATCATGACCTCTCGGTTCTAGCAGCCACATTCGAAATTTCAATTTGAACTTTGACGTTTAGCGAGTTAGTTAGATTGCATTGATTTCGCACTGTAAAGCAGCGAGTTTTTGGTGACGTATCTCGCAATTTTGTATCTCGGTTAAGTGACGAGGGCAATACCTGAAGTGGCAACCACTCTCCAAGCTACCACACCACAGCAGCGTTAGGAATTTGAACCTCGGCATATTTAACCTGCATCAATCCCTCTACACGGCGAATCTTCAGTGATACCAGAACTCGAACCCATGACACGCCTGCCACGAGTTCGTGATTATAACCATTAGGCTACCGCAGCCAATAGACATTAAGTAAATGCAGATTGCACGTTTGTGGTCTACATATATGCGTTTTATGCTTATTAATTTTGTTAGTTATTTACGTATTCAATATATAAAAAGTACATTTACTTTATCGTTTATGAAAGCAAACGTGTTCACATTTTAAAGAAAAATTTACTCAAGTATATAAAAGATAACATTTCCTTAAATAACCATTATAGCTTATGCTTTTTAAATATGAACCAATTCAGAACAAAAATAATTTTAAAATGAAAACAAGTAAAAGTGAAGCCAAAATATTAAGTTCAATGTTCTTAGAGGAAACTATATTTCAAAATCATTTACGAAGATCAAATTAAATCATATGTTTCATAGAAATCAGTTATGCATGTATAAAAATAACTAGACAATCAGTAAATGTTGAAACTTACCAGAAGAATTTAAAGGTGTGGATACGAGATCATAAAATGTTTCACTCTCAATCACGGTGCCTCAACAGGAATGAAAAATATCTAGTACACATTATCATTATAGTTGAGTACTGTTTAACATGGAAGACATGCAGGATAGGACAGGGATCACGGGAAATGTAGACTCGGTTTAATCTGGTTCAGGTCATAATTAATCTGACATAAAAACGGCACTTAACAATGACTTTATTTTAAAGCAGGAAACGAATCAATTAATTAAACCAAATGCGTATGCTTTATACCCTGCGTCCAATGCGTGCAAAAAGAACTAATATTCGTACGATAAATGTATTGAGATATTACGTCACATTTCATTTTTGTTAAGGGGATATAGTACGATTTATTTAAGGTATGCGACTATTTGCTACAACTTTTTTTAAAAATTGAGATATGGGAAATTTTTGTGATTTTTAGATTTATTTAGTACATTTTAAGAAAAAAATGCTAAAATTAAGAGGAGAAAAAGTTATAATTATTATTAAAATATGAATGAATTGGTAAAAATTCACAAAAATTACGTAAACGGGGTCCATTCTGTACAAAAGGTTTATGAACAAATTTTCAATTTTGATGTGTTGCTTTGCTATTCATTTTTAAAATGACCTTCAGGATAATAGATATTTTAATTTTTACAAAAACTAGAACACTTTATCTTAGTTATTATATGAAATTGCTTAAAAAAAACAGTAATTATATTCACATATAAGGGACTGTAAATATTTTAATAAAACAGTGATTGATCAATCTGAAATGTAAAAATACTTCTATTACACAGAACATACACACAAAAATTCAGTTAATTATTTTCAAAACTTTTTGAGCAATCAATTTCCACGTTTGAGTTTTCAAAAAAAAAAAAACACACACACACACCGACATTTTGAGTAAAATGTATCTTAAAGTTTAACATCTTGTTTAAAGTTAAGGCAACTGCTTTTACTAAAACACTTGTAGTTTTTGTTCTAGTGAATGGAAAATAAAAACCTTGGTATTTTCAAAGCTAATAAGATGGTCTATAAAATAAAATCATAAACATATTTCTCAATTTTTGAAAAAAATCACGATTTTCGGTAGTTGGGTGCCTTAAAAAATCTCTGTTTCGAACTTTTTTTACTTGCCCTCTATGAATATGTATCACACAAAACAGTTTTTTTTATTCAAAAAGAGCTAACAATATTAATTTTTTTTAATTTTAGAATTTATGAAGTGATTTAGCAATAATTTATATACACACATGAAGTTTTATTTACACGTACCTCAAGTTTTCGTTAAATATTTTTTTTATGAATGCTTATGGAAAATTCCTTGAAAAATTTGTAAGTTCTACATTCAAATATCTTTTTAAAAATATAAAAATTGCTCCGATTCACAAAAATGCATTCCAAATTTTTTTACATGTATTGATAGCATTAGTTTAAAAAAATATCAAAGCATTTTCACAAAAGAAAAAAAAGTCTTAGTCTAAAATAAAGAAAACTAGTGATTTTTTTTCTTTCCGAGATAAATCAGTTTAAAGTTTTTATTTGCGATTGAGACTGAATAAAAACTAATAAAAAAGTTATCATAACTTTGGGTTTTTTTTTTAACATAGAGTTTTCAAATTTTGTGATGTTATAGAAAAATGTATACAGATTAATTCAAGTTAAAAAAAACATTGACTTGATTTTTCGAACTATTTTTGTCAGTCGAATCGTACTGTGTTCCCTTAAAAATATTTCAAATATCATTATGTTTCTTAAAAACTTTTAAGGCAATATGGTACCATCTTCACGTTTGTTTTATTTTTTAATATTTGATATTTGGATTTAATTGTATTTTATAAAGGTTAATATTTAATAATAATTCCATACAAAATTTTTTAATTTTTTGCAAGATTGTTTGTAAAATTTAATTTTTTGAACTTTTTAAAAAAAATTTCTAAGGTTTTTTTTCTAAGTACCTTATAAAATACTGCATAAAATTGTGCACATGGTTTTTTTTTTTTTTTTTTTTTTTTTTTTTTGCTGCTGCTCTTTAATTTTTATTAATTTTTTTATAGTTAAACTTCCAAAATTTTTTAAAAAAACCCATTAATTTTGATTTTGAAGTTTTTTAGAAAAAGTACTAAACATGTTAGTTTTTATTCCATGAATATAGCATGATATAATATTCATCGAATAGTCTGAAACTTTTATGAAATGTTTATTAGCTTATTTAAAACTGCTTACCGTAAAAAATTGCAAAATTGTGAACAGTTAAACAGTATACTGGAATAATGAATACACAGAAGAAAACAAAAATGAAAGACCAATATTTCATAAATACCTTAATAATTATTAAAAAAATAAATATACAAACTTCAGAGATAATTTCATGCTCAGTTTGACAACTCAAATAGTGCACAACATGTACAAAAGATGTTTTTGCCTTTATTTTTATTTCCATGATTTTAAAGCATGTTAAATATTGTACACGAAAAAAGCAAAATCAAATATAACAATTTATAGGTAAAATATATCAAAATTGAAGAACTGCATCTGTGAATTTGTTTAAATAAATGTCTTAAAATATTTTAATAATAATTGTGTTGAATTTCACACACATGGGATACATACACTGGTGTCCAAAAGTTAAGCATAAATCGTAAAATGCGAAAAACATGTGGTGTAAATATTCGTAAAATTATTCCAAATTTCTTGCAGATATTAATTGGGTGAAGAAGAAACATTGGGTTTGTGCAAAACTTTTCAGTCGACTACATCCTGCTCGAAACACCGGCGCATGTCGGAACGCAGAGAAACCGATTCACGCAGCATAGGCAGTTCAGACAAGTTTCGTGCAACTGCTGTGCGAAGGAACGTTGTTAATCATCAAACAAGGTGAATGATGGCACAAAGACGCCAATTGGACATGTTTACGAAAGGAAGAATCGTTGGAATGGTGGAATCCTCACAATCACAAACCGAAGTGTCTCAAATTCTGAATGTGGACCAGTCTGTGATCTCAAGACTGTGGCAGAGGTTTCAAAGAACGAGAGATGTTACCCGACAACCAGTATCAGGTCAACCAAGAGTCACAACCCCTCGTCAAGACCGATATCTGGTAATAAGTGCGCGACGTCCGGGGGCAGTACTGCCAGAGCACTGGGTTCGGCGCTCCCAGTCGCCACAGGAATACGAATTTCGAGACAAACTGTTTACAGTAGACTCAATCATGCTGGCCTGTATGCCCAAAAGACCAGCAGTTTACATTCCCCTCACGTCGGCGCACAAACGCGCTCGTTTGAACTGGAGTTTGAAACATCAACATTAGAGTGTGGGAGAGTGGGCCAATGTGATATTCAGTGACGAGTCCCGGTTTAGTCTGAGTAGTGATTCTCAGCGGGTAACGATATGGAAAGAACGTGGAACACGTTTTGAACCAAGAAACATAACGGAAAGACATCATTTTCCATCAAGGGGAGTAATGGTATGGGCAGACATCATGATGGACGGCCGCACAGACCTCCATTTCTTTGACACGGGGTCTGTGACTGCTCAAAGATACAGAGACGAAGTTCTTGAGCCTTATGTTCGCTTGTTTCGAGGTGCTGTCTGTCTTGACTTCATATTCATGGATGATAATGCGCCATGTCACTGAGCTGATTGATGACTTCCTTGAAACGGAAAACATCCAGCGCATGTCGTGGCCTGTGAACTCCCCTGATTTAAATCCTATCGAGCATGTATGGGATATGCTCGGGAGACAAATTGCAGCCCTTTCGCACCCACCAAGCTCCGTTACAGAACTGAAGAGAGTGCTACCTTACTCAACTACTGCTGCTCAAGAGAATCAGAGACCTTGCATTGGAAAAACGAAGGTGTACGTTGGTACAGCGAAAAATAGGTGATTATTTCTCCCAATCAAGGTAAAATTGCGATATTTTGCAACTGTTTTGCTTTTTCTTCAAGCACGTTTCCCGCGTATAGTGTCCAGTATCATATACTGCATAGATCGCATTCGGTATTCGGTTATCCGAACAATCGCGTATCCGAACGGTGTCCGGTCCCAATTGATTCGGATAAAGGACATTCTACTGTATTTAAAAAGCACAAGCCATAATGGTTATTTAATGAAATGTTATCCTTTATATACTTGAATAAATTTTTGCAAGTTTGATTTTATAAACGATGAAGTAAATGTATTTTTTTTTATACATTGAATACGTAAATAACTAACAAAACTCTCTTATTTAATGTTTTCTTTCATTTTTTCTTTAAAGTGTGAATCCTTGCTATGCTCAGTTTTCTTTCAAACTGCTACTTTGGATAAAAAAAAATTAATTATTATCATTCTTTTGATTTGCTTCCTTATTTTATAACCATTTTACACTCGCATGTCACTTTTTCCCGCCATTCTGATTTACACAGTTCCTTCTTTATTCACATAATTATCAATTATGGTTAACTTTTGGACACCAGTGTTATAACCAATATATATATATAAATGGGAGAGAGAGTGTTTTGTGTGCTGTTCTTGCGAATTAGATTTTTAATTATCTGAGTTATCAAAATGAGATTTAGTGTTTGTGCTTAGGGAGAATCCGTTTTTTGATGTTTTACTTTCATTCATAATAATATCATAAAAAACACGCACAACTTTTAAATCTTGACCAAATCCATTTGCTTTTCCCCAATAAACAATACACAAACTAGAATTTTTGCATAAACTGCACAATTCTTCCTTAAAATGATTTGTTAGTGCATATATAATGCTACATATATTAGTCTCATTTGCGCGCGATAGAAAAATAGTTTATTTATTTTTATCAAGCACTTTTCTAGCAGATGATCTGAAATGGGGGTGTGGTAGTTTTGTTGAGTCTGCTGACCAGCGTCAAATATTGCTCCATAACTTGTTAAAAAAATGCAGGTAAAGCTTTGACATTTTGCAGGCATGTGTGTTTATAAAGATTCGAGGTATCAAATTAGCCAATAAAAAATTTCGATAGTTTGATGATTTTTCAAGTACCATATCGCCTTAAATTGGTTAAACGTAATGCTTTTTAAACAATAAAATTCCTATACATTCAAAAACATTCCTAAATATTTTAATTACATATGTTATATTTTAATACAATAATGATAGTAATATATTTATTATATTTTATTAATATGTAAATAATATGGTGCGGAAGTCATGATTTTTCTGGGAAAAAAATAGAAATGCAGAAAAAGGTTAAAATTTTTTTAAGTTTAAAAATTTGTGAATAAATTTATTTTGTTTTTTGTCTAAGAAATTTCTCTAAAGGAAATTTAGTACAAGTTAATTTTGTTGAGTTATTGGCAACTTATTATTAATGAATTACCTTTTTAGAGATGATTCGTTAAGAATTAAATAGATTATGAATTCTTTTACCTAAGGTTGTTTTTACAAAGGAGGATTGGAACGTTTTCGTAATGCATGAAGTATTTATATTCTAACAAAAACTTCACATGTCGTCTTATACAAACATATTTTGCACCTGTCGTTAATTCTTTACTGAATTCACCAGCAAGATTTTGCACGTTTAATCTATGTGATTAATATTACGGCAGATTTATTTATTTTTTTCAAAAACGTGTCATAAAATGTTTTTTCATGAAGAATACTATTTTTTAATAGCACACAAAATGAATAAATACTATGTTATTATTAGGATAAACAGTTAATTCTTCTTACCATGTCTAAATTTACACAAGCAGTAGAAAGAATCTAGATAATATAAGAAACATCATTAGAGAATTCTTGAAATTAACCTTAAGAAATTTTTTTAGAATTAATAATTCCCGGAAATTCTCGAAAATAGAATCCAGAATAGCCTAAATCAGGAATACACAAGGTACTGAAAATCAAGAATACTAAAAAATGGAATACATTCACAAGGTATTCACTTCATACGAACACAGTTGAATAAAAACCAAACGATAATGCATTAAATTCTATCAATAGCTCCAAAAGAATAAAAAAAAAAGATTCGCTAAATTAGGAAGAAAAAATTCGTTAAAAATAAATAAAATAATTAATAAAAATTATAGAATATAGAATATATAATAAAATAAATATATTTTTGAAGTGTAATGTATCGACAAAAAATATAATTCAGGAACAAAAAATTTTATGTTCAATATGAAAGAGTGACATTTTTATTTATGTCAACACACAAAACAATTTTCATACATTGGCATTGAAACACACAGTAAATATTTGAATATTTGGGTAACTTTAATTTTTCAAAAAAATTCTTTTTTAGACTTATTTTGAAATTTATTGAATCAGCAGATGAAATATGTAGAATATTTTTTCAAAAAAAAAGGCATAAAGTTGAAAATAATTTCAAATTTTTAAAACTAGTTAATAAGAAAATGAGGTGTAGTAAATTAGAAACCAAAATATATACCATTAAATTAAGAAAAGATCATTAACGAATTAGGACGTTTTTGAAGAAGACATAATATACAAATTTTAGTGTATGATTCTAGTGTTTAGTATTAAAAGTGTTAGTGAATTTATTTTTAAACTAATTGTACATTAAAAATTATATATATATATATATATATATATATATATAATTTAATTTTTTAATCTACTTGTTTTTCTAAATATTAAATAATGTGTTTGTTATATAAATAATTGTAAGACCCTGAGAAAAAAAATTAGTATATACATTATACATTACACATACACACATCAAAATTACTATAAAACGCTTATTACTTGAAAGCATTACCTAAAAAGAGAGCAAAGCTGCAGGTTTTGATTGCAATATCCATGATTTATTTGAAGACGTAGCACAGTAAAGAGTTGACTGAATGAGATGTAAGATAAATCTTATTTCGTAAAAGTGCTGATAAATTTGAAAGCGGAATAATTAGGTTAATGAAGCGTTCTAAAACTGTCACTCAGTGTCACAATGAAAAAAGATGATTCAAACAAAATGAAATGACTTGGAAGAATAAAAAGTTTGACAGCTAGGGACAATAGACAAATATTTTGACTGTAAATTTAACAAAGGTCTTTCGACTCGCAAAATTTTGAAACGTTTCGTCAAAAAGAACTTCACATGACACAGTTTGGAACAGTTTTTAAATCCAATAAAAATATAAACACTTTATAAAAATAAGGAAAACATCAAATTTATTGGAATATGATCGGGAAGAAAGATAAAAATATTCTAAAAATGTCATGTTATAGAACGGCAAGTAGAAGAAAATTAGATTTTCTGACAAAAAAATTTTAACCTTGACGGCTGAGATGGCAACAATGTTATTGAAACGGCTTGAAGAACGAACCGAAAGAATGCTTCAAAAGACATAAGGGGAAAATATCTGTCAGTAATTTGGTTTTGAGATTTTTATTCATGATGAATTGTATGATTTACAGCGAATTTCGAGGCGTATGGGGGCTCAAGATCAAGTTATATAATATGATCATCTGATATCGTACAGGCTTTTATTACGTAGCGTTAACTGGATATTTCACTGGGTTATATTCGTTGACAAGGCTTCTAGACACACATCCAAATTTAATCACGAACGGTTTAAAAAAGAAAAAGTTAATGTTTTTCCATGATCTGAAGTCTAAGTCGAGACTTGTGTCCCATGGAAAATCTTTGGGGTATATTATATCGCAAAGAATTGAAGGTTGCCTTTGAAAAAGAATGGCACAGCGTCTCTCACATTGAATGACTCCACATCGGAAGGTTGCTTGTTCAGATCACGTCCGGGTCACCAATGTCGGATATAGAACCCTCTATCTATGGATTCGCAAGCACGTAACATACCACTAGACAAAAGTGATATCTCCTGTCCGGAGGCAGCTACTGGCTTACTTTAGATATCACCACAAATATAACCACCCTGTCTTTTCAACAAAAATAAGGTCGAGGTTATAAGAAAAAAAAGGAGGGCCATTATACTAATTTTTATATAGTTTGATGCAAATTTGCATGGGGGAAAAAGCAGCCAATGACTCCAGTTATTTGAAGTTTTACAGATTTATTAATAAACAAGGAAGAATAGATGATTACACGAAAACTAATCGATGTATTTATACAAAGGAATAATACAACAGATTATATGCACAAGCGAAAATCACACTCGTTATAAACAAGTTCTACAACGTTCCAGAAACGCGCGACTCTCGTGAAATCTCTCTCTCGTTACAATTCATGCACACTGTTGAACTGTCTTCTGAACTGATTTTACCAGCCTTCTCGATTCGACTTGAACTCGAGCTTCTTAACTGACTGAAACCTTGAAATTACCGCATGGTAATTTCTAGTAGAATCGATTCTAGAGCTTTCTAGATGATTCCTTGGCAATATCATATTTTTCGTCAAATTTGTCTCCAATCTGGTGACCCTGGTCACATTTTCTGTGGTTGACATATCTTGTTTATTAAGTTCAAGCAGGGAAACGAACTTTGCCTGTAAAACTCAATTTCCTACAAGGAGAGTGTTGCCACGGAGAAAATGTGGCACGTTTCAATATATACATACACAAAAACAAGTGATTTTATAATGTTTTAAAAGTATATTTTCAATTATTTCTAATATTTTTAGTAAATTAATCCTTTCTAAGTTATTAAAAATAACGAATCATAATTATAATTATAATATTCCGTAATATATGTTCAAATTAGAATTAGAATTTTATTTCATAATTTCGAAAATTAAAATGGTCTTATGATTTCTGAACGAATTGCTTACGAATTTGCATATGTGTGATATTCAAATTATCATTTTTAATAAATTAAATATAAATCTTTAACCTAGTAACAAAGAAATTAATTTGCTAAAAGTAATAAATCTCAGAATGTATTGAAAAATTTAAATATTCAATCTAGTTTAGTAAGATTATAACGAGCGAATTTAAGAATTACACAATTATTTATTACTGCAACTAAAAAAATTAATTGGCTGAGTATCTGATGTCATGTATCAACGTTTATAAAAGGAAAACGTGTATTTTTTAAAAAAATAATTTTATGTCATAAAGCTCTAACCGCTTAAACATATTCCTTAAATATCCGGCTGATCATATTTGAATAGATTCTAAGAAAGAATACCGGTGTCACATGGGTATTAAGCGTTAATACATCCCAAGATTTTAGATTTTTGAGACATGCATATTATGCAAAATGTACTAATTCTCTTATAAACATTCTTAACTCTGAATTATTTTCTTTTTTCTCAGCTACTTTTCATGTATAGGTATCTCGCATTAACATTTTCCTTATATTTGAGCATGTATAGTTGACATTATTATATTATCATTTTGAATCCATTAACGTTAGAAATCGTATACTTAGAATTTTTTTAAAAAAGTTCAGCATCAAAATAACTGACTACAGTAATTATAGATCCACTTCAAAAGGAACAGCCTTGGATTGTCTTCCTAGAGCCAACCCAAATGACCTTGCGGGTCACTTCGGGAAAACATTATAATTCCATAGACTGCATATAAAAATATATATCCTTATATTAAATTTAGACCCATTACAAACATTTGTTGGAGTGAAAATTTAAAACGGAATAAACTATTATTATCGTTTTCATTATTTTATTATCGTGTTTTTATTAACTCGCTTTCTTGTCTGTCCGGGTGGAATTTGTAATTGATTTTAAATTAACTTCCCAATGAAATTTGGACTATGGCTCAGAAGTGGATGACAATGCATGAAAATGTGAAAAAATAAGTTCTAGTCTCGAACCCGGGTCCCTGAAGAGGCAAGCCCCGATTTCGACAAAGGGCCATAGGAACTTACAGGAATTTACACGAACAAAGACCACCTGTCGATAGCACGGGTCGAGTGGGGTCTACGTGTACAATTTCGTGGCTCCGGAGTCAAAGAGTTACCATGTTTTTTAATTAACTCGCTTTCTTGTATGTCTATAAGGGTGGAATTTTGTAATTGATTTTAAACTGACTTTTCGATGAGCTAGAGACTTGAATTTTGGACCATAGCTCAGAAGCTGATGACAATGCATGAAAATGTAAAAAAAGATGTTCTAGTCTTGAGCCCGGGCCTCCCGAAGAGGCTTCTATGTCTGTCCGGGTAGAATTTTGTAATTGATTTTAAAGTAAGTTCCTGATGAGCTAGAGACTTGAAATTTGGACTATAACTCAGAAGTGGTTGACAATGCCTGAAAATGGTTATAAAAACATGGTACATAAAATTTTTTTACTAAGAAAATCATTTCATGCATACAGACATAGATAATATAACAATTATAATGCAATGATCAAATAATATTTAATTCATTTAAATAATGAAATATTTGTTTCTTAATTCTTTCACTTAGTTTTTGCAAGTCGATCTAAATGCGTGTATTTGCTCATCGTAATTGATGTTACAGATTTTCGTCCGATAAATTTGAACGTGATTTATGTTTGATAAATTTCGTTTTCTCGAAGAAAAAACGATTCTCAGGTGTAAGTTGAAAAAAATTACAGGAATCAAGCGTGATGCTGCGGGTATCGCTGCAATGCAGTACTGTCCACTTCTAAGTGTCTATAAAAACAGAAGCAACGTGATAAAATAGAAACAATTATGGGATATATTTGCAAAAAACACTACAGTAAAAACGAAAATATCGCACAAAATAATCGTATTTTGTAAACTTGTAAAGAATCTCACGGTTCACAAAATTTTTCAAGGCAGGCTGCGGATTGCCCCCCTCCCCTATCCAAGAGAAAAATGAGCTCATTTCATCTTAACCCATTTCACGACTTCTTTTCAAATATTTTCTGTCATGTTTTAAAATCCTGTCTTTTTCAATTCCTACTATTAACTCACTATCTCTCTATATTTATATAGATATATATATTTACCTTGCTCAAATTTTCAATCGTTAATAAAATACTTTCTATTTATCCAATCAAGTTCAAATAATTTTTTAAAATTTGTACTGGATGACACTTGATGTTAATACAGTTTTTTCAAGAATTAATTAATTACAGGTTTCCATCGCCAACTTAGATTCGTCTCCATTGTTGTAACAATGTAACTGTTAAAACAATGACAAAAGTTGGCGTCGAAAACCGGTTTTTCAGCCAAACCGGATGTGCACTGTTACAACAATGCAGACAAATCATGCTCTTTTTCAATTGTTACTGTTACTTCACTCTCTCCCAAATATATGTATATATATATATATATATCTTATTCAAATTTTCAATCGTTAATAAAATACTTAATATTCATCCATTCAAAGTACGAATGGACTTAAATTTTTTTTTTATAAAAACCTTGTTTATAAAAACTTTAGTTGCTGTAGAAGCAAAGATTGAGTTTGTATTTTTATTTTGTTTCCTCGTCATTTCCGTAAACTAATACGTAACATTTTAAACTTTCGGAATTGATTTTTTCTCCATATGTTCCAAGCGATTTCATCAGAGGTATTTGACGTCATCATTTCACCGTGGTTAATTACAAATTTATAAAGGTCATCTCGAATACTCTTGTGTAGCTTTGGAGTTCGATGTTAATAAATGTTCAATCAATCAATCAATCTCTAGGCCATTTTAATTTTCGAAAAGTTCACTGTAACCCGTAAATACCAAAATATTTTTTCACACACAATATAAAATGATTAGCAGATGTATACACGTGCTTTGCACGAGCGAATAAAAAATATAACAATCGAGATAGAAGAATAAAAAACATTAATGAGGTCAAAATTTAATTAATATTTCAAGTAATTTTAAGTAAATTGCAAATTAAACTCTAAGAAAAGAGCGTGATTATGCAAACAAAATAGCAAAGTAAAATTAATAAGTAAAGCTAAATTACCCGGTATTTTCTAGGCTCATCTGTTTTTGTAAATATATAAATTAACTAAAACAAACATAAATATTATCTTTTGCATCACAGAGGGAGCTGATTTTTGCAAAACCTGTATTAAGCGGATCTGTATTGAACAAAAGAGACATGGCTACCAAATTTCAATTCTGCTGGTCTAATAGTTTAAAAAAAGATTTTTTTACCAGTTGCCCTCCCGCAACCATCCTTGGAAATCCATTTCCGCAAAGTCGTTGTTAGGGGATCTTTACTCAACGAAAGAAATATACCTGTCAAATTTCAAATCTGTAGATCTCACAGTTCAAAAACGAGAATATTTATTTATAGCGCCCCTCTCTCCCCCTCCCCTCCCATCCTTCAGCTTCGATTTCCTTAAAACCCGTTCTCTTAGCCAATCTCTGCTCAACGACAGAAACACATCAGCAGAGTAGGTCTAATAGTTCAAAAACCACAATGTTTGTCTGCAACGCCCCGCAAACCCTCCCCCCCCCTTTGAATTTGACATCCACAAAACCTGTCATTCTTAGCGGATCTCTACTCAGTAAAATATACATGCCTGACAAGCTTCTAGTCTAAAGGTCTAATAGGCTACAAAATTAGAATTTTTATCAACAACGCCCCTGAAGACCCTTATTCTTGTGAATCGATTCTCGCAAAAACTATTCTTAAAGAATCTCTACTCATTAGAAGAAATTTGCTTGCTAAATTTCAAGTCTGTTTGTGTCTAACAATTCAAAAACGGAAATTTCTATCAACAACATCCACGTAAACTCACTTGGGAGTGGATTTTCGTAAAACCTGCTCTTATAGTGGATCTCTACCGAACAAAAGTAACATGCCTTCCAAATTTTAATCTCTAGGTTTAATAATTCCCTAAATTCCCTGATGAGTGAGTGAGTTTCCTGTTGTTGTTGCTTATGCCACCTGATCGACAGTAACATCAGATCAAGGTCCACGAAATTCATCGCGGCTAAGGGCTAGAATCTTACGCCTGTCGTTAAGCCTTAGCTTTGAGCTTTATTAAGGTGACAGCACGATTTTGCTCGGTACAACACGATAGATGGCGACACCTTTCGGACCCACTGATTTAACGAGCACGTTCTCCGTGTGCACTCGGCGGATATTTAGTGGAATTGAACCCAGGCCTTCCGATCTGGAGACCGATGCTCTAACCACTAGGCTACTTTCCCTATATATAACTTCTTAGTTGACGTATTTGTGACTGATATGAATAATGAAGAATGCATGAATATGAATAATGAAGGAATGATATGAATAATGAAGGAATGATATGAATAATGAAGAAATGATATGAATAATGAAAGAATGATATGAATAATGAAGGATTCAACAAATCGTTTTATACCCTCCAAGCCATGATTAGGGCGAAGTCCTACTTCAAGCGTCGATCGTGAGAG
Source organism: Trichonephila clavata (assembly GCA_019973975.1). NCBI lineage: Eukaryota > Metazoa > Arthropoda > Arachnida > Araneae > Nephilidae > Trichonephila > Trichonephila clavata. Next base: position 96,483 of record BMAO01006038.1, on the reverse strand, counting down.
CGTGCCGTTCGTTCACATGGTTGGAGTAAGTGAATGGAAGTCGAAGTCAAAGTTATTATACGGAAGTTGGGTTGAGTTGTACTGGGCAGGAGGTTTACCCCATTGGACATTTAAAGGGCTTGGGATTCATCTTATATATAGATTTGATCATTGTTCACAATGTGCAACCATTGCAAAAGGTAATACAATTTTTTTTATTCATTTAACTGTAACAAGTGAAGAATGAAACGGAATTAATGCAAAAACACTTCCTAATTTTAGATTGTGATAAAAAAAACAGAACATTGAAGAGTTGGCGAATGAAAAATACTTCCCTTCGTGAGAAAGTGTGTCACTACAAATACATCTGTAGGTTTCATTAAATGCTATTATGTCACTGTTTTATTAAGTTGTTTACTGCCGTCTACTGGCATTTTTCATATTTACCTCCTAAATTAATTACGTGATTAATTTCTGACTAAAAAAAAAATTCTTCCCTTCGATTAACTAACTTAATCATCGAGGGGAATGACGTCAAGAGCCATCATGAAGAAAAAAGGATGTGCAACCATTATTACTTTATGTATTTGAATAATATTCCCTTCCATTTGCTGAATTAGAAAGAATTCGTTTCATCACTTAATAATTATTATTTTTATTGATTCGAATAAATTTTTGTAATTATACAGTCAGAGACGGAAAAAAATTACATAGTTCATAAATTAGCAATATGCTACGTAATAAATTTTTTTCTTCCATTCTAATAAAATTGAAAAATTAATAACTAGTGAATAATATCATATTTTTTTTAGTTTAAAGTATAATTCTTGTTATGCTTTACCATTTATACTCAATATTATTTACATATATTCGTACGGTTTGTTTGATTATGGTATCTATACGCTTGAAATCTTAATTTCAAAAAAGTATGTAAGTGAATAATTTTTAGAGATATTTAGTGTCAACTGTGAAGTAGAATATACAAATAAAATTGATTTAAGAATGTTATTACAATAATAATTATTTAAATACAATTTTTGGGGGGCAAAAAATGAAGAAATAAGTGACATATTTTCGAAACATTCTCCATTAAAGAAAAATGCTTCTATAATAATACTATTTTGTCTATATATAGCTAAGACTTCTGTACAGAGCTTGAACTAGTATTTTTGAAATGAATAATTTAGAAGTGCATTTATTTATATTTTAATACATTATAGTAGATAAATTTTAACAAAAGGCACCACTCATTATTTCACTTGATAGTAACTAAGAAAATAATGTGAATTTTTCAAAACTTATGACCTCACCGAGCTAAGCTTATGGATCAATATCTTGTGTATCAAGTTCTATGGAGCAAACGGAATTTCTGAGCTTTTAATGCAATATAGCATCCTCGAAGCTACCTCGGTGCCACAAATCTTTCTCCGTAGTCGTTAAATGAGCTCAAACAAAAGTTGTTCAATGCATGAGCATTGCTTTTGATTCCTGTGACTGGAATTTATCGAAGGAATCAATGCAGTATAAAAATGGGGGATAAATTCTTTATCAAAATTCGTTTATTTGATTTTTAAACACTAATCTATGATTTTTATTTTATCAAACAATGTATTTTTGTAAAAGAATGTAATTTTTTAATTGTAAATAGTTCATGGTCTTAAAATTATCTAAAATTCAATAAAAAAAAACTCTAAAGCACAGTTTTTCTTAATTTCATGTTTGTTTATTTTCAAATTACACATCCTTTAAATATGATTGTAACTTAATTTTTGATGTATACTGTTCTATATTATTTGTACTGAATTCGCTTTCTTCAGATGTAATTGAATAAACTTTTTTAAACTAGTAAATTAGTTTTGTAGTAGAATATCAGTGCTATTTCAACTCGTGGCACGAATTCTTGGTAATCCCTACGAAAGAGAATTTTAAGCGTATCTTCCCAATTCGATTGGGAAATTCAAGCAGTTTAAAAAGAAGTAATTAATTATTTCATTTGGAACGGTTGGCAAAGATAATTTTTTTACCGATTTATTTTTATTCAATCAATTGCTGTATGTAACGTTATCGTCTGATTTTATTGTTGTTCTAGTAGTTGTTCCATATGTTACGTGTTTTTTGGATTGTTTGTAAAATACTGAAAGAAAATTTTGCAATGTCTATTTGAAATTGAACAACACGGGCCTCGGAAAAAGGAAATATATTGCAAGGGCTGTCAATTTTAAGGCACTTACTCTTCAAGTGGTATAATGTAGTGTTTAAAATTGAGAGATATGAAGATCAGACTTTTCACACAAATGAATTTTGATTATGAATCGGAAAATAATCCATTGAAGTGAAGAAAGTATTCCAAAAAAATTTAAGAAGATTAAATATCATACATGTTTTTTTTTTAATCATTTGACTATGGCTCAAAATTTCATAAAATTCCTTTATTTCTGTATTGGTTACGAAAGATAAGAGATAAGTCATAAAAATATGCTAATGTAATTTAATTGTAATACTATATTACTATTCATTATAATAAGTTAATTAATTCTTACGAAGGTAATTGGAAAGTTTAACTATGAGAGATTTAATATTTATAATTTTGTTACATTTATTTTAATAAATAATTATATTTTTGACTCATTGGCTTTGATGTTATATTGAATAATATATTTCCTTCAGTTAAGTTTATAATGAAGTTTTTTATATTTTATTCTATATTTATTTTGTCATTTACAAGTCAGTTTTCGCTTCCCATTTATTGTTAAGACACAACGATGGGTATTAATTTGAATTTTAAAAAAAATGGATATAAATTTCAAATTTAAATTTATTGCCACTAAAGGAAGCAATGGTATAGTTTTGAATGCAATATTTTTGTTGACAAAAGCATAATATATAAAAAAAGATTCCTTCATTAAAATTTTCTTTTAATCTTTTAAACGCACTGTTCTTAGAAAAACTGAATTTTTAAAATAATCACATAATTTCCCTATCACATTCCATTGTTCATACATGACTTTGAATGGAAAAAAGAACCAAACCATTTGCAGGTGCAATTGGGAAATAAAATGTGTTTTCCCCCACTCCTTTACTTTTACATTAAAAATGAAAGAACAAAATATACCCGTGAATTCCATTCAAACATTTCTCTTGATGAAGTTAAAGCAGGACTTTGTTTTGTTTTCATGATTTATTTTTTTCCCTCGAAACTTATAAATTCAAAACCCCATAAAATCTAAACATCATTTTAGACAAAACTTTTCTGTCGAAATTGATTTTTAAACAATAAAAGTTCTGGAATGATGATTTAAGTAAACGAAAATCCTAATGTCTATTCTAGAAATATATAACGATCAACAATTTTTTAAATAAAAATAAAAATTAATTGTATGGACATCTGGAATCTCCCACGTGTGTGTGAATTTCATTTATTTTATTAGTACTTATTATTTATACAGCGTGTCCAAAAAAGATTGTACCTTTTTTTTTTTAAAAAAATTTCTAGTTTCTCTAAAATACTAGTGGAATGTTTAAAAAAGCAGAAGTTAGTTAATATATCACAAAGTTTTTTTGTACCAAAGTTGTATCTTAAAGATTCATTATAGGCACCTTCGTTGTACCTATGGGCAGATATCTAAGCGATACTCCATTTCCGTCCATTCGTGCACCAACATTCATACCCTTGTGACGACAGAAAAAGAATGTACCCCTTTTCTTTATTTTTTCTAGGTACCCAGTGATTAGAGAGTGGTGAAAATTGACCTGGAAGTCAACATTCATTTTCTGGGATGTTCGAGCTATTACTGCTTCCTCTCTAAACACGTCACATAAATTTCTTTTTGCCTCTATCGCGTTATTCTCTTTTTCGAACTCAAACAACATACAGTAGAACGTCGTTTATCCGAATCAATTGGGACCGGGCAACGTTCGGATACGCGATTGTTCGGATAACCGAAAACTGAATGCGATTTATGCAGAAAATAAAACCGGACATATACGAATATTGAAAATCATCACATACGGGAAACGTGCTTGAAATAAAAGCAAAATAGGTGCAAAATGTCGTAATTTTGCATTTATTGAGGAAAATAATCGCTTATTTTTCGCCGAACCATTGTACACCTTCGTTTTTTCGCTGTAAGGTCTCTCATTCTCTTGAGTAGTTGAGTAAGACAGCACTCTGATTGTTGTTCGTACCACTCCATAGCTGTCTCTAACGCAGAAACCGGTGTAAAATGGTTTCTCGGCTTTTTTATGTCAGAAATTTTTGACTTTCCAACATTATCAAACTGTGCTAGAGACGCTCCACTTTCTCCCTTCGCGAGACGGTTCAATTTTTCAAGTTTTGTCTCTATGTTCAAGACGTTGCGCTTCCGTTTTAAATTCGAAATCATAGAAGTTTACAACTCAACAAAAGAGCACTTAAACACCCCCTCACTTGGAAACAAACTGACCTAATATTCCGCGCAAATGTTTACCAAATCACACAACTGAAATTCCCCTAATATCCCTCACCTTGGGTTTTTCCATCACTTTTGGCCTCACGCGAAACAACTATTGAGCAATGCACTGTTCGAAAATGTATCCGAACTTTGATCCGGATATTTGACACTCCGGATAATAAATGTTCGGATAACCGACGCTCTACTGTACAATGCCTTTAAGTGTACTTTTTCTTCATTCGTGTTGACAATTTTAAAATTTAAAAAAAAAACTATAACTAAAATTTAAAAAAATTGTGTAAATCATCAATACTGTACTAATCCACTTGTTTAAACCAGTTTCAGTTGGATCAAAATTCTTGCTAAGGATCGACAATACATAAAAGAGCACGCGTTCAAAAACGCGACAGAACTTTCCCTTATATTCAATAAATTAAAGTTTATACATCCTCAGCATTTCCATTACAGTATATATATAAGTAGTTTCTCATAACCTACCTCACCTAAACGAAATATTTTTAGACCTATTATTTTTAATGAGACAAAAAATTTCTATTATTAATGTTAAATTCAAAAAGAAAGTATATTCAATCTGGTTGCAAGAGATGACATCAAAACTTCTCCATTAAACAAATGAGTCACTCTATGAATAAATTCTACTACTATTACCTGTTCACCGAGAGATATTTCTAAAAATAAAATCAAGACTAACCCAAGCGAATCTTCTTATTAATTTCTATAAATACTTAACAAAGATAACAAACATGGAAGTTATTACGAGAACACACCTGTGTTAAGAAATTATTTTGCTATCACAGCGTGTTTCTATTCTTTTCTCGTGCTTATTCTTAGATATTGCTGATACTTTGGTGACGCAGTAATGCATTTTTGAATGACTTTTAAAAAGAAAATATAACTGTTGAATGAATCTAAAGTTATCTGTGAAATAACAATTATATAAATATATATATTTATCTATATAATTTTAATATGCTTCAAAACTGATCTGATAACCAATGATTAAAATAGATAATTGAAATTTTCTTCATAATAAAGAGATATGGATACTGCAGTATTTTTAAGCACTTTAGACTGCTTTTTAAATTTATATGTGTATACGTATAAATGTATGTTTTTATATGTATGCCCATATGTATGCATGAATGTATATATATACATATAAATAGCATAATAAAACAAAACAAAATAATAAGAGACAAAATTGTACTTCCTACATGGATAAAAAAAGAAAGAAATTGGATTTTAAGAAACGGATCTAGAAAATAAAGGGTGCAAAAAAAAAATATATCGTACTAAAATTGAATAAAAACAGACAGAACAAGAAACAGAGGCGTAGAGCTTCAAAAGAGTCTTTGGACTAAACTGGACACCTATTATGATTTCTAAAGCTCTTGTTGAAATAGGCCTGCGATTTAGGGTTAAGCGATACTTTATGGATCCACCTTCCCAGTAAAGCAGGAATTTTCGACATAATAGAAAAAACAGAACCATGTTGAAAAATTAGGCCTATACCTATCACACGTGGATGGAACCCAAGACAGTAAAATAAAATGAAAGTATGAATAGTGAGAATAGAAAGGTTTCTCATATAGAGATGAATATTAAGAGAAAAAAATTTTTAAGAAAGACCAAGATAAAAACTTATATGTAAATATGCTAACCATTAAGATATATAAAGACTAAGCATCTTAGTCGGAAATCGCGTGCAAAGTGACATGTACATACATACATACACACATTTAAGGAAAGTGTAAAATATAGGATATTTGGGGAACAGCAATGGCTTGATTTGGTTCTTTATATTAAGAAGCATTTTATCTGAAATTATTAATGAAGTAATTAGTTGCCTCATATTGTAATGATTTCTACATTTATGAAAGAATCTAACATAATTTTTTTGAGAAACTATGTTCAGATACATTTATTTAAACTCTGAAGATATTATCTATGAAATATCATGGAGAGAGAGAGAAAGTGTTGAAATTATTATGCACGATCACAGCTGCGATTATTTTATATTCCTTATTGACAGGTGAACGAACATTTAGGGAAAATATAAAGAGGCAGAATTTCACAATACCTTTCAATACTGAGCTTTACAGCACATATTGGCATTTTTAAAACGCGAAAACTTGAAATTCAGATGTTTAAATCAACCGAATTCTGATGCAGATTCGGAATTGGTGAAATTTAAAATCAAATGTGAGAATTTAATAAAAATTTCTAAAAATAACTCGCTATAATATGATTTTTCTTAAAAAAAGATGCAAGTTGTATAAACTGCATATACTCCTTCTCATGTCTTCTTGTCTCCCGAACTCCCAACGGCTCTGGAACTTATTTAGTAATTTGATTTCGTTATACAGAAAGTTTTTAGTAATTTCCATTTTTACATAATTCAGTTTCAATTTCACTCAAATTAAGCGCAAAGACATGGCTAGGAACTCTTCTTTTTGCCTTCAACTAATTCAAAACCATTCTTCACGAGGCAAATTTTCATAAAATTCAAAAGTTCAGTTTACTATAAACCAAAGAGCCGAAGGGCGAGGGGGCTCTTTGGTTTCCAATATTTTATGTTAAAATAAAATATAATCAAATTCTAAACTTCTTGAGCCTACATCTACACGATGCTGGGTTTTGGTTTTCTAAATAAGTTCCACAGCCATTGGTTTAAGTACTTTATTTACAATTCGTGAAGCATCAAAGTAATGAACTTATTTTCCACCAGTACATGTTTGGAGTTCTCGAAAGTTCCAGCGCCACTCAAAGCAGGCCTTTTCTCTTAACTTCACAACAGCAATAAATCTGGGCTTATATTGAAATAAGACAATTAGATTTAATAATTACAAGTAACTGGTATTCTTATGACAAAGCACTGAATTCTTCCTGTTACGCGGTGTCTAAATGGTAATAAATTATAGTTTTAAAAAAACTGAAAAACACGGTTTTATAGTTAATCGAACTAAAAAGGGAAAATAATTCCTAATATAAGAATAAAATAATTAACGAGAAAATGAATGTCATTGTGGTAAAAGCGTGGGGTGTTTGATATCAATTGTTATAATTTCTAATTAGTTCTGTTCCGAAATGCAAAGTTAGTGTAAAAACAGTACAAAGTACCCCATGCTTTTACCACAATGATATTAATTTTCTCGTTAATCATTTCACTCTTATATTAAGAATTAATTCATTATTATCCACAATAATTATGATATCCCCAATTTTTTTTAGTTTTTCAAGCTATCTTTTATTCATTGAAGAATTAATCTTAAATGCGTCATTTTTTTTAGAATCTGGAATGCCCATTGGCATCCTATCAGTGCGTCGATACAGCCTGGCTTACAAAATTTAGAATCATCCAACTGAAGGAAACTTGAAAGAGCTAAGTTTGAAATATTTAATGTGGAATATATTGTTAAAAGTCAATGATATTTTTCACTAAAAAGAGCTCAATCTTTAGTCGCCAAATCTGGAAATGGAAATCGTTAATCCGGATTGATCCTGATCAGAACAATGGAACAAAATTTATTAAATTATTGTATTGTCATCGGTCCTTGACAAGTGTGCAAAATTTTGAATAAATCTGAGCTTTTAAAATGGGAAAAATCGAGTTCAAAGATTCCGTTGCATACAGGTGAGACTAATAAAAGCGTGTTAAAAAAGGAAAAAAAGAAAAGAAAGCAAGCCCTTAAGGTCAAGACCGCAGATTTTAACACCTATTTCACAAAAGACCATTTCCAGTAATGGACGCCGTTAAGCTTTGAATTCAAAAGTCTTTCTGTAGCATGGTATTGATTTAACGGAAACTTTAAGGACGTGTGAAGACATGTATTTTTTTCTTCGACTTGATAATAAAATTATCTATTTTGCGCAGGGCCGCCGCGTGGGTATTAGGCGCCCTTGCTCAAGTTGAATTTCGGCGCCCCTTTATGAGATTCTGTTACACTCTTATAAAGTGCTACAAATTATATGTGAAATACTCTTTTATAGTATTCGAAATTTGACTTTCGAACTGAAAAGCTTTAAAATTATAATATAAAACACGTTTGTCTTATTGTTTGTTTTTATTATTTCATAAATTTTAAAAACAAAACAAAGCAAAAATGATAAAAAAAATTTCAAGTAAAATATAAAAATTAGAAATATATTCAAATATTGATTCTCCTAGCTTTAGCTGCTACAAATGCTCGTATCAATTCCTTTATATTTAATTTATCCAAAATTTCGCTCTCTCTATCTCTCTCTCTCTCTCTATGGATATAATGGACAAGTCCGATAATCTCTCCTACGCCATAGTAGATCTCGTATGTAGTTTTTTTTTTATAATTTTAAGTTTTGAAAAACTTTGTTCTCCAGTAGCCACCGAAACTGGCAGGGTTAAAGAAATCCGTAAAACTATTGCAATATTCGAAAATGTATCGATAAGATTGTTTTCATAAATATAATTTAAAACATCCATAGGTGACATATCCTCTTTGGTAAAACATCTCAAAGATTTTATTTCTTCAAACAAATGTAATCCATCTATGTCCTTTTCATTAATATTTTTAGTATCCGTTAATTTTCGTTCTAATTCTTACAATGTTTTAAAATTTAGTTGTCACTCCAGTTTTTTAAATTAGGTATATACCTTGAAGTAATTGTAATGTTATTTTAATTGACTGAATCTTTCTGAAATTGAAGAAATAGCCGTGTCTAATATTATATTGTAAAATTCAACCTTAAACTTTTGTCTTGGATTGTTGATTGGTTCGTCGGTTTGTTCGTCTTGAAATAGTTTCTTTTTAAACCTGTTTCGACTTGTGGAAAATCAGCAGCCGCCGTGGCCGAGTGGTCTAGGCATCGGATCATGGCTAGCATGTCATGGGTTCGATCCTAGTACCACTAAAGATCCGCCGTGTAGGGGAGCGATGCACGTTAAATCTGTCGAGAGCTTAAACGTCCTCCCGTTGATGTGGTGTGGTAGTTAGGAGAGGGGGTGCCAGCTCAGGTGTCATCAGCGTCATTTGACCATAGTTCAAAATTACATGGACCGTCGCCAAAAGCCCTCATGTTTCTAATCAGTGCGACGTTAATATTCTCTCTCTCTTGTGGAAAATCAGTATCCACACCCAAATCATCAGCAACGATACTTGCATTGGCAATTGCATGTTCATATGCTTCATCTGATCTACGATTATTTAGTACTCATAAGATTTTGTAAATTGTCAGTCACGATTTGTAAACCACATTTAGAATTTGCATTATTTGATTTACTACATTTACTAAATTTAAAATATCGTGCCAGATGTTAATGGAACAAATGAATTTAAACGAGGAAACCTTCTGAATCAAATTTTTTTGCCTGGGTTCTGGATACATGTCTCTTTGATCTTCTTGAATCTTTCTTAACGCTTTCAAAATTCCCTTCAAATCGTTTTTCAACGGTCTTAAAGCTTGAATTCTACTTTCCATTCTGATGTTGGAGAGTGGCTTTAAAGTTAGATTTTCAACATACTGTTGCAAAATAGACCAACGTTTAACGGATGAAGAGAAGTAATTGTAAAGCTCTTGCACTACTCCGAAGACATTAACTGTTTCGAAGGAAATTTTAGCTGCATCATTTACAACTAAATTTAGAGAATGGGCAGAGCAGGGGATATAAAGTGCTCTCGAATTATTTTCAATAATTTTTTGTTGCAATCCTTTGTGCTTTCTTCTCATATTAGCACCATTATCGTAAGACTGGCCTCATAAATCTGATAAATTTAGTTCTAACTAACGATTTTAAATGCTCATTTATGAATTCATACAGACCCTGTCCAGTAGTGTCGTCGACAGATTGAAATCCTAGAAAATGTTCTTCAATTTGGGCTTTATTGGTTTCCTCGTTCTTATAAACAAATCGAATTACAACAGTCAGCTGTTCGGTATGACTGATATCAGGTGTAGTGTTCAAAATTAATGAGTAATATTTTGACGATTTAATCATATCTAATAAATGCTTTTTAATTCTTTCTGAAATAATGCTTATAATTTCATTCTGAATTTGATCCCCTAAGTAATGAGCAATGTTCTTTTTTTGAGATGCTTGAATTTTGTGGACATTTCAGCAATAATTGGATCAAATTTTGCTATGGTTTCAATCAACTTCAAAAAATTTCCATTATCACTATGATACAACTCTTTCAAAGAACCTCTAAATGCAAGGCATTGCCGGGCTAAATATTGAACTAAATAAATAAGTCGTTCAATAACCGATTGCCAATAGACCTTTTCTGCCTCATAAAATCTTTGTTGAGCTGCATCAGTGGTGCATAAATTATGTAAAGACATTTTGAGTTCACTGCATTTTGTGAACTATGTTTAAGCTGAGATGCACTACTTTCATGTGTTTTTAAAATGTGGGTTAAATGTGCCCAATCATTACACCCATTCTTAATAAACTGTGAATGCTTCTCACTGAATAGTTTACATGGGAAGAGAGAGAGAGAGAGAAGAGAGAGAGCAAAATACTGCGTTTCGGGAATTTGAATATACTAAATAGTTTCTACATTCGGTAATGTTCGATAATAGAACGATTCTGAAAACTTTCTGCCAGAATTATCTCTCGGAAAATGTTTGGTTATCAAGCGGGAAGGGCCATTTTCAATTAAATAATCTCTAATTTTTATAGAAATTGTATCAGGCCAGGTAGCTGGATCGCTTAACACAAAGTCAAAATCTTCGTTTTGAGATATGTTATTATCGGGTGGAATTTTCTACTTCAACATCTAAGTTTTCTATTGGTACAATCATGGTTTCTTCTTGATAATATTCTGTGAAATTTACATTTTGAGATAAATTTTAAGTATGACGGATGTTGATGGTCCTGGTTCAATTGCTTAACCGTCTAATCCTGTTGTGTTTCTGAGATATTTATTTAGAGATCCCGCCAGTTCCTGATTAGCTTTCTCTCGTTGCAATTTCCTTATTCTATTTTGTGCTCCAGACTTTTTTTTCTTTTTTTGAGAACATGTATCTAAAAAATATTTATTGCACTAAATTTAAAAAAATTTAATTTTCATTTCATTTACAAAATGCATCATATGATTTTCTCTCAATATGTTATTTGAAACTCCATTTATGTCATTTGCTATTAAATAAAGATACAGGTAAAGAAGCTAATTTAACTGAAAATTTGGAAACAATATTTTTTTTCCAGAAAATTTATTTTTTAGAATTTAGTGTGAAATTTTTTCTTCTTTCTGTAATTTAAAATATTTAATTAAATTAAACCAAAAATTACTAAAAAGCATTTGTTATAAGCAATAGAAATATTGAAAACACACATCTCAGGTACATAATAATTATAAACATTTAGTGAAAAAGTTATAATTATTAGTATTTTTTTTTGATTATTTGGAAATTGAAATTGTGTATAAGTAATAGATAAATCAAATTCTGCCCAATTTAGGGTAAGATTTATATGGGTTTTATAGAGATAAATAAAAAGTTGATTTTTGAATTATTTTGTTAATTTTAAAGATAAGTTTTTCTTAATTTGTTTCTTTTTATGAAAAAAAATAGACTGGACATTACTAACCGAGGAGATTTGAGGTAAAATCTAAGTAAATTTATGCTAAGTATTAATAATTTGTAACTAAAGCGTCATAAAAGCATTTGTTTTTGCTCTTTTATTCTGTGTAATAGGTACTAAATATTAACTTTTATCTAATAAATGTTTAAAATTAACATGTATTTTTTTAGTTTTTCACACAACACTTCACTACAGATAGAAAAGTAAATGTGTTTTTAAAATAGCAGCGAGCTACCACAGTATACCTACTGGCCAAAACACATTTGAAGTTCATGATTTTGCAAAAATTCAATATTAAGTAAGCAAGGACTCAGATCGAAAAACATGACAAGTTTGAGATCCTCTGTTCTAATCTATGGTGCTGACGCGTACTGTTTTTTTTATTTCATAACTCAATACAAATACTCATACTAATTTAATCTGCAGAAAATATATATTGTTACAGGTGTACTCAGTTACTCTCTTCTATAAGCTCGCAAATTTTCTGCCTGTAAATTAATGTTTACATAGAAATTTTTAATAATTACAAAACCTAATTTTACTGTGAATATTAAAAAAAAATTTTTTTATTGCAATTCATTAAAATTCCCTTCAGTTTGATTGTTAGAGGAATATCTAAAATTTTAATTTTAGAATTTCTTTGTCATTTGGTTGAATTGTTTGGCAATGTTTGTAATATGTATAAAAAATTTACAAATTTAATGAAAATTTATGCAATAGTACTTATGCAAGAATATTTTTTGATCTTTGTATGTTTGAAAAGTTACATCGTATACATACCTTACAAAAGATAGTATCATTTTTTTAAGAACTATTATTCAACTCTTTTTTTAAAAAATAATATTGTGCAGATATAATGCTTGGCATGAATTTTTTTTCGTAAAAGTTAATGTACATTAACTGTTCCATAACGTACATAAAGTACATTAACAATTTTTTGTAATTTTTTCACTTTTTGTTTTATATTGGATTATATTTAAGACATTAAGATTGTACAATGTTCGAAGAACTGTTGTATATTAGTTGATTTTTTCAATGATACTCTACAGCTATGAAAAAGTAAGATATCGTGTACATAAAATAAAAAATTCTCAAAAATGAAAAAAAAAACCCTGTTTCTCCCCCCCCCTCTTTTTGTGATCTGAAGTAAATTTCAAATGCTTTGCGATATGAGTAAGGTATTCCAGAGTAATATGTTTCTCAAAAGTAAGAATAATTTTAACACAAATGGGTGTATTTCAGTAACTAAATGTTCAGTGAATAATCTGGTTACGATAAATTGAATTTTTAAATCTTTGTATGATAAGACATAAAGAGTATTATACTCAGAATATGATGAATTGTGCAAATATAAATCACATCACAAACGTTGTACAAAAAGGTAAATGAAATTTTCAATAAAGAATAATTCTACAAAATTAAGGCAAAAAATTTCATATTAACCAGTCTTTCTATCATTTACACATGTTGCAAACATTAATTTACAATCAACTTTTTGTTTCCTTGTTTATTATGAAAGCAATCTTTCTGTTTCTGGAAAGCTAGTTTTTCTGTAGTATCATTTGAATCAAGAATATTTTACTGCATTTATTTTTATTATTTTTTATAAAGAAAAATTCAGAGAATTTATAAAGTTAAGTGAATTCTAGACCGGGGATCGGTATACTTTTAAGAAAGAACCAGTTGTTAGTGAAACAAGATATCGAAAGTATCAGACACCTTCTTGATATGAGCTACCGGGTAAAAGGTCCCCATCCCAGCAACAATCCGATTAATTAATCCAATTATTGCTACAATTAATATTTTTATATTATTAAATAAAGTTTTACACACAGGCATTAACATTTTGCATTCCTTCAAAAATGAAGAAATATTGCAGATATTATTTATTTATTTTTATTTTCTATAGCTCAATGCAAGTGCAATCAGTGTCAAAAATATCAATGCTAAGAATTAAACTTTGAAGTTTCGTAAACAAAATTCAATGCCAGTTCTACCTTAAGTACTACTTTTTTGAAATTTCATGTTTACACTAATAATTAAACTTTATAAAACCGTTCCTGCATAGAAAAGTGTGTTTTTTGGAAGATGTATTCCAGCAAAGAAAACAAGTATTGATGCATATAATCACATAAAAGTACTATAAAAATACATTGAAATATATATAATATAAATATAAACGAAAATCTTAAAATTAGCTTATGTAACACGGAAAATTTACAAAATAAAATTTTTTTTAATTAGATTTCATTAAGCAGGACATTATTTTCACTGTCTCCTTTGTAAAGGAAAGCAAATAATAAATGTATGTTTTGATTTTATTTTAATATGATAAAAAAGTTTGTACATTTTTTAAGTCCAAGGAAAATACAAAATAAATCAAAAGTAAAGTCATAATTACTGTTGCAGTTTTAAAGAAATGGAGTAAAATTGAAGAAATTACTGATTTAAAATTGCGTCGACTCTCTCTCTCTTTGAAAAAAAGTGATTTCTTGAAGGCAGTGGCGTAGCTAGGTATTTAAAGGCCCTGGTACAAAAAAAATGAGGGCTCTATCTTGGTTGAATTCTATCAAATATAAAAATATGGGAATATTTTAAATATATACAAAGCTACAATTTTTACTTACAGTCTTCTCTTTCTTGGCTTTTTTTTGCGATTAAACGCACCCCACTTGATTTCTGTCTTCTTTCTTTTTTTTGTAATCTATAATTTTGGTTTCATAATTTATCTAATACGATTTGTATGTGCTCGAGTATTTACTGACGTTAAAAGGAAGCAGAAGCGTAATGCTACACTATAAAACGTCGTTGGAGAATCCCTAGCTATTAATTTATTCGGGAGGATCAAACTCGCATCCAACAGAGGGCTTAGAGGTACAAAATAGTCCAAGGAGATAGATAGGAAATGATACAAAAATATGCATGAACAAGAAAATTTATTAAAATATTATTATAATTATTTAAAAATTATATATCCGCAAAAGAGCAGAGGAGGGGGGGGGGACAAAATTACATCAGTAAAATTCCTTCATCATACGAGAAGATTGCGAAATATTGAAACAGGAATGATGATATTATGAATCATATTGTTATTAAAAATAGAATGTAACTAGGAGGAAATTGCTTCTTGTGTAGGTTTTTTAAGATGTAATAATAAGTATGGTAAGATTTTTCATGGAACTTGAAGTTTATTTTCAAATAACAGTCTATAGAAAATATTGAAAATAACAAGAGTTTTTCAATAAGTAAAGTTCGCAACACTGAACAAACAACGAAAAGAATTTAGAGGTGAAATCCCTACAAATTCGAAATTACTTTCAACTGAATTGCGACGATTACAGTTATGTGTTGCAACCTTTTATAATTATTTATTAAATTTGGGTGAGTGAGTGATTTTGGGTTTATTGGCGCAAGAGCCGATTTCGGCTATACTGCGCCAAACATTTGTTTTAATATCTGTGGTCTAGACGGGAAGAGAGAAAGAAAGAATGAATTGAATGACAAGAAAGAGGGTCGAAAATAGAGAAGGATCACTAGGGTACCCCGGGTTCGTGAAGCCCGTGTTTACCAAAGACAGTAAACCCCGTGGGAAAAGGAAAAGATCACTAGGGCACCTCGGGACTGTGACACCCGTACTCACCTAAAGAAGGCGAGTCCTCTGAGGGAAAAAACATTTCTATTGCACCGACCGGGAATCGAACCCGGGTCACTTGATTTGGAAACGAGCATTCTACCATTGAACCATCGACGCCACTTATTAAATTTGGAAGATCACAAATTCGGCTGCCCTTGTGTATAGATATCTTTCTTAGAATCTAAAGGAATTCATGATATCAAAAAGAGTGTTGTAGATCGCTATTAAGCAGTGCTCCTCAAACTTTCAATATTTGCGACCCAATTTTCAGTCATAATTTTCATCGCGCCCCACTTCTTACAACAACAATGTACTGAATGCAATTATAATGTACTTTGATGGTAAAACTACACACGATGCAATACGACTTTAATTATAAGCGCACTAATTAGATAAATATTAAGTTCGACGTTGAGCCACATCATCTTCTCATCATATAATGAATAAAAATTTATGCCGATACAAATCATTCCCAATTCCTGTTGTTACATGTTATAAATTCTTAGATTTTGAACACGTTTCATATAATAGCGTGAACTCCACACGGAACGTGTTTTTATAGACGTATCGGTAATCAAATTTTGTTTTACACAAACGAAAACAAAATTAAATTAAATTAAAGTATAAAATTTAAAAAATAAAATCTTATTTTATTGCCAAGAAAACATAAAATATGCAAAATTGCAAGTTTTTTATTAACAACTTTTTGTGTAAGTAACATTAAATTAAAAAAAAAACTATAAGTACTATAAATTTTGGCGCCCCCTGCCCCAGGCGCCCTTGTGCGGTGAACAATTTTGCCACCCCCATGTGGCGGCCCTGGTCTCTGAGGACGTGCTTTGGACTGGTACGAAGTATTTGGATCTGTGTCGGTGTAGGGGGAAGATACTGATTTCGAGCAATTAAAGGAGGCATTGACGGAAAATTTCTCAGTGGTTAGGAATAAGACTGAATTAGAAGTCAAGTTCTATTCGTCGAATCAGGGTCACAGTTAAGCTCCATCGGACTTCATTTATGACTTACTCAAAATACACAAAATACTGGGGCTAAATATGTCAGAGGACAAACTAATAGAATACATAATATCTCGTCTAGAGCCCCAGTTCATGGAATACATTGAGATTCGAAATCCAACTTCTCGATCTCAATTACTCCAGATGATAAAAAAGTACGAAGATAGATATTTCAGGAGAGACAACCAGGGTTCGAGTAATAGTAATAGTGAAAGACGAGTTTGGGATGTGAGTATTAGGTCTACGGACGGTCGTGGAAGTAGAAATTGGAGAGATGCAGGGGTAGTTGAACGTCGAAATGACAGAAGAGATGCTTATAGAAGTTCATATGGGAATAGACTCCAGAGGAAACATGTTAACCAAGGGTTCGAGAAAAGGAACCGCATTGACAGAAATGATCGCGGGTTCTAGAATCGTGGCGGTCGGTATCAGTTTAGAAATAGGGATCCGAGTGACAATTTTGACCGATGTGCGAATAATCATTGGACCATAAAATAATAAAAATTAACCATAAATAATCATAAAAATTTAAAATTTTTAAGCGTTCGAGAAGATGATCGATCGCAGGTTGAGGAGAATCCTCCTATGAGGCTTTCCGCTTTACGAATGTCCCCTGTGGAACTTCCGAACGTACCCATTTTGTTGAACAACATATTTACGAAAGCATTATGGGATACTGGGGCCAAGAACTCGTTTATATCTGGAAAAAACGTATCAGGCATATTTTTTTACAAGCCAGTTAAAAAGTCTCACGCCAAGGTCGTGACGGCCCAAGGAGCCTGTTGTAACAATGTAGGAATGGTAGAATTGGAGATCAGAATCCGGGAATTTAAGAAAAAGTGGAATTTTCATATATTGGCGGCTCTAGAATAACCTTGTATTTTAGGTGTCGATTTTATAAGGGGGTCAAAAATTACAATGAATTTTGATGAAAAGTCATTAGCGATTCCGGATTCGCAAATTGAAGAATTAACAATCGATGAGGGGAATTTAGAAATTGATCTCTCAAATACGAAACTGAAGGAAAGTCAAATGAGAGAATCAAAAACGTCCTTTAATAGTTTAAGTATTGGGGGTGAAACTATAGCTTGTGCAGTGATTAGAGATTTGGTACTTTCGTCAAGGGAGCAGTTGATTTCCGAACAAAGACAGGATCCTGAGTTAGAACAAATATACCGTTATTTGGAAAACCCTGATGACAGCTTGGTGAATGCGTCAGTCTGTGGAAATTGGTCTCGAGATTTTAAACTAGTAAATAATTTGTTATTTTATGCGAAGTATGCAACCACTCTCTGAGAACTGAGAATATATATTCCACGGTCACTGGGGGTGAGATAATGCGTGAATTGCATGATAAGCCTATGGCTGGACATCTCGGAAAGAAAAAAACGTATTTACGAGTCAGGTGTGCTTGTTATTTTCCCTATATAAGAAAGTTTATATACGATTATGTTTTGACATGAAAATTGCGCCAAAAGCATAACTATAAGAACGCGTTACCGGCCGGTCGTCTAATACCGATTGTAACTAATTATCCGAATGAAATAGTTTCATTAGATTTGTTAGGCCCCTACCCAGCGTCGAAACCTGGACGATATAAATATATTTTAGTAATAACAGATCACTTTTTACGAAGTTGTTGGAAGTAATACCCCTCCGAAAGGCTTCCGCAAAGATAATTGCCAATACCCTGTTCGAAAATTATATTTCGCGATATGAAGCTCAGATTCAATTAATTAGCGATAATGGTCCCCAATTTGTATCCGAAGTTTTTGAGCATTTAAGTAATAGATTAGATATAAAGTATGTCAAAACAGTTGTGTACAGACCTCAGTCAAATAGAACAGAAAGAGTTAATCGTGATCTCTTACAAACGATTGCTACTTTTATAAATGATAATCATGAGACCTGGGACCAGTTTCCAAGAGAATTTGCCTAAGCCTTGCAAACAGCAGTTCACGAGACCACGGGGAAAACTCCAGCAGAGTTATTTTAGGCAGAAAACTTATTACCCCGTTTCAAAACTTGTGATGGCGACTGATGGCGCAGAATTTGTGGTTAGGAATATTTGAAGGGTGTTTGAGGAAGCTAGGCAGAATACTAGAAAGAAACATGGAAAGTGGGCGAAGTACTACAATAGAAGGAGACGCGAAGTTAACATTAAGGTCAATGATTTAGTGCTTGTTGAAACGCATCCCATAAGCTCTGCCAGTAAAAAGGTAGTAGCTAAATTTTTCCCAAGTACGAAGGCCCTTATAGAGTCTTGAGTGTTCAAAATAATAATGTTGTAATTTGGAAGGCAGGTAGAAGAAGTACGGTTAATATAGACCAAGTACGAATTTACCATCAGAGAAAAAGTGATGAGGGTGTGGTGGATGTTGATAGTTTAGTTAGCATCGGATTCGAGTATCAGTCGAGTAGCTTGGAGGAGAGCCGATCTGGGTTAGATCGGTCACAGGGCTTTAGGAATAGTGAGTCGGGTGGAAGACAGGTAGAAAAGAGGAAACAGACCAGTGGTGCTGGGAGTAAAAGTGATCAGAGAGGAATAAGGGGGAACAAGCGCAAACAACCCAGTGAATTTAATGATTCATCAATAAGGTTTAGGCAACAGAAAAGAAGATCACGAAATCAGGAGATGAGGAGGTGGAAGCGAGCGGTCCCGGAGTCACTGTCTGAGGGTCCGCACAGAAAAAGAAAACCGCCAGTCCGTGAGAACAAAAAGAGAAGGCTCACATCGTCCATCAAGTCGACTGAACAAGTCAAGAAGAGAGGTAGAAGAACACATCACCACTTTGGACAATTTCCAGCCGGAGATTCGAGGCCAAAACCAGAGGAAGAAAGGCCATTTCAGTCAAGCTGGATACAACAAGGAAGGTCAAGCCCATACAATCTCAGGAGCAAAGGAGAATTCCACGGGAAAACCGGTTCCCGATCTTCAACAACAACAACGGAAGCCCAGACCGGTCTAGAAGAGACCAATCCAGGAGAGAAATCCCGTACAGTTTGAGACATCGTCGGCAGTACAAACTAGGTCGTCAGGAGCCCGAGGAGAATCTACGAAGCAGAAGGTCCACTTCGTAGGAGGTTCATATTGGAGACATTGCAGAAACAAGAGGAACAAGCTATTAGCCGGGTTGTATTGTTTCATTTATATTTTTACTGACAGGCAGTTGGGTGAATTTTTGCAAACAAGTCTTGTTTTGTTAAAGTTTTTCACTGTACAAAAGTTTTACACTACGTTGCGGTGCATTTTTCGAGTTGCGTGAAAAATGAACTTTTGTATACATAAATTTATTCCAAAGTGTGGAAAGCAATTGTATGATTACATTTGTTTACTTACTTAGTTGGGGGTGCGAGAATTCCTTGTATTGTTTGTTCATACTGAATGTTTTGAAAATTGCATATAATTGTGTATGTATTCGCATATTGATGCATATATTAGTATATATTTGGTTTTGGGCCACGGCGTAGATAGGAAATTAACCATAATACTAATAGCGCTGCGCTTTTCTTAGCAACCAGATACTGTTTAGTATATAAAGTAATTGACAATTTAAATATGTGTGAAGATTGAATGTTGTATGTGTATGTATGCAGTGTTGAAAACCCTTTTTGTACGTCCACTGATCCAGTTCTCATTTCAGGGTGGCTGACCCTGATGTTTTGAAGATTTTTTTATTCGAAGATTTAATGAATGTAAGACGACGATGGCTGTTAAAATATTTACGTTTTACGGGTTGTGTCCGGCCGGGTTTTTCCCTCCATTGGAAGGTTTTTCCTAGGCCCTCGCCCAAATGGGGTACACCTTAAATAATGATTGTAAAATTGGAAAAATAGGAGTGATAAAGTATTGAGATAGTAGTTTTGGGATGTTTTTTTTAATGTAGCTTATTGTTATGTAGGAGTTAATGCTAAATTCAAGTCTAAGATTTCTTGATAATTTCAGAGTAAAAAGTTTTTAACGTAATTTCTATCGGGCCATTAAGACCCTCGAATAAATCACGTTTTCTTCTTGGAGGAGGTTGTGACGGATCTATATGCGTCATTTTCCTACTAATCCTCTTGGGGAAACTTTGGGGTTAGCATTCACATTAATTAACAACCTTACAAGAAGAAACCATGTTATTTAAATTAGTTTGACTATATAAAGTCTATATATATATATTTTATAGATGTAAGATAGAAGGAGCCGGGGAGCTGTTGCGTAAGTGTGAATATTAGAATATTTCATTCACAAACACAGCGCGCCTCAAGGAAGTAATTGCTAAGAGATTAAATTATTTAGATTGAGGGGGTCTAAGATAAATGAAATTATAATTAGTTATCGGTTCATTAGCACTTGTTCTCCTTATCTAGTTCAGGTAGTCGGGTTTACTTAGAGTTATGCATTGAGATTAGATAACGCTTTATATATCACTCCTAAGTTTCCTTTTATAGTTTCACTTGTGATTGTTTAAGTGTGTGTGAAGATAAATAAATTGTTATTATGGAAGTTGCTGTTGATGCTTTGTTTTCCTCACATCTTTAGCCAGGCAGGACGGAGAGAGAGAGAGAGAGAGGTGAGCGATTACGCCGACACCCCCACAGGGTATTCGTGTGCAAGTGGTTAGACGACTGACTTCGCGACACTAAAAAGGAAATTAACTTATAGTTTTCCAGTAGTGAGAAATAGATCAGAATTAGAGGTTCAATTTTTTTCAGCGAAACAGGGTAGAAGTGTACCCCGTCCGATTTTGTATATATATTGTTGAAAATCCATAAAACACTGGATTTGAATTATGATGACTCCAAAATCTTTAATCATATTCTTATGCGACTCGAACCCCAGGTTATGGATGATGTAGAAGTTAGAAATCCCACTACTAAGGTACAGTTAAGAGTTGGTTGATAAATATGAGGAACGGCATAGAAATAGAGGAACCCATGGTTCGAGCAATAGTTTTGAAAGACAAGATTGGGATGTGAGTTGGAGGTTTGCGGAAAGGCGTGGAGATGGGAATCGAAGGGATGCAGGAGTCTCAAATAGATATTTAGATCGGAGAATAATGAACAGGGATGCAAATAACTTTTCTCGTGGTGGTAATCAAAATCACTGGTTCGAGAGATGGAACCGAAATGATCAACAGGATCATGGGACCGACAATCATAGACATCGTGGTATGTTTGCAAATCAGGGGGTCCTATTAATAATAGGACCATAGGAGGCCAAAGAAATGGTAATTTAAGAACAGTCACTAGGCTAAAAATCTTGAAATGATCGCTTTTGAGTTTTTCATATTTCTGAAATCTGTAATTCATAACCTTTCTAGGGATAAAACACATATGCCATATTTTCAATTAAAAGTGTATCAAAATGACTTTTAAAAAATCAACTGGCGGGCACGCCCACTTTTAACAGATATTTACCTTTTAAATATCCTGAAACAATTGCAAAGCCTTCTTTTTATTTATTCATACACAAAAAAACTATAGATAATGGTATAACTGTACAACTAACTGTCAAGATTTGTAGCGGGATTTATAGTTAGATGGTTGGTGTGATTTAAATTATAATTAAAAAAAATGAAGAATAAATCATAATAAAGGATTATTCATTTTGACAATGTAAGATTTTTTTATAAAAATTATTGTTTTCTAAAAATTATATTTTTAAAATTGTGTTTAAAAATTGAAATTCTTTTAAATTTACTGTATGTGAATACACTGAAAGCTTACACTATATATTCTTTATGTATACTTATGCATACTGAAGTGATATTTTGGAAACATTACAAAAACATTTAGCTAAAGAGACATGTCATGACAAATTTAAATAAATTCAGTGATGATAAGTAAAAGTTTTTTTTTTTTGAAAAAACTAAATATATTTGAAAAAAATATATGTTTATTTAATGTACAAACAAGTTTTTAAACTTAAATATATTCAAAAGTTTCTGAATGAATGGTACCTACAGATAATTCAGATGTGTAATACCATTTGTCGTTGCAAGAAGCTGGTTACATACAAACAAATACATAAATATCATGTTTAAAAACATAAAAACAGTTTTATTTTGGCTGTTTTAGAAATCATTTAT
Source organism: Trichonephila clavata (assembly GCA_019973975.1). NCBI lineage: Eukaryota > Metazoa > Arthropoda > Arachnida > Araneae > Nephilidae > Trichonephila > Trichonephila clavata. Next base: position 73,771 of record BMAO01006038.1, on the reverse strand, counting down.
CCAGTTTAGAGAAACTTTTGAAATCAAATGTCTTAGAAACTTATGTTTGCATGTGAACACACAAAACACTGATGAAAACTTTCGAAATGACGTAAAATCATGTTTTCCCAAATGCACACCAAAACCATATAGATAAATTTTTTCACATTATATTTATGATGATATATGGTCTACTTTGATATTTGTAATGCATAAATGCTACAAATTCTTCAAAAATTTATACAGATTTTGAGAAAATAGATGTCAATTTTACAAAATATCTCATTAAACAAAAACTGAAAAATGCTATGTATGCATTTTCTGAGTATTTAAAAAAAACTTTTGGTTCCTATTTTACTTAAAATATATTGACATGATGCTAATGTTTAATAAAATGTGGCAAATACATGTTGAAATTCATAATTTTTGTGATGAAGTGACATTTCATATTAAACATGCATTTTTCTCAAAATGCTGTTTTTCAAACTGTGTGTACCTTTTTCTCAGAATTGATTGAAAGGATCCTCGTGCAAATTTCAGTGATTATAACTGATATGTAACAATATATACTGAAGTGAGATTTTAATTATATTCTCAAATATTTTCGTAGACGTCACTTATCATGAAAAAAATGACAATTTTCAAAAAAGTCAGCGATACTTTTACGTTGTATGATTTTGATAAAGCTTAACAATATATTTGAAATATCTCACTTCAGTATAAATATTAAAGTCTAATTAATATTCAGATACAATCTGAAGTCTTAATATTTAACAGTTTCTGAGAAAAAGGTACATAGGTATGAGTGATGATATGCTGATATGTGATGATTTTTGTCGTTGCCTGTAAAGCTTGTTATATACATAAAATTACATAAATTTCATGTTTAAAAAGATAAAAACATTTTTAAGAAATCATTTGATCAATTTAGAGAAACTTTTGAGATCCGATACTTTTAGAAATACTGTTTGCATGTAAATATACAAAACATTAATGAAAACTTTCGAGAAATGTCGTATAATCACATATTTTCAAATCCTTACTTTTACATATTGTTACTGTATTACAAGGCATTCATAATGTTTTTTAACTAACTTTGATGTTTTAATACAACAAAGCTTCAAAAATTGATACACATTTTGAGAAAATTAATTTAAATATTACAAAATATCTCGTTAAACAAAAACTGAAAAATGCTATGTATGTATTTTCTGGACAATTAAAGTAAAATAGGAAACAAAAAAAGTCTTAAAATAAATATAGGATAAGCCAATGTGTAATAAAAGGGGACAAATATATGTTGCAATTCATAATTTTTGTGATGATGTGTTATTTCATATTAAATATGCATTTTACTCAAAATGATGTTTTTCAAACTGCGTGTACTTTTTTCTAAGAATTGACTGAAAGGATGCTCATGCAAATTTCAGTGAACATAACTAATATGTGTAACTATATACTCGTATACTGAAGTGAGCTTTTATTTATATCCTCAAAATATTTTGGTAGATGTAGGAGCGTCTACCCCCCCCCCCCCGGAGGGAAAAAATGAATAAACTTAATAGATCGAAGCGTACAGTCAAAAGCACCAAGCAGAAATAGAAGCTGGCCTACAAGAAATGGAGGACAGACTAGAGGATTTGGAGGTAAAATTTAGAGATATTCTCATTTCTTTAATTGCTAAATCTTCTGTTATGTCTGCTCATAGTTGTGAAAATGAAATGTCTCAAGCTAATTCTAAACAGAAATTAGAAATAAAACTTCCGGAAATACCTTTGCCGGTATTTAGAGGAAGATACGATGAATCTCCTAGCTTTAAATCACAATTTGATAACGTTATAACTAAGAACAATGACTTGAACGAGTCACAAAAACTTTATCATTTGAAAGCGTCATTACAAGGTGACGCTAAACTACTTGAAACAGTTGATGATTCCTTTGAATCGCTCATCAAAGCATTCAAAACTAGGTTTGAAAATAAGTGTCTCCTAACTGGAACTCATATTAATGCTATATTAGAGAAATTAGCAAGTGAATCAGTCCGAGATATTAGATATATGACAGATATTTTAAACAAGAGTATCAGAGCTTTAAAACTTCTAGTTTTTGAACGTAATAATTTATCAGATATTTTATAGTTTAACATAATTCTGGGGGAAAAAATAGATCGAGAAACTCGTAAGCAGTTCAAACAATCTATTGATTCAAATCAAATTCCTGAATTAGATGCATTTATAATGTTTTTAGAAAAAAAGAGAAGCCAAACCTTTGATAGTATTAATCGTTCTACTCCTGTTAATCATAAACAAAAACCAGTACCCTTCAATAAAAGTAAAAACATTCTTAATTCGCAGGATTCTTCAAATTCTTGTGTAATTTGTAAATTACCTTATTTGATTTATACTTGCAGTGCTTTTCAAAGTATCGGAGAGATACTTTGAAAGTATCGGATAGATTTAATCACATAAAAAGCCTTAATATGTGCATTAATTGCTTTAAAGAACGCCATAAAGTTATGGATTGCAAATCTAAAAATTCGTGTTCCGTTTGTAAGAAGCATCATCATACATCGCTGCACAGTGGTGTAACGTACACCCCAGCACTGCGGGGGGCAAGGCTTCTAGGGGGCCCAAAGCCTGACTGACGCCATCAATGTAGATTTTCTCAAAATTCGCTTTACACTTTTTAAAATCGAACTCTTAAGCGATTTTCCAACTGGCGATCTAACGTCGTTCATAATCAAAATTTTAATACGCTCATTAGATATCTTTAATCTTATAGCCAAATTAAAAAAAAAAATTTTTATTTGCTGTAATCAAGGCGACGAGAGATATTTTTCTTTCGTGGGTTTTCTTTTTAAACCTTAATTACTTACAAATAAAACCAAAATCAGATGGAGAATCCGATAAAATGCTAGAAAGATATAAAAATTCATCATTTTTTTAGAACACTATACATTGCATGAGCTGTAGGAAGAAAAAAAAAAGACATGATTTACTTTTTAAGAAGCAGCAGAGTAAATTATTGGCATCTTTAGCCCTCCCCCCCCCCAATGTGTTTCAATTTCATTTAGCGAAGTCGTAAATAACGTACATCTGTTAAGATTTTTTCAAGTAAAATAGTATTACGATACTTGGAAAAGCATAGAGAGCATTTAAAATGATTATTTGATGATAGAGTTGTTAGTATTCAATCAAATGAAGCATAATGAGAAGAAAGCATAATGGAATGTATCAGTTTTTTATTTCTTTTTTCATGAAATCATTTTTGCTTCACACAAAGAACATTCCTTATTAAAAGTTACAGTATATATATACACGCTAGAATAGGATGGAACTTTAAGGCAAACTCATCCCAGGATTCAGAAATGAAGAAGGTAAGAGATACCTTTTTTCTTTCTTTAGAATTTCAAACCGAAAATTAATTTTACAATGTCTTTCTTAGTGTTCATTTTTATTTACGTTACCAGGTTATCCATCGTTAGATTTCCCGTTTTAATAAATATTATAAATGTTATACATTACTTACTTCGTTTACTCAGACTCCGGTTGATTTTGTGTATTCAATAATAAGTTTAATATTAAATATTATTACGTGATGTATAAAAGTACATTAAGTTATGGTTTGGCAGTCCTTTGTATACATACACACACTTGCTAGAAAAGAATGTTCTTAAGGACGAATGAGAGAAGATAAGCTCTGAAGAAACCTCTAGACTTGTTAATTCAATTCCGAAACGACTTCAGGAGGTTTTTTCGAAACACCGGGTTATCCAACCAGCTATAAGATAGCTCATTATTCTGTTTAAATAATTTTTGCAGTTACTACTAAACAGTGAACACAGACTTTTTGTACTTGATTTTTGTTGGTATCACTACAAACATGTAATTATTTTAAAAGCTATGAAAGCAAACCGAGTTTACTTTTGTTATTCTCAATACTTGTGAAATGAACTTATAAAATATAATTTTAAAAAATTTCAAATATAGTTTTTTTTAAAAAATTTTTCGTTGTTTATGTAAACAGTAGAAGGTGAACGCAGATTTTTTCTAGTAAGTAAATATATATAAGATCCGGCTTGGGGCCCAATTATTTTCCGTTACGCCACTGTCGCTGCATATATTTGAAACGATTCCTTCACCCCTGCCAACACCCCCAGAACACTAATACATTTGCAAACACCTCATAAGACAAAAAAAAACATTTTACTTCCAACCGCAGTGGTTTACATAAAAAGGGCAGACGGTCAGGTGTCCCCCTGCAAGGCAATTTTGGACTCAGGATCTCATCTTTTTTTCATTCGACAAAGGTTGGCTAAAATAAACTAACGCTGAAGAAAGAAAAAATAAACGCATCTGTGTTGGGATTAAGGGAAATAACGCTTAAAGTTAAACAGAAAATAAATGCAGTAATTCAAAGCAAAAATGGAAGTTTTTCAGCAGTATTAGATCTATTAATCGTCCCATATATTACTACAATATCTATCCATCGCATGGATACATCTAAAATAAAAATTCCTTCGAATATTGACCTCGCAGACAAAGATTTTGGTATTCCAGGAGAAATAGATCTGCTTATTAGGTGCGAGCTTTTCTTTAAATTATTAAGGCCTAATCAACTTCGATCGCCATGCGAAAAATGGTTGTTTCAAGGGACTGTTTTTAGGTACATATTGTAGGTAACTCCAATAAATTTGAGGAAAAATCATATTGCGATTTAGCAATTAATTCGGAAATCAATTTAGATAGACTTAATCAACAATTGCAGGCATTTGGGGAAATTTAAACGGTAGTTGAATCATCTAAGGAATATACTTTAGAAGAAGAAATTTGTGAGACTCAATAACAGAACACTCATTATCGCAATGAAGTAGGACGCTATGTTGCACACAATTACCCTTTAGAAAGGATCCAAACTGTTTAGGTAATTCACGGTTCATGGTTGAAATTCGTTTGAATCAACTGTGGAAAGAACTTTCGAAAAATAATGAATTACAAATTCTTTATAAATCTTTATCACAGGAATATATTGACTTAAAACACATGCAATTAGTAGTTGACCCCCTTGAAGCAAATATCTTATTTTCTACCCCATCATAGAGTATTTTGCCTCGATAGTAAAAGTATGAAACTTAGGGTGATTTGTAATGCCTCTTCCAAAACAACATCAGGCCATTCTTTGAATGACATTTTATATAAAGGTGAGGTTTGGCAGCACGATTTATTTTCAATTCTCTTGAGATTTAGGCAGCACACATTTGTCTTTACAACGGATATTTCAAAAACGTTAAGACAGATTTTAATTAACGCTGATCATCGAGATTTGCAGATGATTTTATGGAAAGACAGTATTGATGGTCCTGTAAAAACGTACAAACTCAACACTGTAACTTACTTGTGCGCCCTATCTTGCTACCCGGACAATTCAGCAATTAGCTAAAAACGAAGAGAAAATTATCCTTTGGCTGCAGCAGTTACAATCAGAGACAATTATGTGGAGGACATATTAACCGGAAGTTCACACTTTCAAGAATTCCAACTACTACAATAAGAATTAATTGGACTATTTAAAAAAGCAGGTATGAGTCTTCATAAGTGGGGTGTAGCAATGCCTCAGAAATATTAACTTCAATACCTAAAGAAGAGCAATCTTGGGACTTCCACTGCCAGTCGTCAGACAAAACAACTAAAACTCTAGGAGTCATTTAGAATCCACAATTTGATTATTTCTCTTTAAAGACTGTCATAAACTGCCAGGATTCTTACACAAAAAGAGAAGTTTTATCCATTATTGCACGTTTATTTGACCCCCTTGGATTCATTGGGCCAATTCTAAGGCCAAACTACTATAACAGAAACTTTGGGTTCTCAAATTAGAATGGGATGAACCACTCTCCAATCCAATCGCTAAAGAATGGAACGACTTCGTGTCTACCCTGCCAGTTATTCAAAATATCCATATCCCTCGTCTCGTAATAGGAAAGGATAGAATTATCATCCATGGGTTTGCCAATGCATCAACCGCAGCATATGGTACTGTACTATATGTTCAATCGATCTCAGAAGAGGATATATCCACAAGACTTTTGTGTAGCAAGTCCCGTGTTGCACCGGTGAAACCAATCACTATCCCCCGTTTAGAATTTTGTGCTTGTATGTTGTTGGTCTGGAAAAGGTTCTACATTCCCTGACGCTGCCTATACAGCAAATAATGTTGTGGGCAGACTCTAACATTGTATTAGCCAGGATTCAACGATCCCCTGAGCAGCTTAAGACTTTTATCGGCAATAGAATCAAAATAATACTGAAACTAACCAAGAACTGTCAATGGAATCATGTATCATCTAATGACAACCCTGACGATCTAATATCACGTGGACTAAATGCTTCGGACATCTCTTCTAAACAACTTTGGTGGTATGGTCCAAATTTTTTAAAGGAAGAACTCAATGTAAACCCAATTGACTTTAAAATGATCTTCAGACAGTGACTACTTAAATCACTTGCAGATGTGCTTTTGACTTCTTGTTAATTCTCTCTTATAGATGATCTTTCAAAATGTTCTAACTATACTAAATTGTTGCATATTTTGAGTTATATTTTCAGGTTTATTAAGAACTTAAAAAATCGTAGAGTAAAAAGGTCTAATCAATTAGATTATAGTGAAGTGAATGAAGCGGAATTATGCATCATTAAAAATCTCCAAACCTCTGCTTTTAAAGAAGAAATGATGCTCTAGCTAAAGGTGGTTGTATTTCTCAAAAAAAGGTAAACTTTTCTCTTTAAATCCATTTCTAGATGGCAATCAAATTTTAAGGGTAGGAGGACGTTTGCAAAATTCGGATTTAACTTACAGTCAGAAGCATTCAGCTATACTCCCTGCGGATCACATTTTCACCAAATTAATTATGAAAAATATACACATTAGAAATTTTCATTTAGGTCCTCAAGCTTTGCTATATTGCACAAGACAAACATTTTGAGGAAAATTGTGCATAAATGCGTAGTCTGTTTTTAAAATAAATCTATTGTAGCAAACCAACTTATGGGATCTTTACCTCGAGAGAGAGTAAACCCAAGTTATCCTTTCTTGCACACAGAAACTGATCATTTTGTGGACCCTTTTTCATAAGGTATAAGCACCAGAGAAAGGGCACTAACCAAAAGATATATGTAGCCATTTTTGTTTGTTTAGCCTCAAAGGCCATCCATCTAGAAACTGTCTCGGATTTGACCACAGACGCCTTCCTTGTTACATTGAAGCGTTTTTTGGCTAGACGCGGGAAATGTGCTACCACACACATATCATTAGATAATGCCAAAAACTTTGTTGGAGCTAATCGAGAATTAAAAAAGTTACATAATCTCCCAAAATTTCCTGAAGAAACACTTTCTTATTTTTCTTCTGAAGGGATTTCTTGGAATTTCATGCCACCTAGAGCTCCAAATTTTGGGAGGCTTTGGGAGACAAGAGTGAAATCGTACAAATTTTATTTAAGAAGAGCTGTAGGAAATCTAAAAATAACTTTGGAAGAATTCTTAAATATAATAACACAAATTGAAGGAATTTTGAATTCCAGACCAATAATTTATCAGAATCCCAACTCCTTTAAAAGAAGATACTGACGACTTGGAGGTGCTAACTCCAGGACATTTTTTTGATTGGAAGACCCATCACTTTCATTTCTGAACCAAATTTGTTAGACAAGTTAGAAAACACACTTTCTCGGTGGCAAAAATTAATAAAGATAGTTCAATATATTTGAATTAAATGGTCTCGTGACTATTTAAACAATTTACAGCAACGAAACAGAAATTTCACAAAAAGATAACGTAAAATTAAATACAATAGTCCTAATAAAGGTTAACCTTCCAGTAAATAAATGGAGCTTAGGTCGCATATAAAGCTATTTCCTGGTACGGCTGGGAAGGTGTACGAAGTAGAAATAAAAACTAATAAGGGCAATATTAAACGCAGCATTGGGGAAGTGTGTATTCTGCTCTTGGACAACTAATATGTAACTTGTGAACTTAATGTTTCTTTCTTGATGTATGTAAAGTACCATTTGTTTATTACGTTTTATATATTATTTGATTTATGCACAATTTTGTATATTGATTTAGTATAATTCAATGAGGATGTTCAGTCCGTAATTGTATCTATTTTTTCTCACGAATGCCATCCACCGACTGAGCGCCTCCGCCAATGTTTTAATGTAACCCTCCGTATCAGTTGTTGTTGTAGCTTCCATCTTGGAACAGCGTGAGAATAGCACCGTCTCGAAATAAACCGAATTACAGTACAATAGTAGCATCGTTCTTGTAAAAACTCGAACCAACGTTCAGTGATAATTTTACGTTGCATGATCTTGAAAAAACTTAACAATATATTTAAAAAATCTCACTTGAGAAAAAAAATAAAAGTATAATTAATATACAGACAAAATTTAAAGTTTTTATATTTAACAGTTCCTGAGAAAAAGGTACATAAAAAAACCTCAATTTAAGGTATCCGACTACGTTGAAAATGCCATTTTCGGTCAAAAATCGCATTTCCTTTTTATTTTACCATTTTAAAGTTCAAGCAATTAGCTTTCTAAATCTGTCTTTGTTTTGTCTGTGCGATAATTAGAAAAAAAGTTACAGATGTTTAAAATATTTTTACAGCTGTCATTCGAAACCGGAAGTGGTGAAATCGAAACCGGAAGTTGTCTGTTTAACATGCTTTTTACCGATAATTTTTGCAGTTTCAACCCATTATAATTTTAAAAACTATTTCTGACAATTTTTTTAATTATTTAATTGATGGGCAACAATTTCGATCTTTTAATTCGACTCTTGCGATTGGCAACATTTGTTTCTTCTGACCTCACATGTTTTTGTTTTGATTTGTGCCTTACGAATTTTGATCCTAAATTTCTTCTAAAAACTTAACTTTTTTCGATTTAATTGTACAATTTTTGATCGTTGATGGTTTCTAGACATTCTGCTTTTAAAAATTCAAGTTATAATGGTTCATAAAACTATAAAAATAACTTCTTGAAAATGCAACAGTGGTCTGATAACAGTAGATTGGTAACAAAAACATTGGAAGTAGCAAATATTCAAACTTGTAATGAACAAAAACTGGATTCACTGAAGAATTTTTCACAGTGCAAAGAATGTTTTAATGGAACATTAAGAGGTTATGGAATATTTTATTTAAATATTTTGGGAAGTATGTTTTTCTCAATTTGTGTTTCTTCAATTGTTTTGAGAAGAATCTGTACCTGCATGAAGATTACTTGTTTGGACTGACTTCTAATGTGACTTTAAAATGCTCCAAATGTACTTTTATTGTCAATTTTTCAGCTACTAAAAAGCTTAAAAACCAAACTTCAATTAATTTGCAACTTATTTGTGGAATGTGAGTTATTGGAAGATGACATTTGTCTGCGAAAAAGTTACGTGCTAAGCTGAATATGTTATGCCGTATGGCAAAAAGAGCATATAGACTTTGTGAAAGAAATATCTTGGCTGCTGCTACATCAACGGCTAAAGATGTCATGAATGCTGCTGTGTTGGTAGTAAAAAGCATTACAAAATGTTCCAACACGTCAATTGGAGAATGTGGAATATCCGTTGACGACAGATACATGGACATTCTTCCCTAAAAGTTTCTATAGAAACTTCCAGATTAGGAAATTATGTCTAAGTTTTGTAGAATTCTAAATGTCTAGTCGAACATGCGTGTTCCTGCATTCATCTGGTATTTACTTCAATCATGGAATCTGTTTGTGCGTACAAAATCTTTGTGTGATTTTATACCACGAGATCTTAAAACAATGTTGATTTCTATGGTGTGTGATGGTGATTCCCAAGGATACATTTTAGTTAAAGATCTATTTGATATCAACAGTGTCATAAAATGAGTGCCTAATATACTTCTAAGAAAGAGTGAGTATTCGGCAAAGAAAACTTAGAAAAAGCCAGAAAAACCTCGGTGGGAAAGAAAAACTTTCCAGTGTTATGATTAATAAAATTCAAAACTATTATGGCAGTAACACCAATCACGTCAAAGCTCTGCTAAGTGCGGCATTTTTTCTCGGTGGCTCCATCAGAGAGATACCCATGTATGCACCATGCCCAAATGGAGCTGAGAGCTGGTGTGAGTATCAATGAAGAATAGCCACCGGAAAAAATATATATAAATAAAGGTGTAAGCCTTTCCATGAAACTTTTAAATATTGTTAAACCTGTGTATACAAAGTTGTTTGATAAGCATTTATTATAAAATTGCCTCCACGGTGTGACACAAATGTAAACAAATCATTTAACGCGCTTTTTCGGCAAATTGTTCTGAAAGAAACTTTTATTGAGCTGAAAACATTTTCTTTGGGTACCCATATTGCTGTCATTATTTTTAACAAAGCTTTTATTTGTTTGTTTGAAAGCTTTTGGCATAAATGTAAATTATTATACACTGCGTGATGACAGATTTCTTGCCATCATTCGCACAGTGACTCGAAACAACATTCTTTGCCTTTTTAAAAATCAGCCAGAAAAAAAATATAGGGCCCAAAGAAAGTTAAAATTTAATAAAATAGCAAGTAGTGGAGGTGTTAAATATAAATCATTAGAGTTTTAGTAATATACTTGTGATATTTTGTTTTGAAATTACATTTATAAAGTTTAAATGCATTTTTCTCAAAACTGTTTTTTTGTAAATTTCTTGATATTTCAAATGTGATATCTAAAGAGCCAATAGAGATACTTGTATGAAATTTTACACAAATGTTATTAATAGTATTATCTAGAGGTTGGACTAGCAGCTAAGAAATTGAACAATTTTTAGTGATTTTATAGTTGGATTTCCTTATAAAAGTATCGAAAATTTGAATGAAATTCATAGGTTGTAGCTTCGATTAGCTATAACTTTTGATTAAAAGAAAATAATTTAAAACTTGTAGTACAACCTCTAGAAATGCGTTTGAAAAATGTGCTGCAGCAATTTTTTTTGTAAAATATAAATTATTTTTAAAAATAGAGCCTTTGAAAAAATTAAAAAAATTAATTTAAATTTCATTAAAATTTCATTAAAATTTTAAATTTTTGTAAATTTTAATGTATGTATATTATTTATAACTGTGTTTTTTATCATAGTGCAAAAAATGAAATTAAAAATGTAAAATTTTTAGTGAATTTTAGAAAAATAAAAAAATAGGTCTCCGAACGTAGTCGGATACCTTAACATTAGCGGTATAGGGGGTACCGAATAACATTAAACTTTTAAGCGATCGTGTTGCAGGAGGTAAGCGGTCGCAAGTTGAATCACACACAATCCCTCCTAATAAGATTAAAATAAATACTTTACGGCTATCACCCGTTGACCTTCCGTATGTGCCGATTCTCGTGCACGACACGTTTTTAAAAGCTCTTTGGGGTACGGGAGCTGAGAAGTCCTTTATTTCGGAAGAAACATATCGGGCATATTTTTCTTTTCGCCCCAGCCGAGGTCACAACTGCTCAAGATACAAAACGCACAAATTCAGGAATGGTAGAACTACAAATTAAAATCTGAGAATTTTCGAAAATGTGGAATTTCCATGTGATTGCTGAGATGCAGTACCCATGCATCTTAGGCATTGATTTCATGTCAAAATCCAAAATTGGGTTCGATTTTTCAACTAAATCGTTAATCATTCCCGACTCGCAAATTGAAAAGGTACCAATACCAGAAGAAACGGTAGAGATAGATCTATCAAAGACGAAGCTGGGTGAAAAACAAAAGGAATTAAATGCTTTATTTAATGATTTCAGGGGTTTATTTTCTAATAAACCGGGGCTGACGCATGTATTATATCACGAAATTGATACAGGAGATACCCCCCCCCCTTTTCTTTTCGCGGCCATACCACTATGACAGGATCAAAAAGGGGATTATAGATTATCACGACAGCAAAATGTTAGTAAAAGGTACGATCATACCTATCCAATCGCTCTATACATCTCCAGTTGTTTTATGTAGGAAAAATAATGGTTTGTCTCTAGATAATCCTGAAGCTTATAGATCCGCGATTGATTGCCGAAAATTGAATACCATAACGAAGTATCCAAGATTCCATTACCGCTCATTGATGATCTCGTAACAAATATTCCACACACCCAAATTATGTCATCGATTGACCTCCACTCAGGTTACTTTCAGATGGCGGTAAATCCCCAAGATATTAGTAAGACGGCTTTTGTAACCAAAAATGGTACATTTGCATTCCCTCGCATGCCATTTGGTCTCTCGGGAGTGGCCTCAAATTTTCAAAGAGCTATAGAAATGATTCTAAGACCAGTTCTAGGACGTTTTATGAATGTCTATATGGATGATGTGATCATCTCGTCTCCACCATGTTAAACATTTAAGAGAGGTCTTTAGATTATTATAAGAGGCTGGTGTAAATTTAAACTATGAGAAATGTCATTTTGCCCAGGACAAGCTACGTTATTTAGGTCTAGTTATTAGTAAGACGGGGTTCGAACGGATGAGGAAAAAGTAAAAGCGATTTTTGACATGAAACCCCCGAAAAATTCGTGGGAGACAGCGAAATTTTTAGGAATGACGGATTGGTACCAAAAGTTTATTATGCTGATCTGTATGAACCTAAACTAAAATAAGATACATTGACGAGCGTCAGCGAGTCATCGCTTTTACTCAAATGGAAGGAAAAACTAAGACTGAAAGAAGAACACGTTGAGAAAAACCCCGCGAATGGGGATGGACGGGCGGATCTGTGTGAACCGTTATACATGTTAAAAAGGAAAAATTCTAAATTTGTTTGGTCGGAATTAGCACAGGAAGCCCTAAATCGTATTAAAAAAGCTGTGACAGAAACTCCAATTTTACAGTTACCAGCTTTTACAGTAAAGCTTTTGAGTTGTTTATGGATGCCAGTTCAGTTGGAGTGGGGGCAGTTTTGATGCAAAATAATAAACCTCAACTGAGTTGCCATGATTATAGTTGTGTTGTAACCTTTTATATTTATATCTTAAATGTGGGGGGAAATACCACAGGTTCGACTTGCTTGGTGGTCAGGGTCTGAGGGCCCCAATGCACGCCGCCACCTAGCTCATTGGTAACTCTACGCCACTGATTATGATTGTACTGCTACGGTACATTATAGAGAAAAATGTAAAGGGGTCTATGAAGTGAGCGAATATGGAGTTTTTTGGCGCAAGAGCCAGTTTTGGCTATACTGCGCCAAACATTTGTTCAAAATTTAAAAACCTATCTTAAAATGTTGACAAAAATATGGTCTAAGTAGTAGAAGCTAAAACATCAATTTAAACATGAAAATCCAATTCATAAGATAAAAAAGCATATTAATTTTAGTGGGGATACCCCACCAAGTCATATAAGGTCAAAACATATATCAATTAAAAATAAAACAATTTAATTAAAACAATTAACATTAGATATTAATTGCTTATAATAAGTAAAAAGTTATATTATTTCAAAAGGCTATGAAAGTAAAAGAAAAAAAATGACTTCCTGCTGTTTTCATCTCTTGTAGGTGTTATGTTGGAATATTCAATATTTTTTACAAGAACATTAGGATCGAATTCATCCTTATCATAAATCATCATATCTTCGTCTGATGAATCCTGGTGAGGTTCACTTTTACGGGATTTTACATTTTTATTTCAATATCCAAATTAAGCTTTTTCGAACGACTTTTGCTCGAGTTGTAGCGGATATACGAAAAGTTAGGTGCCGGGATGGATGTATTAGGTGCAGGGGAAAATGTGGCTTTTTTTGTTGGAAGGGAAGCAATCTTGAGTGGAAAATTCTCTTTCGATTTGGAAATGCATTTTACTTGATCTCTTATCGATGAACCGAAGTTATTGAAAATTTGCTACAACTAAAGCTAGGAAAAGATAGTAAATCAAATTGTTCATTTGTTTGTTAATAGGTAAGTTTTACCTTCTTATGATAAACCTTTTATTCTTTATCAACATCGTTTTATTTCCTAATACCTATGTTATTATTTGCAATCTTGCTCGTTATTGTTTAATTTTTTATTATCTATTACATTACTTCTCGTCTTCCAGTTCCTTAACTCTTCACAGTTGTTTTGAAAGAGGTCTCTGGGCGATCACTAAAACTCACATAGGAAACACATACATGTAGGTAGTATGTAGCTTTGCTTCCCTGTGATCTTCAGAGCACGATAAACAACTGTTTTTTAAGTAGCTTTGTACATTTAAAATATTCATATATTTTTACTTGATAAAACCCAACCAAGGTAGGGCCCTTATATTTTTGTTGCACCAGGGCCTTTGGATACAATATACGCCACAGGTTCGGAATCCCTGTCTAGATAATCAGGTACCATTAAACCGGCTCTCCTCCAAGTATTTCGATTGTTTGAAAAAAATGTTTATGAACTATATTGTCTGGAACCATTCGGAAACTTAAAAAGTTATTGAAAATATTCCCTTAATTTCAGTTAGGATTAGTCAGTTCTGAAAAAAAAAATTCCCGTAACAGAGGACAAATCACTTTCTACTTTACCAAGCGCACTCACTATAAAGCAACTTTCTACTTTGCCTTCTACCGTAATTTCGCGCGTATAGTCAGCGGACTATGTGTGTTTAATATGCGAATTTTTGAAGCTGCGGACTATCCACCAGTGCGGATAATACGCTGTCGTAAACTGCCGATGATCGGGATTTATAAAAGCCGGGATTGTTAGTGAAAGCGAGGAAATCACTGACAGTGAAGATAGTGATGCTGAAAATGAACTTTCGGACACTCTTCCCGAAAATATATTAGAAATGTTTAATTCTGATACTGATGAATCGGACTTTGAAGGTTTTCGTTAATGTAGTAGAATGTGTGATTAATTAATATATGATTAATTAGTAAGCACTGTTTTTTATTTGTATTTAGCGTTTTATTTCTGAAGGTATATTAGTAAGGAAGTACTTTTTTTCTATTTATACTTAGTTCTTTGTTTCTAAAATACATTAATATTGCCGTATTAAAATAACGTAATTTCGGACGTATAGTCCGCGGACTATCCGGTGGTGCGGACTATCTGACGATTTTTGAATTTTTTTTTATATAAAATCGTGTCTGCGGACTATACGATGGTGCGGACTATACGTGCGAAATTACGGTAATCGCCATTCGACTGTAACTTCCGCGGTGTCCGGAAACGGTTTGATAACGGCTCAGTTGTTCTGTTTGTGTGGGGAGGGGGAGTATAAAAATAATAATGCCCGACACCATACAGAGTTCCCTGATTAAGTGTGCAATTAACATTTCAAAATCTCAGTCAAAATCAAGCACTAGATAAATTGGAGTTCACATAAAAATAGAACGAAATTGGGCACATTCAGCTTTACCATTCGCTCACGTACACTTTTGCCTTCTAATCGCAATCCAGCTGTCAGGATACACAACTATAATGTTCATAATGTTGTCACTGACTGACAATTTTTTTTAGAACATTCGTTGGAATCTTGTTTTTGGATTCCGAAAACGTATGAGAGAGCACTTAATAACTGGTGTGATTCTGATTCGGCGCAGCCATTGTAAAAACATTCCATTTGAACCAACTTTAACACAGGAATGACAAACGGATACAAATGCAATTTTTCTTCTTTCCTTTTTTTTTTTTTATCAAAGTCGCACTTAGAAGTAACACGAGGCTATTGGAGACCAATTCCGTAATTTCGTACCATAGTCAAAGAATGATGACAACTCCTGAGCCGGCACGCGACTTTCCACACCATGCAGTTTCGGCAAATTGAATATGCATTAGGCCTGCTACACGAAGATTTTTTGTGGCATTATTATTTAAACCTTCAACTGGATGGCAGCAACGCTAGCTAAATATGAGGCGAAAGAGAAATTTTCGAACCTATTTTGCAAACACTTTTACCAAAACTTTCCTTTCCTTCTCTACATGTAGATTAATTTTCGAAAACACCTAGTATTTTAATAGTGTTTTCCCCACATCATTATTAATAGCACTGTCCCAGACTACTTTTTATTCGCATATTGCTGTTTGTTCATTTGGACATATGTTTCCACAGTGAAACAGGGTCTTCAATAATAAATTACAAATATAAGGAGGGAGGGGAGCTTCAGAAAATTTAATTTTATTCAGATCATCTCACAAACTAAAAAAATAATAAAGCAGTTACTTAAGCATTCTCAAACATTTTTAGAACTGTTCTGAAATTAGTCATACCAGTTTAAAGTTAAAGAGCAGAATATACAGTCAGGCCTCCATCTTGCGAATTCTTTTATTTTATGAACTTTTTCCTGGAACCAAGAATAGAAAAATATTGGAAGATAAACCTCTATGAAACGAATTTGAATTTTCCACATAACGAACTCTTTTGGGGATCTAATGACTTCGAGGTCCGACTGTAATTTTACAAAACCAGAAAGTGAACAATGAGTTACATCTAAAATAAAATCACAATGAAAAAAAAGTAGTTTTATTGTATAAGTTTTTTTGAACAAAGAACATAAAGAGCATAGAAAATGACAAAAATACTCATTTCAAAGTGATACACATTTGTTTAGAAAATAAAATTTTCGATATCATGAAATTAACAAATGATATATATATTAAAATACCTACAGGCAAGCTTAAGTATAGCTCACATTCCATAAAAATAATCTATTTATGCAAAAAAAAGTCTTTAAAACAATCTATTTATACCTTATGTACAAAACAGCAAAATAAAACAACAGGTTGGAGGAACATCTTGAAAAAGGAATACAGGAGTATTAAAATGGATAATCTGATCATAATATTCAAAGAGCAGCTTAGTAAAGTATGACATAAAAAATTATTTAAAATTTCATTAAAACAGTATGACATCAAAAACACTAAGAAAAATTACCAAATAAGTAGAAACTGGCTCATATACATAAGATTTTAGTGTTATATTAATGTAAATACAAAAGAAGAAATCTACTCAGTAAGTACACAAATATCTTCTAATAGAGAAATAAAAACTCTTTTATAAGTAAAAGTGAATCACAAGTGATTGAGAACGTGCCATTTAATATTTTTAAATTAGCAAAATTGCTACCACTTTCTTTTTAGCAAAGTTTTCCTAAAAAATTACTTAGTATTAATTTACAATTCTTGACAATATAAATAAAACATCCATCCAGAGATTTAATTTGCTAATGTGTTTTTTATAATTTGAAATGTACCACCTTTTGTACATATGTGCATGGATGAAACGATTCCTGATATGCGAATTGTTATTTTCATTATATTACTTAAATGCCTAATTTATGTGAAAAACTAATGTATCTAATGCATTGTTAGAATTTTTCTTTATAAAATTTCATGGAACATTTTAATTTATAATGCAACCAGTGGTGGCAAACTTAAAGTTGGCAAATTAATCAAAGCAAAACCTGAATGATAAAATATTTCTTCTGTTTAGTATAAAATTATCAATTACAAGATAAAATGCTAAGTTAAATGCTTTTTATAGTACAAAAATATTCATCAAAGGTAAAATTTAAAGATTTTTTTCAAATTACATTAAATTTCCTTTTATTGTTAGCCACACTAAGTATAATTTTCAATCGTTCAAAATGATTGAAAATGCTTCTTTTAACAAATAAATTCATTTGTATATAACTAAATTTCCAGCATAAAGTGATTTATGTGAATTTTTTTAAAAAATTCACATAACTCCTAAGTACTTTTTTGACAGCTTTGCATTACATTTTTATATCTAGTACATCAACAATACTTGTTCCAACAGTAATATAATACACATAACTTCATGAATATAAAAATCTTAACATTATAGCGTTTTATTAAACATTAGAAAAAGAAAATTTTGAAAGAATATTTTTTAAAGACAAGAATGAAATTAATATAGATAAGAATACTCATAACTATTTTTGAAAACATTTTTAAAGAAAGAGCAGCATATTTAAATTAATACAGATAGGCATACAAAAAGATCCATACAGCTGCAGTTTAGGTAATTTGTATATATATATAACCTAACATGTCAATTTAAATTCTTAAAAAAATGGGGAGGTCTCTATTTGATGAAAGAAAAGTCACAAAATTTCATTTACTTAAACTATCGAATTTAATAGTCTTAAATAAGTTTGTGTAAAGTTTACGTACACATAGTAAAAGTTCATAATATTGAAGAGAAAAGCTTGCTAATATTGTATTCCTTTATATTAGTTCCAATAATGCATCGCCAGTACTTAATATTTGAGTATTTTTTCTTATCACACAAAAAATAATCACCACAAGTTAACAACATTCAACAGTAAGAAATAAATCCATATAAAAATCAAAAAGCTCACAAATAAATCTCCCCCCCCCCACCCCCCACAAAAAAAATTTGTTGTGACTAGCTACATGATATGACAACATTTAAAAAAGAAAAAATATATTAAATTAATTTACAACCTTTAGTTAATTTTAATCAATCGCAGAAACACTGAATTTTAAAAAAGAAAGAAGTTCTTTTAATCAAGGATACAAAACATAGCACCTATATTTGTTCTAAATAACATGGAATCAGGTTCATAATAAATAGTAATGAATGTGTGTATAAATCTTACATGTATGAATACACATTTCTAACTTTTTAGAAGTAACAAAAACTTATTTTAAATTCAATTGATGTCATAAAAAATGAAATACCTTTTTTAATACAATTTTATATGAACAGAATAATTCAAAATCTTTAAATACAATAAATTATACATATATATAATTAAATTAGAAACGAAATGAGTCATTTATAATGATACAGTGTTATATATGAGAATAATATAACATTTCTGAAAAAGAAAACACACCGACCATTTACAAAAATAGCAACAATAAGTCAATATATCAAAACAATCACAGCTTTGAAAGCCCTCAAATTGTACTTTGACACATGAAAAAGCTCATAATTGTGTTTAACACTTCTTCAAATGATATTTTAAGTTATTAAAGGAATGTTATTGTATGTACAAAGATAGATTTAAAAATCTATTCTAATCTGTATAAAAAATTAATACAAAATAGCAGTTGAACATCAAAGATACTTGATTCAACTGAGTACAATAAAAAAATATTTTTCTATGTATACTACACATATGCAATCTCAGAGTATTGTTTACATCTTTCAATATAATAAACGTTCAATTACAAAAAATTAAAAAAGTGAAATACAATATTCAAGAAAAATAGAAAAATGTACTAAAAGAACTAAAATGTGATTTAAATTTAGAAACATCAAGAACTGAATTAACATAAATAAAGTAAATATATACTATGTTCATACTCAGATCAAAAGTTTGACTTATAAATAAAATGTCCTGAAAATAGTTGAAAAACTAAGATATGAACAGGTCTCAATATTGAGAATCAAATGCAATAATATATTCTAATAATTTTGTTAGAGCTCATAACTTTCAGCAAAAATTTCACAAGGAATAACTTAATTATTTACAGAAGCATATGCTGGATGTTTATATTTAAAAGAGATTGTTCCAATACACAATTCAACTCTATTTAGCTCATGGAGGACTAGAAAAAATATTTTTTCCCTCTTATCAGAATTATAATTGCAACTTATTAAGAATTAACTACATTAAAAAATGGTATACACATTTTTGTTGAAATATGAAAATTTTAACTCATGCAAAGTAATTAAAAGATTTGTTATCACATGAAATATACTCAAATACCCAATACTCATTAAACAAAACATTTGACAAACAACATTTACTTGAAATTAAAGAAACAAGAAAACTTTTCATAATACTTTCAAAAACTTTTTACTGAACTGATTATATTAGTGAAAATTGTGTTTTACACAGAGGGAATGTTATACTATATATACTAAATGAAGATCATGTTTACTTTATAATACATGTTATAAGAAAATAAAGAATATTGAACAACCATATTAAAAGTTGAATGTTATGAACACTTATTGTAAGAATATATATATATATATATATATGAATCATGACAGAATATGAAGAATATTTGATTCATAATAGATATATGAATCAAATAATAAGATCAGGTAAAAGTCAGAAAAATTTATAAGTTCAGTGCTTACTATGAAGAAAAAAACGTGTATTGCTTGCATTTTTTAATTGCAATAATAATCAGTAACTTTAAAGATATTTTAATATGTAATAATTTATAAAAATCTAAAAAAAAGCCAACTGAAATCATTGCCACACACACAAGCAACAACCATTAGCAGAGAAAACACAAAATATGCAATTTAGGACAAAAAAAAAACTAAATTACATTAAAATCCTTACATTTAAGAGCAGTGTGTGATTGTTTTTAAATTTACAAAGAATGGATACTGATTTATAAGGTATTGCAATTCACCAAAAAAAGAGATCATAATAAATTTACAATAATAAGTTTCATGAAACCTCTTTAAAAAACAACTGTATGTTTTTAAGTATTTCTAAATTTCTTTCAATAATAATAATAAACAACAAAGGATTAACGTTATGCACTTTTGAAAAGTTAATTTTTGATAAGCTATCAAAGTCTAGAGATGAAAAAGCAGAATAATTTTAACCAAAAATATATTAAGGACAGCTTTCTACACATTCCTTAATTCTCATTCCATATCAAATATAATGTTAAGATGTATACTTTTATGTTTTAGAAAAATAATAGGTATAAAAGAGAAAACAAAGAAGTAATTGATGCATCTAACAGAAAAAACTATGCAGAAAATTTGGAATGATTTTTCAAGAATGTGATCAGTCAATAATATTAAAGGCAATAGAGTTAATATTTTACAGAGAGCCTGTTTTTACCTCCTGTGTTAAATTTATAGCAACTTTTAAATATGACTATACTAGAAGATCACATATGTTGAGGACATGTGTTACCCTAAAATTCAAAATCAGTTTTTGTGAGCATCACATAACATTGAGCACTATCAGTAAATAAAATAGTATATAAAGAATAAAGAAGTTTACATTAGAAGTTCAGTATTGCTATTTGCATATGAAACAGTTCCAATTTTTTTTATGTATTTAATATATAAACAATCATCCCTTTCATCACATGTGCAAATTCTCTGTAATTATAGAAAAATGAAATGACAGATAAATAAGTTCATTCAGGTATTTTTATCACAGTTTCAGCACAAATTGTACTTAAAATCTTAATAGGATTCATAACAAGAAATATTTAATTTACAAGTTCACTGAATTTTCATTCATCACACATAAGAAAACCCACGGAACAACATATAAAATGGAATAACGAATATTGCGTATTCTTAGATACAGTTCATTACGAACAGTAGCAGTTATTTTTGTTCCTAAACATATTGCAGTTGTAACAGCAAACAAAATATTATGAAATAACACTATGTAAAAATTCCCTAACCAGTTAATTCGACCAAAATCTCCCAAGAGATCAAAATTTGTAATACCTAAAAAAATAAAAATAAATTACTTCACACATTCTCCATAACACCAGTAGTATACTTCAAACTAAATTTTAAGCATAAAGTAAAAACTCACCTAAACTACGAGCTAAAACAGGTAATGCAGAGCTTAGGATGAGCAAAATAGCGCAGTTTCCAATTACTTGTGTCATTGATGTGTCACGCACTTTTGGTCTCAGATAACAAAATAACGGAAGTGAATACAAACCTATTATAGAAGTACACCAAAGATATCTACCAGTTAAGTACAAATGCCAATGAATTTAAAAAGCACAAGGAGAAAAAAATCAATTTAATAAACACTACATGACATTGAAAATGCAACACCCAAAAGGAGTAGGAAGGAAATAATGCAAATTCCATGTTAGGTGCATCTCATCAAATAATACAAAGAATGTGAAATCTACAACTTTGGAAAATGTTGAGAGGGATCTAAGGGAAGGAACTTACAAAATTTGGGATACTTGTGCTGTTATTTCTGCTAAGGAAATTACTGATAAGATATTTTCTTGTCTCAGAAGACATGTAATAGTAGATTGCCACCAACAGAGAGAGAGAGAGTTCTAGAAAAAAAGACTATTTTTATGAGTTTATTTTATTTTAATTTAATTAAGACTGAAGCAATATGACAGTTTTTCACAATGGGCTTCTTAATTTTGAACTACAGTCAAGTGATGAAGACATTTGAACTGGTATCCCCTCTCCAAAATTCACACTACACAAAAGAGAAGACTTTGAGCCTTGGTAGATTTAACATGAAACAACCCTTCCACATAAGTCTTCAGTAGTCCTATGTTTTAAACGCATAACTCAACAATGTCATCCATGAGTTCACTACCAAGCACGAACCTACCAGAGCCACAATAATTTTACAAGAGGCATGGTGATTGGGTATAGAAAGGTAGGTCAACATGTTCAATCTCAGCTAATGAACACTTAGATGCACCAAAAAGTGCACCAGCTGTGCCAGTTCTGCTATTTTGCAGCATGTGTCCTTGATATTTCCAAATTGGCCATTACCATAATTCATCAATTGATGTCAGTGGCCTGTGTTCCTGGCATGCATTCAGAAATGCTTTAGACCCCAAAACATTAGCAGTGGTGCCATGCTACATTTTGATGTGGGTAATGGAATGACACAAATATGTCCTCATTTGAGTCACGTTTCTTTTTGCTGACATGATGCTTCATATATTGCCACCCACAATGGCACAACAACCTTGTTTGAAACAAGGTTATGTTACTTTTCTTTTTATTAATATTATATACCTTTATTATTTTCACATGTTTGTAATCAGGTAAAAAATTTGAGTCTGCTCATTTGCATATGGTATCATTATTACATGAAATGGTATCATTAAATCATGGTAAATTTGGTGACTCATTCACATATATCCATAGATGGTAAATTTTGTTCCCTATTTCTAATACTAGTTGGCCAAGGAATCCCTTCGAGTGAGGAGGCAATCTCTTCGATAAAAACACTTTCTAAAGTACTAGAAGCGAGAGGATTCAACTTACGGCAGTGGCGTTCCAAAAACGAACAAAAAAATTCACCAGATGTACTTTCCAATATTTCCTCAAATTGGGTAGGAGATCGCTCTAATTTGGAAATCCATCCTAAGGAATGTTCCAAGGCCCTGGGACTTACTTGGAATTCTGTGAAGGATACCTTCATTTTCAATTTGAAAGTATATTTTCCAGACAATACCACAAAGCGTTCTTTTCTTTCACAATCGGCAAGATTGTTTCATCCTCTTGATTTCCTGACTCCATGTACAGTGTCTGTTAAGATTTTTTTAATCAACAGTTATGGATGTTGAAATTAGACTGGGGCAGTCCTCTTCCAGAACCCCTTGCAACCAAATGGAAAACATTCCCCAAGGAGTTTGAGCAAGTTTGTTCAATCCACATTCTCAGGTGGATCCACACAGCTAGCCAACAAGTGACTTTGTATGGTTTTTGTGATGCGTCTGAGTTGGCCTATGCATTGCTCATCTATGCTGTGCAGCCACAAGCCAATAGTTATACCAAGGCGACTCTTTTGGTGGCTTAATAAAAGGGTGGCACCTCTAAAGCCTATGTCTATTCCAAGACTAGATCTCAGTGATGCACTGTTACTTTCATGACTGTATGATACCTGCAAGAACATCATGAAGGAGTATGATGTTCACTTCTATGCATCAACTAATTCCCAAGTGGTCTTATCTTGGCTATCTTCTCATCCAAGGAACTGGAAGCCTTACATTGCCAATAGAACATCCGAACTTTTGGACTTGGTTCCAACTGACAGTTGGAGTTACATGCCCACAAAGATGAATCCAGCTTACATTGCTTGCAGAGGTTTATCACCTCAAGAACTTTCTACATGTGTTAAATGGGGGAAGGCCCTCAATGGCATTCCTGTAGAACGGACTTTTGGTGTAAACAACACAAAAGAGATGATCCAACTAGTTTAGCGACAAAAGAAAGAAAACGGACAGCTTTTAGCTTCCCTGTGGCTGTCAACTGTGACTTTATTGACTCTTTATTTTTAAAATTTTCCATCATTTACTAAGATTATTAATATTTTTGCATTTTGTTTTAGATACATCACAAATGGCAAGATGAAATCAAATTTAGATTCCAAAGGTAAAATACCATGTCCTTCCTTTAACCACGTTCGAAAGGAGACAGGCAAGTAATAAAATTTTTCGGTACGTTCAAATTAATTTTTTACAAAGGAAATCAACTGCATTAAAACTAAAAAGCTTATAGCAAAAAAAAGTATATTATCTGCTGGACGAAGATGGTTTGATTCGAGTAGGAGGTTGACTTCGAAATTCAACACTCCAGTATGGTGCTAAGCACCCATTCATCTTGCCAAATCAGCATGAGATTTGTAACTTAATTGTAAATATGTATCATATTTTATATTTGCATGGTAGATGTAATGTACACTGGTGTGCAAAAATTAAGGACGAGACGGTTTTTTCAATATAACTTTGTACAAAAGCATTCCAAATCAACACATTTAATACCGTAAGATCCCCAATACGTAAGGACATGAGTAATGTAAGCAACACTTACTAAAAGAGAAATCAGAGGGATAAAAAGAAGCTTTATTGAAAAAGTAGCATGGAGCGCAATACGACTGAAGGCCGAAACATCCCTGTGATGGGTGTCCAGCAAGAAATATCCGGTCTTTAGTAGGGGATATGATCTCCCCTGACTGCTAGGCAGGTTTCACAGCGTCTGCCCATGCTGAGAATGAGGGTGTCAATGAGTTGTTGAGGCATTGCTGCCCATTCGTCTTGCAGCGCCAATCGAAGCTCCGGAATCGTTACTGGTGGTAAGGTACGAGCTGCCAAGCGTCTGCCTAGAAAATCCCATACATGCTCGATGGGATTGAGATCCGGAGATCGTGCCGGCCAATCCATACGTTCAATATCCTCACTCTCTAAGAGCTGTTCGGCAGCTACTGTGCAATGACATGGTGCATTGTCGTCCATGAAAAGGAACTGCGGACCCATAGCACCTCTAAAAAGACGCACATATGGAAGAAGAATCTCGTTACAATAACGGGTCCCGTTGACTGAACCTGCGTCGAAGATGTGAAGGTCTGTACGACTACCAAGCATGATGCCTCGCCAAACGAGAACACCACCACCTCCATACCTGTCCCTTTCAATGATGTTCGAGGGATGATTGCGGCTTCCCTGCTCTCTCCAGATGAGTATGCGATGAGAATCGCTACTCAGACTGAATCTGCTCTCATCTGTAAAGAGTACTCGTCCCCATTCATTGTCTCTCCAATTCCGGTATTCCCAGCACCACAGAGAACGCCTTCTCCGATGGGCAGGCGTTAGAGGTACACACCGTACAGGGTGTTGTGCAAACAGACCACCACCGTGCAGTCTTCTGGCCACGGTAAAATGCGATATCGGTCGTCCAGTCGCCTGTGTCGTGTGTCTAGCGATTTCTCCCGCTGTCTGCCGCCTGTTTCTTCTGGCCTGTAAAGCAATATACCGGTCATTTGCGGGTGTGGTTCCTCGTGGACGACCACTACTGATCCCCCGGATAGCTGTTCCTGTACTTTGAAATTGTCTCCAAAGTCGTGAAACGGTGCGGTGAGCAATTCCGAACTCTGCAGCCACACTAATCACACTGCGACCTTCCTCCAACTTCCCAATGATTCGACCTCGGGTAAAAGCATCCAGATGTCGTCTAACAGATTGATTATTCACCATTTCTCGCTGAGGCAGCAACTCGGTGTCATTTTAACTGCTATACGGTGTGCAATCTCTTTGCCAGAAATACTAATCTTACATCGACAACATGCTTTACTACTCAGACACTCCCCCATTA
This sequence comes from Trichonephila clavata, assembly GCA_019973975.1. Taxonomy (NCBI): domain Eukaryota; kingdom Metazoa; phylum Arthropoda; class Arachnida; order Araneae; family Nephilidae; genus Trichonephila; species Trichonephila clavata. The sequence continues at coordinate 47,972 of BMAO01006038.1, read as the reverse complement.
CGTCTACCTGCATATCTGCGCATGTGCTACCGTACATCACCTCACTTAATTTCCTGATTGGTCTTTCTGTCCGCTCTGCCTCTTCGTTCAGCTGATATGCTAATTTTTCGACTTCGTCCTTAATTTTTACACACCAGTGTATTATTAGGTATTATTAAGCAAACTTATTGTATAATTGGTATAAAAGAGATTGTAAAAAAAATTTATTCATAAATGTATTATATGTTCTAGGTATAAAGCAACTGCATCCAAATAATTGATGGGTGATCTGCCAGCCCATAGAGTAACTCCCAGTGGGCCATTTTCTGTTTGCAGTGTAGATTATGCTGGACCTACAATGTTTTAAGATACAGAGATAGAGGAGCAAAGACTAATAAGGGATGTATAGCTCTTTTGTAGAGCTCTACCAAAGCTCTTTATTTAGAGCTAGTGAGTGATCTCACTTCGGAGGTTCTTACTGCCTCATTGAAATGCTTTTGTGCTAGAAGAGGAGCACCTAGGCACATTTATTGTGATAATGGTTTCACTTTCGAAGATGTCAGGAGAAATTTGTTAGAAATATTAAATTTTGTTGCAAAACTTAGTGAAAATGAACATTTTAGCTATTTTTATCCCAAGTGATTATAAAGTGGCATTTTAGCACTCCATTGAGTACTCATTTTGGAGGATCATCAGAAGCAGGAGTTTAGAGTGTTGAATACCATTTACAAAGGGTCATTGGTAACACAAATTTAACTTTTGAGGAGTTCAGCACATTCTTAGCACAAGTAGAGGCAATTCTGAACTCAAGGCCTCTAGTCTCTTTGGATAGCAACAATAATATAGACAGTTTAAATATGTTAACTCCTTCTCATTTTCTCATAGGTGAGGTTATTACCTCTTCCCCTGAGCATACCAATGATGATAAACTTTCTCTTCATTCCTGTTGGAATATTGTCCAAAAAATGAAATTAGGCTTTTGGAGAAAGTGGAAAGTTCATTATTTAAGTAATTTACAAAACAGAACTAAATGGAAATATCCTAACAATAATTTTAAAGTTGGAGAAATTGTAATTATTCAAGAAGATAATATTCCTCCAGCAACCTGGCCTTTAGGTACAATAATTGAAACACATCCAGGTAAGGATGGTGTGGTAAGAGTAGTAACTCTTAAAACTGTTAAAGGTCTACTTAAAAAACCAATTCATGTATTATGAACACTTCTACATTAAGAATAATTTCTTGATGGGGGAGTATGTTAGGGTTCATGCATGCCCCTAGATGGCGCTATTTACATTATAAGGCATGTATTTTTGTTTACTCAAGATAATGTAAAAGAACAAAGATTTGGTAGGAGGCTGAATGGGCCATTCACTCTATGTTAGCAATATTATATATATATATATTTATTGGAATGTAAAACGTTTGAAAAGAGAACGACAGGGATACTTAAGAGGCAACTTTTTAAAAATATCAAAAATTATTATAAAGTAAATGCCTTTGTTATAACTTAAGATTAAAATTGCTTAAGGAAACTTTTTTAAAATAAAATAAACAGGAAACTCAATATGTATAAGTATTCTTTTGAAAATACATTAATTTAACCAAAAATTATAAATATAAAGGATACAATATAAGAATAATTTCAAAAGATGCACCAACTGGGCCTAATGATGACAACGAGTTTATTCCCAAGGAAATATTCTGTAACAAATTAAATGTAACAATTTTAGCTAAATAAATCAGCGGATATATTTAGAAATAGTTTCAATAACTTTTCTAAAACTGTCAAAACTAAAATTTTTAAAACATTTTTATACAATATTTATAAAAAGTTAATTCATGTAATAGATTTATGTATCAGAAAATTTAGCTCCAACACTTAGAAAAGAACAAGAATGTTTAAAACATTCACCAAAAATACCTATTAGAATGCTATTTAAATATATTTCTGTTTGAACTGGACACTCAAAAATGTATACTTAATTACTTTGATTTATAAAATAAGGGGATAAACTACATTAGAAATAATAAGTGAAATTTGATAATGCACATATGAAATGCTCACTTTTAAAGAAGAAAATAGAAATAAAAAATGCATAGTTACAACAATTTTGATTACTAAAAACTGAAGAGTAAAAATGCTGATTTAAATTTCTTCATTATCTTAATTGACTTAAATTTTTCATTATGTATCTTTCTAAACAAGAATAGTCACTATTTTTATGTAGTGCATTCTTTCTAAAAAGAAAAAAAATGAAGGGGGATATTATCAATATTTGCTTATTCTTATTTCTTAGATCAAATATTATATTTAAAATAAGTTAAAGTACATGTTTTACTGATGGCACCTTGGAACTGCACATTAAATTAAGAACTACTTCCTGCAATCAGGTTGACTATTAATGTTACATTTTGAAGTTACAAGAGGGCTACTAATCAGGGACCTTGAAGTTTTGAACCATGGTCTAGTAACAAAAATTACATCCAAGCTGAAACATCAATCTACAAATTTCCACACCACCAATGCAAGGAAATCGAGCCTCCTCATATTTAATGCACATCAGCACCTATAAATGGTGCATCTTTAGGGATCAATTACAATCAGAAATAAAGAAATGTTTGAAAGAACAGCCAGTTCATTTCTCATTTAGGTTAAGACCAAATAAAAGCTGTTTTAAGTGAATTTCCCCCTTTCATTCACACACATATAATTAATTCTACAGCCTGTGGTATTACCTTGTTTCCCCAACACCACATGACATGGAAAATTAAACACTATAAAAAAGTGACCAGAAGATGAAGAAAATTAGCAAACAGAAGCAGTAGCAACGAATAAGTGATGTTTATTTTGAAATGACACTTCTATTCTGAAGGACTCCAGAACCTTTTGAAATGACACCTCTAATAAAGAGCAAGAATGCCAGCTCATTAGGTTGTTGGAACACCGTGGACAGTAATACACAAAACATGTCAAGATACAAATACAATGACAGGATGCATGACTCTCTGTCCCCTGACAACTACTTGTCACAGCTATTCTACAAACATGGCAGAGGGAAAACATGCAAGTAGTGACCAATCATGTCCTAGATGAGTTTGACTGTTGAGAAATCACAGGCGAATGGTGGTCAGGAAAGCAAACAGTGTGTAGTAGGTTGTTATCCAGCATGCAAAGGGCATTTTCTAACTCCAAACAAGAAGAGAGTGTAACCAGCTGCAACACATCATCCTCATATTGTTGGAACTTCCTAGTGCCCTGAATACGAAGCACAGGTGACCTTCTATTGCATGCAATGGCCTGCAAACCACTTCACTTGGTGATCTATTTCCCACATGCAACTGGTTTGGACCCACCACCACTTTGGCACCTTGCTCGGCCATGGTGACTAATAAATTCGACATGTTTAGATACAGAGACTAACAAAAGTGTTTCTCTTGTCTAAGAACACAACCCTATTTCATTTCATCAATAATGTTGCTCTAGCAATACACATTGGTAAATGGAGTCGATGCTACTCATCTTAACACACACCAGCTGCAGATATGCATTCACAGAGAGAGAGATATCCCGTACATCCTATAAAAGAGCAGCAGAAGTGGCTTGTAAGGGTCACCTACACTTGTTGATAAACTGGTTGAGCCATGAAAGGTGACGTTGCTCTGAGTGCACCAGCACCCATCTTTGGTACAACCGGCTCATTGTGAATGCAACTTGATGGGTGCAGCTGAGATTTGATGGTTGAATTAACTCACCCTTCTCAGTCCCATCACAAAGTGCCTTGTAAATTTACCAGTCAGCGGGATTCACCTCCATTGACAATAGACTGGCATTTTCCATTAGTTGTACCACTGAAACCAGAAAAAAAATTTCCACAATTTCCCTGAAAGAAATAACGACATGAATAATGCTCATTCAAAAAGTCCATGCCTTTATATCTTAGCCAATGTGAGCAAGAGAGTTGCCAAGTTAATATCATTTGTATTGATATCATAGTGAGCTATGCCTATCTTAAAATTTGCATAATATTTTGGTCATTTTTTGGTATAGCAATAATACCGCATAATATATATATAACAGAAGAAAATCAATCAGAAAACTGAATTAAAAGAAAAAAGTTTTACAAAGATGAAGAAATATAATTCCAAACAAAAATTTTCATGCATAAAATGTTCTGTTTGTACACACAACTTATGAATGATTAAATTTTTTCACCTCATGAATGGATATTTAGAGTTCCACAGCATCCCAACTGAATATCCAGATGATGTACAAGAGAAGAAATTTCATAATTCAAATTTTACTCCACTTCAAATATATCAACCACTCACATACAATGTTACGCATAGTACCAGCATATGCGATATTCAAATTAGGAATAGAATTGGCTAAATTATGCAGGAAGTCAAATTTAAAAAAAAAACTGTTTGACATAAGGTTTTGAAGCAATGTCATCAGTCGGAAGTGTTGATACAGTGCCAAAAAACAGGCATTATTACATAAAAAGAGAATTATAAAAAAAATTATAAGGAAACTGTGAACATCAGAGAGAATACCACACCATGTGACATTAAGAGAAGAAATTATTTTCACAATGATTTCTGCAGCAAGAATAATGGCACAGATGTGGCTCGTTCTGCAGAATCCTTCCTTTACATCAAATTGTACTAAAGAGAAGAGCATTTTACATCATTTTCATTAATTGGTGAGATGCACCTCACTACCTTAAAACCAGCAAAATTTTCTCAACACTCTTTGGTGTTAAAATTGAAGGATAGATTTTGTACTAACTACTCGAAACTTACCAACCCTTAATTTAACCAAGCATAGATTTTAATACAAATTGAAATATTAGGAGAGTTTTCATTTGTGACACTTAACATTCTGTTTAACAATCGTTGCATTTTCCTCTTTAAGTAACATAAACTTAATGAAAATTTCAGAATTGATGAAGAAATGCAACATGATTTATAATTCTTCAATACATGATAGAATGCCAATTACATAAAATTAATTTTAAAAAAAAATTCCCTAATACCCATAAATACATGAAAATATTTACATATTTCAAAAAGCACATGTACATAATAGAACAATACACTTAAAAGTATAAACAGAAACTTTTTATTGTATAATGAACAAAAATAATCATTATATTAAAGAACTAATCAATGTTTTATCACATAACATTACTACAATTAATGTTCATTAAAATAAATGGCAGAAGATGATACTTAAAAAAATAGCATTAAAGAATACCTCTGAATATATCGGTAAAGTCTTTACCCCAAAGCATAATTCTAGAGTATTTCGTGCAACCATTAACATGGACAAAACCTAAAATTTCAATAAATTTATCATAAAATCATAAACGAAAATATATTTAATCAATAAAAATTCAAGCTTCTTTATTCTAAATGAATACATAATTTTTCAATAAAGTAAGTCAAAATATACACATAAAATTATAATAATATATAAATTTTATTATAAAGAAAAAATAAACAAGACAATTTAAGAAGTTTTCAAAAGTAATAGATTATATAATTCTGCTAGTGTATATTAATAACAATATGGATTTCCACATATTAAGTCATCTTCTTGTGTCAAAAAAAATTATATATTCCACCACATACTAATACACTATAACAAGTTTTTTGCTAGCATTATCCTCAAAAAAGTTATATTTTTTCAAATTAAACATCTCTTAATTGCTGGGGTTGGCATTAAGTTGATCGCGATCGACCGGTGGACTGCCAAAACTTTTTGGAGTGCCTGCCATTACTAAGACCTTAGACATGCATACTAAAAGAAACATATTTGCGAAACACCAATGCTAGCTAGACTTGAGAATCGACTTATCAAAATCGATGTGATTGTGTTTACTTAAGCAAATTATTCGATGTATGTGTAAACACATGTACCTTTATTGGAAGCACATGATGACCCTTAACTGCTGCAGGTGTATATATCCGTCTCACACAACCGGTATGTTTAGTGCCCTGGAAGTATATATGTTTTTCCGAAATGTGATTAGTTTCTTTGCACTGCTATCAGTGAAACTATTCTGAAGGCTTTGGAATGCAATAAAAGTATCTTGACAGTGTATGCAAAGGATTGACTTATTTCAGAAAAAAGTTGCCATGCATTGTACCTTTTAACCTCCCCCCCCCCCCAATTCATTGCATATCTCCGCCTATGTGAAAGTCAGTGGCACTGGGGAATGAATCGCTAACTTCTAAGTTAAGGGGATAACATGCTTGCTGCCGCTACAGAGGAAAAAAGCGATCCCCACAATGCCAGCTGCAGAAATGAGTTTTTTTCCATAAGTCGACTGAAGAGGAGAAAAAACATTGATGATTAGCTCTTGACCATAATAACATATAAATAGCATTTCCACAGGATTGAGTTCTCATTTTGACGTCATGTCCCGTGATGGTGCAGGATCCTGCAGCAAATATGTTTACATTCATCGAGTACAGATTCATCGCTTCACGTATGTTCACAGCATTGAATACGTCCACTCTTCACCGACTAATAATTGCTAATAGTTGTTTAAACATTCAATTTGACGATTTTTTGTTACTTGTGTTTTTGTAGTAAAAATTTCATATTTTAAAAGAGGAGTGCAATGTCGAAAGGAAATGTGAAGAATAAAAAAGCATAAAATTTTAATACAGAATAGGAAGAACAGTGTTTCTTTACAATGTTGAAGACAAAACGTGTGTGCTAATATCATGCAAGTGTAGAATTTCCAAAAAGTGGTAGTTCAAAAGCATGTTTGGAAGTTTCGAAACAAATTTTCAGTTCAAAAACGAACTGTGTAAGCAAAAGTTACAGGAATTTAAATCGTAATTAATCGGTCAACTCCAATTATATTTTATTAAACTCAATGCTATACCTAAGGCTACAACTTTGGCATCTTTTCGTGCGTCATATATTAGCAATATTTAATGGAGAAATGATTTGAAAAAATGTTTCTGAAAGCCAAAAAATTCATTTTTTGATTTATTCAAGAACAAAAATGAAACTATTTTAGTAATTAAAAACCTGCAACTCCCGCTAAGAAGTTTCACACGCCATATAGAAATGATAAATTCTGATGTAGCTGATCAAAGATATTACTAGCTGCATTTGCTTTTCTTTGCAGTTTGACGAATCTATGGGCATGGTTGAATGTTGGATTTTTATAAGAATGATTCTTCAGGATATGAGTGTAAAAGAAGAATTGCTAACAATATAACCCCTAAAGAAGAAAACCTGAGGCGAAGATGTTTATTGAACCTTCAAAAAAATACACAGTGGTGAAAAAAGTTCAAATTTATAAAGTTGCATCGATGACAACTGATGGAGCCTTGTCAAAGAATGGCACAGTCAATGGATTTTTGGTCATGTATATCAGAGGTAGGGCCGATCCTAGGGTGTCGGCCGCCCACGTGCGAAGACTTAATGTGCCACTCCTCTATTAGAATTTTTCACATTTCGACTTATAATATTTTTTAATTTTTATCTTTTGACACATATTTTCAATTACTTATTATACTACTTATTACTATTTATTAATAAGTATTATAATATAAGTAATTTTACATTTAATTATTAATTATAATACTTACATATTTAATTACTCGTATTATAATATATATTTAATACTTATATATTGAGGTTATCTATTCAACTATTTACATATGAGTAAAAAATAAAACATTATTAAAAATGCAAATAAAACTTGAAGTGTAAAACTTTATTTTTTGTCAGCTAGTAGGTTATGTGATTGATTGACAAAATACTTTAACAAAATAACAAAAAAGCAAAAATATTACCTTTGAAATAAAAATAGACATTTTATAATTAGAGAAGCACAAAACAACAGTATTTACTCAGAAAATATTATCTAATAAAAAATTACTAAAATATATCTTGTGAAACGAAAAATATATAAATCAATCCTTCTACAAAGGCAACTTAATACTTAATTATAATATAATATTTCAGACTTTTTGAGAAGCAAATTTGTCAATTATTTTGGTGAAATCAATTTTTTCAGAGATTTCGGATTCCATAGGGAATGTGTCCAAACCTGAAAGCCTTTCTTTTGTGTCGTTTTCCTAAAATTTCCTAGAAAAAAATTCTAAAATACACTCATGGACAAAAAAATTAGCACACCAAGAAGGAGTAGTCAAAATGAAACAAAATTTTACATACATAATGACTACTTTGATATAAGTAAATGATTAGAAAATCAAAGAAAAAGGATCATTTATTTCAGAGAAAAAGGCAAAAGAACAGAGGATTTTATAACCTGTTGAACCGCCTCTAGCACGAATGCACGACACGATACGATCGAGCATTGAGGCATACAAGTTCTGCATATGTCTTGAGACATTTCGTTCCATATCTGCTGTAACCTGGCCTCTAGTTCATTCAAACTCGTGGGATGCCTAACCCGCCGTCCCAAATGATCCCAGATATGCTCGATTGGAGACAAATCTGGGGATCGGGCAGGCCCAGTAAGGGGGTAGTAACAGTGCAGAGAGTCTTGTGACAGCCTTGACATGTGAGGCCGGGAATTGTCTTGTTGAAAAATGGCTCCTGGGAGCCATTGCATGAGTGGCAATACATGTGGTTGCTCGATGTCATGGACATATCACTTGGCTGTCATGGTGTCAAGGATCAATAGTAGGAGTGACCGTGTATTGTAGGCAATGGCACTCCATACCATCACACCAGCTGTGGGAGCGGTGTGTCGTTGTAAAGTAAAGGCAGGATTGAGGAGTTCTTCCCGGGATCTCCACACACGAACACGATTGTCATCACTGCTGAGATTGAATCTGGATTCGTCGCTAAAGATGATCTGGTTCCTTTCCACTGCAGTCCAGTTTCCTCTTGCGCAGCACCACTCCAAACGGAGGTGTCGATGGGTGGGAGTCAAGGGCAGCACACGTAATGGGCACCGTGATCCCAAATGTCTTATAGCCAGGCACCTTTGTATGGTTCGAGAAGACTCAGGGGCCCCTAATGAAGGTGCTATCTGTGTCTCGATGGCGCCCGATGAAGCAGTTGGCTGTACGAGTACGTTTCTTACGATGTGGCAGTCTTCTCGACAATTGGTCTGTCGAGGGCGTCCTGAGCCCTTTGTGTAAATGGCATCTCTCGGATCCCCTTGTCCCAACACCTCCTCACAAAACAATCAGAGCAGCCTAATTGACGAGCTACTCGCCTAGCTGACCACCCAGCTTCTATCATGCCGATCATTCTCCGCCTCTCAAACTGCAACAGCTGCTCATATTGTCTTTGAAAACGGCTTAATGCCTAAGGTCTACCTAAGCACTTCCTTTGTAAACGATTCAGCACACTCAAATAAGCTTTGGTTACCTTTTTTATACTCTGCAGGAAAATGAGGTTAAACGCCCTCTACCGGCCATACATAATGTACAATCACGCTGCATTTCTAATCATTTGCATATCTCCCCGACATGTACCTTCATGCCAACGAGATTTTTAAAAGCATTGTAAAAACATAGGCAAAAATCACTTCTTACCTCTATTTTGTTTTTCTAAATTGTCAAGCTATCATTAAATCGAAAGCTTTTAATTTCCCTAAATGCATATTGAATTTAAACATTATTAGATTAACCGTATTAGATATTTTAGTGAAATAACTTCCACAGAAATCTTTTTCGAGACTTATGTGCTAAGTATCAATCCACAGTGGGATGTCAGGGCCGCTAATAAAAAATCTTTTTAATGCGGTATTTGTCGTCTCCAACATGAATTTTGCTATCATGTGAAGGATATTTGTAAGGAGTAGACACATTTATTGACAATATCAGCCAACATACTGTGCACGAACATTCTATTTTCCTTAAACTATTCTGTTACTATAGGGAAATCAGAACTTGATTTTTCAATAAATATTCAAAATTTAGCATATTTATTCAATTTATTATAAGTTTCATTTTCAGAAATTCGTAAAAATTTTTTTACTTGATTGATAGTCATATACGACCTGCGGCCGCCCCCTGGTTTGGCTGCCCGCGTGCAGTGCACGTGCTGCACACCTGATAGGATCAGCCCTGATCAGAAGCGATGACTTATCACATTTGGTTTCTTATCATTGTGTTATTCACGAACAGGTTCCAGCAATTCATACCTGTCTCACAGATGACCACTTAGAATCCAGTGCAAGATTAGCAGTTAGTAATTATATACTGAGTTATTGAAGATTGATGAACAGTAAGCACACTAAATATCAAAACTAATTATTAATGAAAATGATTTATATTTTTAATGAATTTTGAATTGTTTGATCATAAATGCATCATTTGATATTATTTTGTCTCTATTTAATTACATTTGCATCTAGCATTTTGCTTAAAATGCATTGTTAAATGAGTAAGGCTTTAATTGTTATGCAGGTAAATACGCATTCCGTATTTAATGGTTAAATTATAGTAAGTATTGTAATTCCTTTTTTTTAGCTCACCACACCAAGGCTACTGAGTGAAATGCAATAACTTGAAAAAATTAGAAGCAGCCCGCACCCTGGAAAAGTTTGCTAACCCCTGTCATAACGAATGGCATAGATGTAGAATTTGTTATCAAATTACAAACAATAAAATATAAGAAACACACCAAATCTTAGTTTAAAAATGTTTAGTAAAAGTTGCAAAACTTGGTTCAAGAATTTATGTCATAATGCTGAAAAAAAATAGAAAGAATTACTCACAATAACTGTTTCTGAAATTATGTAAAAATATGGAGTATAGTAATTATACTCAGAATCATAAATATTTGCTCAGAAAATAAAAAATTAATTCAAGTTCTTGAAACAATTCCTTTCACAGAATGTGCTTTAAAAATTAATGTGGCTAGGAATTAGACATTCACTACAAATGGTAGTTAAATAAATTTTCATAAGTCTTATTAAACAAAATTGATACACCTCCCTAATCTGAAAAATTTATGAATTATACACAAAATGTATAAATTAGAAAATCAAATTATTCAACAAGCTCAAATTAATATTTCAGTATATGAGTGGAATGAAGTTATTCACACATACACAAGTTACATGTTGTCTGCATCTTTTTAATCACAAAATAGTCCTATCTCAATGAAGTTAATGTTATATATTTCATCCAAAATTTTAAATGAAAGTTTAAAAAGCATATTTTGCTCATTAATTTAGATCAGTAACAAATTACAAGTTAACTATAAAACTGGCACAACTAACATTACTGCATCATCAATCAATTCACTGATTGTTCATTAATGTTGCACTATGAAGTTACATGAGGACTATTGGTGACAAAATCTCATAATTTTAAATCACAGTCAAAATGTATAATACTTGAGTTTTATCACACCACTTTATATGCTTCCATATTAAGCCAATACTAGGACCCCGAGCCTCAACATATTAAATGTACATTAGCTCCTCTATATTGCAGGTCCCTAATGACAAGAGAAAAACTTGCATCTCAACAGAAGCAATGCCCATAACAAGTTCACGACCATGATCATTTAGTTACTGGGGTCATAAAATTGTATTCAAAAGAATATAGTATATATAAAGGAATATAGTACATATAAAAGAATATAGTACATTTAACAGTATCTGAGTTATCATAAATAATATATTCCATATGATTAGGAATTTATGACATTTTTACACATCACTGTAAATAAAGTAAATCAGAAGCTACATCTTCCAAAGTACTACAAAGGATTTTTTTCAGTTTTTCTGGGCTAATTACTGAAATCTTCATGAATCAGATTAACATAATTAAAACTTGAACAAAATATGCAACCATACAGCAAATGTATCATTCTGAATCTTCATAGAACCAAAAGTGCATAATGAAATCAAAATAAATTTTACAAAAACTAAAATCAATAAAGCTGGAATACTTACAGTTAGAAGTAACAAAAAAATCATCATAAATGGATATAGAAAGTTTCTTTTAAATGCTGCATGCCGGATTTTACTCTCTATAAATATGTATATAATATGTATATATAAATAAAATATCATATTTCAATGTACAAATTTTTTTTGTTGCATAACAATTTCAATAAATTTATAAAAACAACATTTCACATTATTCACAACTCCTAAAACTTTAAGCAATTGTAGTATATTTTAATTAAATTACTAGTAAACATAAAAAAAAAGACAAATATCACATGAAAAATTAATAAAGTGAAAAGTAGATGTTCTGGAATGGGAGAAAAACAGGGAAATGAAAAAATATCATTTAGAAATATAACTTCTATAACAAAAATATTTTTTAAACATAGTACCATTTTAATGAAATTTATAGGTAAAAAAAATATTTTATACATAACAAATTTCCGAGAAATGATCATAAATAATACATAACAATCCTGCACTTTTTACATTTTGTATTCTACTCACATGGTCTAATATATCAGATTATTGTTTAGATTATGATACATATCAATATGAAGAAAAAAAAATTTCTTTTTGATACTGTTTCTTATTTTAATGACATATGATGACGTAACAAATGCTTAATCACCCAAATCTTCCTGTTTGCTTTACACTAATATAGTGATAAAACATAAATACAGCACCATCATGCTAATAATTTTACTGCTGTTATTTTCTTATTTTGCTACTTGTTCTGACAAATAGAAAATTAAAACAGATAGCAAAGAAGGTTTATGTAGATTAACATGCCTCCTACTGCTACTCATGACTCGCAGTGCTCCTATACAGTATACTCTACAGTCCTCTTCCATTAAAATGGCTCGACCTAATTAACCTGACTTCAAATAAGGCTGAGGTTATTCCTGATAAGCTAAACTCCAGCACTTTGGAAACCATTGAACTAAGATATCCCGCGAATGAGTGGCTACACATCTATACTGATGGTTTATACCTACCAGAAACATAGCCGGCACGGGATTATTTTCGTCTGTCCGAAAACTCATTGGCTGAGGGAAAAACACCACCAATTGTGATGGCGTGGTCTCGGCTGTCTGTGAAGCTACAACACAATTACTCGTTGCTGGCCTGACTCTTGCAAAAGTTGTCTTCCTCGTCGATTTCCAAGCTGCAATTTCAGCCATATGCAGTAACACACCTACTGACTGCCTACACACAATTCAGTGACATACTAAAATCACGGAGCTCATTTCATAAACCTGGACTGTGGTCTTACAGTGTGTCCCAAATCATTTTAGGACCCCCAGTAATGAGCGAGCAGACCAAAATATCCAATAAAATGATGAAATTGCACTTTATTTGGCAATGAAATCTAAAAATACTACAGTATCCAATTATTAGTGATGTATAAATAAGAATATTAGGATATAATACAAAGCCCAAGTGGGACAAATGTTATCAGTATTTTCCTGAGGCTTGAGTATACAATAATTTGACAATAACCATACCAATAACTTTATACTTTATTGAATGAAACAAATAAAGATAATTGTAATAATGAATCAATAAAAAAATAAAATACATTCTAAGTTTTTTCAAATTACAAGTGCATCATACCCTTTGTTTGCAAAAATGCCACCACTCGATCAAGGCCTTCTTCATTAAAATATGTTGATCGATTTTCTTCATATTCCTATAACAATAAAATTAATGATGAGTCATTTAAGTGCAAGTGGATTAGCCTTTAAATAATATCATCATGTAACATTGCCAATAAATTCAAAACAATATGAAGACTGTTTACTTGTAATTTAAACATGGCTTTACAATATGCTGAATGGATTGCGGGTGTAAAGAAAATTTCTGGTATTTAACAGTGCCACACAACTAAAATTCTCTATTAAAAGAACAAACTTCAAAAATCTTTCAGTAAAGAATATTAATTACATGGTGTAATCTAAAGCCTGAAATATTCCAATATTCACTGGCCATTCAGCTTATTGTTCTTAAAATAATTCGTCTAATTGGGAGATCCTTTTATATCACACTGGCTTTTCAAAAATAAGGGGTACGACATACATTTTTCCCAATTTACTCTGTTAAAACTATTAATAAAATGTAGTTCTTTTTTTAAAAATCGATTACTTTTTTTTTTAATTGTCAGAAACATGAAAAGTTGAATTTTCTCTAAGAAGGCTACTTTCAAATTTGGAGATTTTCAAAGCCGTTTATTTATTTTTAATATCTAAACTCAAAATATTGTTACTACATCAAATGCAGGTCAAGTCATAGACCTGCTTTGTAAAGATAGCGGGTAAATTGGATGGCTTGAGAAAAACTTGGAGTTGTAGCACCTGAACAGTCATGTCTTGCAGAATGATCTATAAACATTGCAATCATTTTGTGTGTGATTCTAAAAAATTTGTTTATATATATATGTAAGAAATCCCAGTAATATAATCCTTTTAAATATCTTTTAATTGCCAATGGTCCATCCCTTCAGGACCAACGTTTTAGTAATAAGTTAAGCCAGCCGCCTAACGGCCCTATTTTAAACTACCTCTAGCTACCCACTCAGATCATGTGATTGAGAGATGCTATAAATAGCAAGATTCCTGGAGACCATCCCTTTTCGCTTCTGTTTTTGCATCAACATGTAGCCGGCTGCAGCTCATTGTGCATGCGTTTTCTTTGTTATGTGTTGTCCATTTCATGCTTTTATGTTTAACATGTTTATATGTGCTCAAGATGTGGAATAAACAGATTTTAATCAATCACCCGGACGCCTCATCAATATCATCCAAAGAAACCATTAACAATAGTGATCATATTATTAAAGAAATCATGTCAATGGCCAACGTCGATTATATATATATATATATATCCCCCATAATAACAATAAACTTTAATAATCACGTATACTACCTTTTCACATACATTTGCAAACTCTTAATACATGAAAAAAGCAAATGATCTTCAAGATCAAAAAGCAATTTTAAAAAATTATCAAATTAAGTTAAATTTAACTTGAAAAATACCATTTTATGGTAATAGAAAGTATTTTCACGATCATTGGTAGATTTCTTTACATTCAATGCTTCCATGTAAGAAGATATAACCATTATTCTAAAATTACTAACTTTATAACTGTAATCGACTGTAGGGTATAATTATTTGACATAGCACCTCAAATGATTTTTTTACTTGGTTGGTTTGACTTATGATGCGTGTTTGTGATTTCTTATAAAACATAATTACTAATATTTTTATAATGGTCATTCTTCATGAGCAAAGCATACAAATATTAAAATTTCAAATTTAGACTTTTCTAAAAATTTACCAATTTATTCCTCCCTCTCACACTTTCTAACTCTATATTCTAAAAGCAAAAAGAAATAAGTAGTTGTAAGAAGTTTGAATAAAAATTGGAAGATAAATACGAAAAGAAGACACAATGGTGAAAAAAAAACATAATCAGTAGTTTTTTAATCAGATCTAGAAGACATTCAAACAAAAATAAGAATTTTTAAAAAATATTTTTAATTAATCCTATATGAATGATAAATCATTTATAAAAAACTTTACTTGAACTAAATACACAAAAGAGTGAATGATAAATCATTTATAAAAAAATTTTACTTGAACTAAATACACAAAAGAGTGAATGATAAAAAAAAATTATATTCAAATGATAGGCAAGAATAAACTGTCACTGACTTAACTAAAAATGAACTTTTAAAGTAAAAAACTTGTGTTAATTTAACCTGAAATTAACCAAAATAAAACCTGAATAAAGTCAATAAAACATGTAAACAATTTTCATGACTATCTGAAATCGAAAAAGAATAAAATTATTAAGAAATTTTATATAAATATCATGAATGAAAATATTTGGATCAAAAAGTAAATATGTAATTATGCAGAACAAGAAGCAATCTCAAAATTTAAGTAACTTAATAATCGCTGTGATATAGAAGAGACTTAAATAAATAAATGTAGTTACATATGCATCAGCCACAAAAAAATGAAGCAGTAATGTTTAATACATATACCAAGAAATATAACAAAGAAAATACAAACAGAACAGCAATTTAAATAGCACTTCTAAAATGTTTTGACAGATAAAATACCAATATGAATAACATTAATCTAATCACTATTTCCACTTCATTAAATACTCAATTTTGTTTTAAAAATTGAGTAAAAATAAAAATTCATACAAATTTAACTAAATTCTCAAAGAAAGATTATATAATTATAATAAAATATAATTATTTAATTATAATAAAATTCTTTAACCATATTACTAACCTCAAAAGGAATACTATTGTAAGTTCTACGCCTATGAATTGTAGAAGCAGTAGACCTTCTAAAACCTGATTTCAACTTGAAGATATCTCCAAACTTTTTGAAATTATGAGGGCTATCTCCACATATTTCAAAAGAGGAACAATCTCCAGAACTTCTAAATTTGAAAGGAGAGAGAGAGCTTCCAGAGCTTCCCAAACAACAAGAACCATCTCCAGAAGATTCTAAATTGAAAGGACCATCTCCTGAACTTTCCAAACTGAAATAATCATCTCCAGACATATCTTTAATCTGGTCACCTTGCACATGACACTGAGGTGTGTGTGTCTTAAGCTTCACAAGAAGCTTACCTATTGCAGTAAACAATCGGGCAAATCCAACAGGAGTACATACTAAAACGAAAAAATTAGTTATTAAAAACTGCTTTTGACAATCAATCATATTACATCAAATAACGATCTGTTATTCTACATAAAAACATTTTTAAAAAGAAAATTCATAATTCCACAATGTCAAGAATGTGTTGAGAATATATAATTTCCGGCCTTTCTACCCACCATGGACAATATAGTGACTAACCACGTTCACTCAGTGACTGTAGCATCTGCATAAAATAGTCAGACTTATAAACAACGTGTCATATAACAGCAATCAATATGGGGAGTATGACAGATGTATCAGTGAAGACAGCACAGTGAAATTTGGTGTTCATGGGAGGCAGTTTGGTAGCAGAAGACACACAACCCGAATGCCTTAACTAACGATAGATCATCAGCTGCAAAGACTCTGCTGGGCTTGCAAACATATCACTCCGATCTTCGATTGCTGGTAAAAATTTACTTTATCAGACAAGTTACAATTCAAGTTGGTAAAAACAGATGGAAGGGCTCAAGTGTGGGACAGACTATATGTGAACATGGAACCAAGCTGTCGAAAAATACTGCACAATTTCATAGTGGTTCCCTAATGTTATGGGCTGTTTTCATAAAATGTGAAGAGAAAGTAGCATGTGATTTTAACTTAAAGAAATTCAAATGGATTTAAATGCCTGAATACAAATTTGATTTTACCACTTAATTTAAAATTAGTTTTAATATTTTTATATGTCCTATATTCTACACTATATTTAATCTATATTTATTTCTCATTTTACAGAGAAGTAAGTATTTATTGGAATATAAGTAGCAAATTCCCTATAGCCTGCTGTTTGAATTTAAACTCCATAGAAGTACTGCAAAATCAATTCTAAAAATTTATTTTGTATAATCGATCTAAAAAGGATGATGAAGTTCAATGTTGATTTCAAAAGTTCCAAGAAGGGAGCTTTAGTCTTGAAAATGTACAAAAATGGGTGCTAATGATGATTTGAAAGTGCAGGAAAAGTCAGAATTCCCTATAATGGAGAACCGTATAATAAACACTTACATGCATAAACAGTAGTGAGACACCTAAAAACCATAGAAAAAGTTTATGAGCAGGTGTTTAGTTTCTATGAGCTATAAATTCAAAACTGTTAGCAATATGTAAAAGCTTAATCATTTCAGCAATCACATGAAAATTCATTCTTTTTTAAAGTTCATAATGACTAGACATGAAATGTGGATACTTTTACACAAATGTTATTTGAAAAGACAATGGTTAAGCACAAAAGAATAACTTATTTCCCTTTAAAGCAAGGACTGAACACAAAGATAGTTTTGTTTCGTATTTGTTACGATATGGAAGGGGTAGTTTGCTTTGAATTTCTTAACAAAAACCAAATGAAGCCTAAGGAATTTACTGACGATAAGTAGAGAATTTAAAGCAGACATTACACTGCACTAGAGAATTTAAAGCAAATTTACCATGTGACCTGCATTTCTAAATAGATGGGGAGTAATTCTTCAACAAGACACTGCTGGCTTCCCACCACATGAATAACTCAACTGAAGCTGATTGAATTTCAATGGGAAATTCTAAATTACACACTTATCGTCCAAGCATAGACTTACTAAATTATTATTTCTTTAGGACTACACAGCTATTTCTTGTAGGTGAAAATTCTAGCAATAAAAAGGAGATCGAAAATTTCCAAATAATTAGGTTGGTGTAAAACCAAAAAGGTTTATCCAAAATGAAATGCAAAAAGTTGCTTCAAAAATGTTTAAATATCAAAGAAAATGATGAAGAATATATTAATGACAATTAAGTGCAACAATAAATAATTCCTTTCAAAAGTGAAACATAAAAAACCTTAAATTTTACATTACTTTCTGTTCAACCTATATATGACACACAATGAATCATCTGGTTAAATTGGACAAATTATTAAATGGAAATGATTAACTGGAGACCGGCTACAACTATTCATAAACTTCAAGTATCCAAATGATAGAATTTTCTAGAATGACAATGTGTCAAGTCATAGATCCCAAATTATTCATGACTGGTTTGAGAGATGTTCTGGAGAATTCCAATGACTTTATTTGGTCACCTAGATAGCCAGACATGAATGCTATTAAACAAATTTGAGACATGACTAAAAGGCCAGTCTGTATAAATAAAATCATGCACCAGCAACACTTTTGCTACCGAGGCAGCATGGCTTAATATTTCTTCAGGAACTTCCAAAGATTTGTTGAATCAATGCAAAATGCAGCACTTTGCCAGGTATAATAAGGTCCCCCATGATTTATGAGGTATTTCATGACTTTTGACATTTCAGTGTGAATATATATTTTGAAGTTTAACATGAATACAGGTTTTTTTAGCAAATTATCAAAAACATTCAATTTATCTGACAACAAACATTCTTAATATTATGATAAAGCAACGTAGGAATTTTTATTTACTTAATAACATTAAAACACCAAGGAAGGAAACACAGGAATACAAAAATGGCAAATAATGAGTTGAAACACCTGCAAGAAAAAAGCAGAACAATATATTTGCAAAAGTTTCTTGATCAATAAATAAACCCATAACAAAATGATACAGGTCCCTTTTATACGCTAATTTACTAAAAAATACAATTAAAATATTACATTGTATTACTAGTAAACGAAATCAAAGAAAATAGAGTAATCTTATTCAGCATAAATTTACAGCTGACTAAATTAAAATATTCTCAACAAAAATAAGTCAATAAAATATTTTCTATAATAAAATAACTTTCCATTTGCTTGGAACATTTTACAAGAAATATTACATAAAAAGCAAATGAATAAGGTAATTCAGAACTTTATAACAAAACCAGATTCAAAAATTATGAAAAGATTTAACTTAATACAAAAAACCCAGTAATTAATATCAATTATACGAGGGTAAGTTGAAAAATAAGTTTCCCCTGTCGACTGTGGTCAGAGTTGTGTATGAAAGTCAAAAAATAGAATGAGACATTAAAGATATGACATGCCTTTATTTTTCCACATTGGTACCAAGTACATTGAGACATTTGTCATATCGCTTAATAAGCTTCAAAAAGCCCTCCAGGGAAAAATCAGGGCTTTGCATATGGAAGAAGCGCTGAACGGCTTGTTTCACTTCAGTATTGCTTCCAAAGCGCCTTCCCCCAAGATTTTTCTAAGCCGGAAACAGATCGAAGTCGCTTGGTGCGAGATCAGGACTGTATGGCGGATGGTGTAGGCGCTCCCAACCAAGAGTTGCAATATGGTTCTGCGTTGCCGTCGCCGAATGTGGTCTGGCATTGTCATCCAACAGCAGAACACCAGATGTGAGAAAGCCAGGCCACTTTTTCCGAATCGCCTCTTTCAATTTCGACAGGGTGTCACAGTAGTGCGTAGCACTAATGGTTCCAACCTCCAAAAAGTCCAGCAACAAAACTCCTTGAGCGTCCTAGAAAACTGTGAGGAGCAGCACTTTACCTGCAGAGGGAGTTGTCTTGAACTTCTTTCGGACAGGTGATGATGGATGTTTCCACTCCATAGATGCGGCCTTCGATTCTGGCGTGAAATGGTGGACCCACGTTTCATCCCCATCACAATCCGAAACAGAAAGTCATTGCCATCTTCATGGTAACACACGAGATGTTCCAGGCTGACCGCCATGCGTTGTTCCTGGTGTGTTGACGTCAATTGTTGGGGCACCCATCATGCTGACACTTTTCTGTATCGAAGAATGTCGTGGATGTTTTGAGCTTGCTCATGTGAGATTCCAAGTTCTTCCGCTACTTCATCGATGGTTATATGCCGGTTCGCTCTAATCATGTCCTCCACCTTCCCGACATTTGCATCTGTAGTGGCCGTTGTTGGCGTATACTAAATTAAATGCCCATAAAACGCCAACGAGTTATTAAAACTCATTAGTAGATAAAAGCATTTAGCAGAGTATTTATGGCAGGGCAGCGTTTGCTGAAGTAAGAGATGGCTAAAAAGAAAAACACATCATTCACAGCGCACAATAAGTGGTCAAAAAAAGGAACAAACGTCATTAAGAAATAAACTCTTTTTATTTCAGCTAAACGATGAAAATAATTAAATCAAATAGTAATTTTAAAAAAAGAAAAAGTTACTTACAAAAAAAAGAAATTATGGTAGCTCTTTAATTGTTAAAAGAAAGACAAAATAAAATAATTATTTACCCATTCCCTTTCTGATACAATTCAAGTTTTACGAAGCAGCTCCAATGCTATTCCCGTCCACAAAAAAAAAAAGAGAGAGTTATTCGAATTTTTCTAAAACACCTGTTCAGCTAACGTAAGAATGACATCATCAACGTATGGCGTCATTCCTCCCGATATTTGAATAAAAATACTTTGCATAACTGAAAACCTTTTTTTTTTTAAAACTCCGCATATCGGCTGCAAAATGAAATATTTTTTTAATGTTAAAATTAATTAAAAAATGCTAAAGTAAATTAAGATAAATATGGATATTGGAGAAAGAAAATATATTATGGCAAAAGATAAGAATATTTAGGGTAAGTAGTGCTAACAAATGCACTTATCTATCCAACCATAAAAATAGAATATGAAATAAAGAGCTCCATTTACAAAATATTTCATATGTAATATAACCCTTGATAATAAAACAGAATTTATGAATTTACCAAATTCAAATATACATAGAAAATTCAACATTTTTACGAGTAAATAAAAAAAACCTTATCTTCGGGTTTACAAAAAAAAAAAATTCTTGACATATCTTCACTAATGCAATCTGAAAACAGATTTAAATGAACAAAGTCTAAAAAAAATGATTCATTGAATCTATAGTTCACAATTTTAATCATAAGATTAAAGAGTAGCTTATATATATGTTACCGGCAAAGTATGAAATGCGGCATTCTATACAATGCCTAAATCTAGCCGGCAATGTATGAAATGATTCCTATTTCACACATTGCCTCGGCATTCAATAGAATGCCTAATGAGAAACCGGCAAAGTATGAAATACATCTCAGATTCATTTCGAATATTGTCAATTGGCAAGATATAAAACTTTTAACGCGTGTCTCAGGCTCAGAATCTGTTAGTTGTACATTGCTGTTTGTTCGGAAATGTCAAAATACTCAATTTTACTTAAACTTATTCAACAAAAAATTGTTTTTTTCCTGTGCTACCTGAAAAGGGAGAAGCAAGCTATACTGTTGGAGAATGAGACATGGTCTAAAGCAGGGGTCGGCAACATATGTCACACGTGTCACATTGCACTACTCAACAAATTTGTAAATTTTTGAATTGTTTCAAATGTTCTACTGTGTGGTTCGCTGAATCATATTGGTAGATTGGTTTGACACGCAACAGCTAAAAGTTTGCCGACCCATGGTCCATAGACATGAAACAACTATTCAACGGTCAGTTGCCTAAAATTCGAGTTGATGCTCCAAAAAAAAAAGGTTTTTTCTTAACTGAAGTTACTTTTACTAGAAGTTAATAACTGATATAAAAAATGCTAAAATGACTACTAAGAAGAAACCCAGGGACTATTGGTTGCTGAATAGCTATGATGTGATATTTGCGGAAAATAAAAGTAAACTCATTTAAACTGTTAAAGAAAGCGTCAGCACCATAAACAGTGGTCCCCAACCCTTGTTCCGTGGATCAAAGGGTATCAGGTCACTCAAGGAGCATTAAATTATTTCCATTATATTTACTGGGGTGTATTTTTCTCGTGTTTGTGCGACTTTCCATGGAAATCACTTTATATTTTATGTGAAATCATTCTATAATTATTTTTTGGTGCAACTGAATTTGTACTCTAAAGGCATATTTAAATACAATTAGATTATAAAATCACAAAAATATTTAAAATATAAATAATCAACGTCCCACCTTCAGCGGGCCGCCTTAAAATTACCAAACGTTGACTGGTCCGGAAGAGAAAACTGTTGGGAAGAACTGCTATACAGTATTACGTCGTAGATTTTTTTTTTCCCAATGGGGCTGCAGATTCATATTTTTACCATTTTCAGACCTAGTACATTCTCCAGGGGCTGGCATCTCTTTTTAGTGTGGCATCATGTAAGCGATACCAATTACCACCGGTAATTTTGACACCCAGTTTGACAATGTGAACTTGTTCTAGGAATTTAATTAGCCATCAGCAAAATTAATTTCATGATTCTGGGGATATGATAGAATTCTGAAAGAACTTTCAACCAAATACAAAAGTGTTACACGTTATGATATTGAACTGTACATCCACCTACGTGAAATTTGCCAGAAAAAACAGAATTTTTTTTAAATGTATTCTAATACAAAACATTGATTTTTTTCCCCGAATGCCAATATATTGGCACTTGTAGTGAGTGAGAAACAGGATGGTTTCTATCAACGTGGAACTTCTGAAGGAATTTTAATATCAAGTATATGCGAAATCACAATTTAACAATAATTTTTTTAATGGCAGTCTCATTAATTTGTCAGAATAACATTTGTACTTTTAGGAATGTACGTCATTCATATAATATCCTTATCATGACCTTTTTTCATACTTTGCCTAAATAGCTTTAGGCATTCTATAGAATGCCTGGGCATTCTATACAATGCCTAGGCAAAGTATGTAATCAATCTCATATTTCATACTTTGCCTAAAAACGTCCGGCATTGTATAGAATGCCTAGGCATTCTATACAATGCCGGCATTTCATACTTTGCCGGTAACATATATATACCAAAGTTCATTTCCTTATGCAATTAATAGTTCTAATGCATACTATTCTTACAAAAGCCCATACAAATAACATGCAATGAACATTTCAACAGTGGTAAAATACACTAAAATAAAATATATATATATATACATACTATAAGGTACCTCTTAACTCAAAAAAAAAATAATGCAATTTAAATAAGCATATATTAAAATATAATTATCCTTTTTATTGCTGTGGCCACAGACTTTCACACTATTTTAGTACCTATAACATATAAGATTTTACAGAAAGTACAATATTTAAATAAGCATAGAGAGGACAAACATTAAAGGATTAAATACATATTTTACATTTCATTTTCAGTAAAAAGAAGTGTTATGAACTTCCTCAGTTCAGTTTTTGTAAGAGGTTTGGTGAAGATATCAGCCAAGTTATCCTTACTACGGACAAATTCTAGTTCAAAAATGTCTTTATAGATTAAATCTCGCACGAAAAACAATTTGACATCTATATGTTTGCTACGATAGTTTTCAATGGGTGACCTTACAAAATCAATAGTGGCTCGATTGTCAACATGTAAAATAGATTTAATTTTTTGACCAGTGATAATGTTCCTCTCAAAACATTCACCTAACACTCTATCGAACCACAACAATTCCTTGGTAGCTTCAGTCATGGCGATAAATTCCGCCTCCATGATCGAAAGACTTACACTTTTTTTCTTAAAGGTTCTTCCAAGCAATGGGAGAATTATCCAATAACACTAATTGACCACCTAAAGAAGTATGGTCATCTCTGTTCGCTGCAAAATCAGCATCAGAATATGTAATAAGACGAGCTTTTGAACAAGAAAGTTTCAATTTAAAGCCTCTCGACTGACTAACATAACCTAATAATTTTAATAGGCCGGTCCAATGTAACATTCCAGGATTAGTCTGGAATTGACTAAAAATATTAACAGCATAGCTAATATCTGGTCGAGTACGGTTTGCTATGAAAGATAAACATCCCAAGACACTACGATAAGGCAGTTTAGCCATTTCCGCAATTTCTTGTTTGGACTGTGGACAACTAATTTTAGAGTAAATACACCCTTTACTAATGTGGAGTGAAGAAATAGGAAATTTAAAATTTTTAAACCTCTCACACACTTCTTCAATATAGGATTTTTGATGAATTACTAGGCAACCATTTTCTTCCTCAAATTCAACCCCTAGTAACTTCTGGGTTTTACCTAGTACTTTTAAATCAAAATGTCCTTTTAAAAATTTTACCACTTTATCTATTACAATTCTATTTCGTCCGAAACAAACAATATCATCAACATACAAAGTCAATACAAGGTCAGAGTTAAAAACATATGTGCAGTTACACCAGTCAAGCTTTTTAAAATGTAAACGGGTCAATACTTCGTGCAGCTTGTAAAACCACAGACGCCCACTCTGGTGGAGTCCATACAGAGCACGATCTAACCGGCAATATAAATTATCTTTACCTTGTTCTTTGAATCCCTGGGGTTGTTCCATATAAATTACTTCTTTCAACGGTGCATAAAGATAGGCACCAACAATATCCATTTGTAAATGGGTCCAGCCTAGGTATGATACCAAGAGTGAAAATAAAAGTCTTATTATACCAAAATTCACTACGGGACTAAACGTTTCCTCGTAGGATTCTCCTCTCACCTGCTTGAACCATTGTGCCACTAATCTAGCTTTGAAACGTACTATTTCGCCATTTTCGTTTCTTCTTACAGTGTAAACCCATCTGCACCCAATGGGATTTTTACCTTCTGGTAGTTTTTCTAAATGCCATACTCCCCTGTTATGCATGGTTTCAATTTCGCTTGACATGGCTTTCTCCCATTCTTCTCTTTACTCGGATTTCATAGCCTGTTAATATGTTTTGGGGATTTTCAGGTCATATAGTAATGTTTGACTAAGACTTGAACTTGCGTCCCCCTTCGAACCATCTATAACCCCGTGGAACGTATCGGATTGTGAAAAGTTAAAAATATAAGAATCAAATGTTAAATTGTGATCTACACTATTAAAATTCGAAGGTAAACAAACGTATCTATCTATCTATCTATCTATGTGCGTCTATCTTCTCACGAACCGCACCACGCAGAAAGTCGCGGAAGGTACCAAAAGATGAGGAATTTTCCGGGGAAGCCGTATTGCCCATTTATATTCCGATATTGTAATTAGTTAAAAAGATATTAATTAAAAACCTTAAAACGCCTAATTGTTTTACTCCTGCCGGTTGTTTACTTGGCTTGGCGGAACTTCCCTTCCGTTTCGGCCGAGCGGTAATCTTACGCGTTTTCCACCATATTAAAATTGTCATCTAATTTTCGGTGTCGAAATTAGACAAAAAATAATTACAGAATCGGAAAGATCATTTATTTCGCCACGACACGGTATAATTTTTTTTGTAAAATAACGATATTTTCTATTTTTTTCGAATTTTTTAAAATAGTGTTAAAACTGATGCGTTTTTATGAAAATTATTTCTAAATCGTTGGGTATGAATTACTTTTCGTGTTATTAAATCGATATTCTACACTAATTAACTTCAAGCCTTTCTCTTTTAGATCCATTCATTTAAAAAATAAAATTCCCAAAACTTTTTTTTTAAAGAATTTTTAAAAAGTAGTCTTAATTTTTACTTCACATTGAATAACTTCGTCATTTATGAAGGTAATCTCACAAAACCTTTTTTCCGCGTGTACAGTAATATTATCCGTAACATATACGAAGATTGAAAAAATTGCTTCAAAATTACGGATTTTAAAAAACATTTTGTGATTTTCGTAAACTTATGTTTTTCTGAGAAATAAATTAAAAAGTAGTAATTTGTACATTTTTTATTTCAAAGTACGTTATTTTTGCAAATAGTTGGTGATGTTTGAGAGCATTAACGTAAAAATTATGCCCTTAAAATGAAGGTAATGATTTTTAAAATAATTTAAAATACGCGATTTTACATTTAGCCAAACATTGGCGTCGAAAATTAGCTTTGCGCCAAAGACTTCTGACATGTTTCGCCTTCGACCGCATTTAACTCAAGGGTTACACTAAAAAAATTCTGCCTTAAACAGGGGGAAACTTTGGCGAGTAAAAAAAAAAATGCGAGTGAAAGATTTATTTCATCGTCAATTCTTCTTTATATAATTTTCAAAATTAAATAACTATATATGTCAGGTTAAGATGACAAAATGCATTCAATGCATTTCTGAGATTCATTTAAAATATTTATCACTATCGAAATTTTCGTTCTCTTTCATAAAACTTATAGTTTACTTTAAAATAATGCCTAATGTATATTTCTTTTTTTGACATATTATTTCATAATAAAATCGAAGAATTTGCCCATTTCAAAAATTTTTTTTTGGAAATAGTCAGTTAAATAGGTATAAATTCCTTAGGGAAAAAAAAGCTATTTTCGTATTATATATTCTTTATTATTAATTGCTTTTTTTTTAAATATCAAAAATCAATAAATTTTTTGCAATACATTTAAATGTAATCTTCAATCTAAATCTTTCAATCTTTATGTGAATATCCTGTGGATCCCCTCAATTAAAAATTAAATTCAATTTGCACCTCCCATTCATTAGTATTGCCTATTTTCACTTCTGCTGCAGGGCTGGGTAGCGTGGTTGGCTAGAGCGCGTCGCTTTCGCAAAGTATCTAATTCTTTCTTGTGTCTGGGTTCGAATCTAGCAAATTTGATTTTGTTCGTTTCTGCTTATTTTTCCCACGTAAATTAATTTTACTGATAAATACTTATTTTAACATGATCCTCTGTTATTTTAATGTACTTTTCATTTTTTTTTTTTTTTTTTGCCTTCAAAAAGGTTTTTTTTATTTTATTTTTAATCATTCAAAGTAATTTCTATCTTTTCCAACAATTCGATTTTGTTCATTTCTGCTTATTTTTCCCACCTGTAAATTAATTCTCTCTTCTTCAATGATTGAATTCACTTGCTGCATCCCCACTGATCTGAAATTTACTTCATTTTCAGTGCTGCCATTATGTAAGCAAATGGTATGTCACACAATTAATTGCTAAATGAGCATTTTTAATCAATTTTATTAAAAAATAATCAATAAGTTAGTTTTGTATAATATAATTGTTTTTGCAGATACGTGTTTAAATAATTTTAACACAGAGTGGAATGAAAAACTATAAAATTAAAATTAAAAAAATTTAATGTTTTTATCAAATAGTATTATTTTCTTTTTGAATGTTTTTTTCAGTGAATGTTAGCATATAACTAGGTTTTCCCCCAAAAGTGGATTTTTAACAGTTATATATGTTTAATCAAACATCCAAACGTTTCAAGAGCTATCTGTAGAAATTTTTTATATTAGTATTTATTGATAATGGATTTAAATTAATACATTTTTTTAAAATTAAAATGCATTCAATGCATTTCTGAGATTCATTTAAAATATTTATCAGTATCGAAATTTTTGTTCTCTTTCATAAAAAACTTATAGTTTACTTCAAAATAATGCGTAATTGCATGAAACTTTTTTCCCCGTGTCGAATATTTCAAAAAATCCTCACAATTTTACTCCAAGAATTAAAATAGTAGTGAAATTTTGTAAATTGAAAAATTTATACTTTCTGTCTTTTTTTCAGCATACAACTATTTTTAAAAAAACTACATTTTCGTTTCCGGGAAATAAAAAATTGCAACGAAAGAATTGGAAAGTGAGTGGGTGATTTTAAAATTCACCCTGTTTGCCTATTC
The DNA here is from genome assembly GCA_019973975.1 of Trichonephila clavata. Lineage (NCBI taxonomy): Eukaryota > Metazoa > Arthropoda > Arachnida > Araneae > Nephilidae > Trichonephila > Trichonephila clavata. The sequence continues at coordinate 19,910 of BMAO01006038.1, read as the reverse complement.
GAAAATTTTTTGTGACGGACCTCGAAATTTTCAACCATTCTCAAGTGACGAGGACGACACCTGAGCTTTCACCCATCTTTAAGAATTACCACACCACACCAACGCAAGAACAAATTTCAAAAAAAGGAAGTTTTTATGACATAGTTAAAGAAATCACTCACATCGCGCGCATACACACACACAAGTGCTATCGGCCTGAGGGAAACACGAAATTTCCATGGGGATGAAATTATTCACTCAGGAAAAGGAAAGAATTGGAAAGTGAGTGGGTGATTTTTAAATTCGCACTGTTTGCCTATTCAAGGGTTTTTGGTGACGGACCTCGAAATTTTCAACCATGCTCAAGTGACGAGGACGACACCTGAGCATTCACCTATCTTTAAGAATTACCACACCACACGAATGCAAGAACAAATTTCGAAAAAGGGAGTTTTTATGACATAGTTAAAGAAATTACTCACATCGCGCGCATACACACACACAAGTGCTATCGGCCTGAGGGAAACACGAAATTTCCATGGGGATGAAGTTATTCACTCGGTAAAACGAAAGATTTGGAAAGTGAGTGGGCGATTTTTAAATTCGCACTGTTTGCCTATTCGAGGGTTTTTGGTGACGGACCTCGAAATTTTCAACCATGCTCAAGTGACGAGGACGACACATGAGCTTTCACCCATCTTTAATTATTACCACACCACACCAACACAAGAACAAATTTCGAAAATGGGAGTTTTTATGACATTGTTAAAGAAATCACTCACATCGCACGCACACACAAGTGCTATCGGCCTGAGGGAAATACGAAATTTCCATGAGGGTGAAGTTATTCACTCGGTAAAAGCACGTGCAACCCTGGGCTAAGCGGAGAGGAAAGAAACAAAGAAATCAAAGTAAATTCGGAAAATAATATTGGAAGTGCTGAATTTGTGAAGTTGAGTGAATATTAACGTCCCACTGTTCAGCAACACGAGGCCTTTTGGGGACGGTCCGCGTAATTCTGAACCATGGTCAAGTGACACGGACGACACCTGAGCTGGCACCCCCTCTCCTAACTACCACACCAACGGGAGGACGTTTGAGCTCTCGACATATTTTACGTGCATCCGGCCCCTACACGGCGGGTCTTCAGTGGTACTAGGATCGAGAATATGTGAAGAGAAGGGAAAATGTTAAGCAACAAAGCCATGACACACACTCACGGGTCATGCACTCACATCGTACGCGTCAAACCCCACAAAATTGTTGGCGTTAGAATAAAAGGAGGAAATTAACATGGGGATTAAGTTATACCCTGGGTTTAAGCCTGTGCAACGCCGGGCCATGAAAGCTAGTCTTTGCAATATTTTTCGATGTCTTTGAGAGTCCTTAATCTTTTAGTACATCCTTCCTGGTAATAGTAGACATCCGTACGGCTACCATCTGGTCTAGGAACAAGTTTCCTGAACCAGTTGACAGTTTTGGTGCTTGGTTTATATCTGGTGAGTCTTCATCAGTTTCATCTTCAGATGATTCGTGTGTAGCTACTGAGGACTTATCAGATGCATCCTTTACGATGCGTTCTTGTCTCGAATCCTCATCAGGGAATGGTTCAAATGGCTCAAACTTCAGATACACGGGCTCCAGCACTGCTCCACTGTGTGGCTTTTGAAATGGAATCGACTCTTCAAAAGAAACATTTTTAGTTTCAACAACTTTATTCTATTCAGGAATCCAGATACGGTAACCCCTCATTCGGAAAGCATAACCGATTATCTGACCTTTCACAGCCCTGGGGTCAAGCTTAGATCGTTTTTTGTTTAGGAATTCCTACATATGCTGTGCAACCAAATGGTTTCAAATGTCTTACAGACGGTTTATTACCTGAAAATAGTTCAAATAGTGTTTTAGTTTGTCCCTTATGACAAACACGGTTAAAAATATATGTAAAATGAAGCATAGCTTCAGGCCAAAATTCGTGGCTCATTCCACTTTCGCTTAACAATGTTCTGGCTCCAGCGGCAACAGTTTGATTGTACCGTTCGGCCACCCCGTTTTGTTCAGGCGAATATGTGTTGGTTAATTCCACATGTATTCCCTTACTACTAAAATAAGTTTCAAACCTTTTATCAAATTCACTACCGTTATCCGACCGGAAGTGTTTTACTTTTAAATCAAGGAAATTCTCAATGCGTGTGATATGTCGTCTAACGACTTCAAACACTTCGGATTTTTCCCTTAATGGGTATACAGCTGCTTTTCTTGAAAAATCATCAATGATAGATAAAAAATATTTCTCGCCCATCCTACCAATCTTGTTACATGGTCCCCAGACATCCCCATAAAGTAACTCAAGTGGTCTGCGTGATCCCTTCCTGTCTCTTGAACGATACTCTACGTTGTTTGTTCAGCTGGCATGGCTCACATTTTAACTCAAAGTTTTTAAAATTAGGTAGCCCTCTAGCACCGTTCTCTTTAACTGTTCGTGATATTACTGATGGACTGACATGTGCCAGTCGTTTATGCCAGAATTCCAACTTTTTATCCATAAGTGCAGATGCTTCAAAAGTTATTCTCTTTCGAGGCCCAAGAACTTTAGGGTAAAGATGGTAAACACCGTTTTTTAAATATGCAGAAAATAAAACTTTACCATCTTCCGCGATCTCCACCTCACCTCTACCTCTACAATTACAGAAAGATATACCCTTTTTATCCAATTGAGGACCAGATATAAGATTTCTTCTCAATTTAGGAGAATATATTACATTAGTTAAAATTATAGTCATTGAACCAAATTTTAAGTTAACAGTTCCTCTCCCCTCAATGGGAGTATTTACACCTTCAATGGCAACAGACATTTCTTCATTTGTAGTAGGGTAGAATTCATCAAAATAATCTCTATTTCTACAAAAATGGTGAGAGGCTGCTGTATGAAAAACCCAGTCAGCACTCTCATCCACAATGTTTAGACTAGTAGTTATAAAATTAGAGTATTTACCTGTCTCAGGACTTACGTCTCTGTGGTGGAAGTTATTACGTTGATTAGGAGTCTGGTTGCTACATCTGTGGTTGTTCCAGGATTGTCTCTGTCTGGTAGGTGACTGGCATCTTTTTCCATGTTGATAGGATCCTTTAACATTCCTAGGAGTGAAATGGTGTCTCGGTGATCTGTAGGAATTGTTCATTGTAGTCCGTCTCGATGTCAGCTCCAGACAGTTGTTTTTCAGGTGATCTGGACTCTTGCACTGATAACAAGTCTTTATGCTCCTTTTCTTTTTCTCCATTCTAGTAGACTGGGCAGCAATTTCTTTATTCATGTCCATATTTCTCAATTTCAGTCTTGCTTCTTCAGCTACTAATTCGGCAACAACATCTTATAGACAAACTTCACATCGTCTAATCGAAGGATGGTTTGGACTATGGAGTCGAATTGAGGAGGCAGATATCTTAGTAATTGGAAAGTGACATATCTTTCACTAAAATCTTCATCTAAATCTCGTAATTGTTCGTATATTCTCAGTAATCTTGTTGAAAATAGGCTAATGGACTCTTCAGATAATATATGGCAATTCATCAGAGAAGAATACACCTCCATGTGGTGGGCTTTAGAATCTGGTTGATAATACGTTTTGAGGACTTTCCAAGCTTCAACTGGATCATCAATTTTTTCTACTATCATTCTATGTGAGGAATCTATGTTCAAATAGATTATAGACATCGCTATTTGCTTACGGGTCTTAAAATTCTTAACTTCATTTACTGCTTCGGCATCTGTTGATGCATCTAACTTTGGCTCAATCTCTTTTTCACTTACTATGTTCCATACTTGTCTCTCCATCAAGAGATATTTAACATCATTGGCCCAGCTGAGATAATTTTGACCTTCCAATTTTGGAATGGAATAATTCGCCATGATCAGGGAATGGGTAATAAAAAAATCTTAACTTTTACCAAATGTTCAAAAAAATTCAGAATTCAAAAAAAATTCGAAAAATAGAGCTACTGATATAATTCTTCATATTTTACCTTAAATCACTCTAGAAAAATTCTAAGTGCAAATCGCCGATATAAAAATCTTCTTACACTACGCCCCCCCCCCCCGAATGAAAATATCTCTAATATACTATAAGACCACACACTGTATTCATGATTACCATCTCAGTACATCAGGCCCATAAACTTATTTGTTGGCGTATACTAAATTAAATGCCCATAAAACGCCAACCGAGTTATTAAAACTCATTAGTAGATAAAAGCATTTAGCAGAGTATTTATGGCAGGGCAGCGTTTGCTGAAGTAAGAGATGGCTAAAAAGAAAAACACATCATTCACAGTGCACAATAAGTGGTCAAAAAAAGGAACAAACGTCATTAAGAAATAAACTCTTTTTATTTCAGCTAAACGATAAAAATAATTAAATCAAATAGTAATTTTAAAAAAAGAAAAAGTTACTTACAAAAAAAAAGAAATTATGGTAGCTCTTTAATTGTTAAAAGAAAGACAAAATAAAATAATTATTTACCCATTCCCTTTCTGATACAATTCAAGTTTTACGAAGCAGCTCCAATGCTATTCCCGTCCAAAAAAAAAAAGAGAGAGTTATTCGAATTTTTCTAAAACACCTGTTCAGCTAACGTAAGAATGACATCATCAACGTATGATGTCATTCCTCCCGATATTTGAATAAAAATACTTTGCATAACTGAAAACCTTTTTTTTTTAAAACTCCGCTTATCGGCTGCAAAATGAAATATTCTTTTAATGTTAAAATTAATTAAAAAATGCTAAAGTAAATTAAGATAAATATGTATATTGGAGAAAGAAAATATATTATGGCTGAAGATAAGAATATTTAGGGTAAGTAGTGCTAACAGCTGTGCGCGTCCGTCCAGCTCTCGGTATGTCCTCCACTTGCTGACGTCCATCACTGAATGTGCGACACCATCTCCACACCATTTGCTTCGACATCACACCTGGCCCATAGACTTCCACGAGGCGGTTATGAATTTCTGTTCCTGATACTCCACATCCCCATTCATAGCGGACAACCGCTCTCACTTCCTCCTTTGACCATGAATTCAAAATGCACCTTCTCTCCATACCTACTGGGGCTCAAATGAGAGACTGGTCTCTGCTTTGCGCAGGCACTGCAACAGCGCCATCTGCTTGATTTGCAGCGACCTCTACCCAATGGTGTATCGGTGACTTGCGCGTTTTCCTGCTGTGTCGCCTTTCGCCCATAGCCGTTCAACGCTTCTTCCATTTAGCCCTGATTTTTTCTTGGAGGACTTTTTGAAGCTTATCAAGCGATATGACAAATGTCTCAACGTACTCGTACGAGAATAATAAAATAAAGGTATGTCATATCTTTAATGTCTCATTCTATTTTTTGACTTTCATACACAACTCTGACCACAGTCGACAGGGGAAACTTATTTTTCAACTTACCCTCGTATTAATAAATATCCAAAAAATTTAAAGACTATAAGCAATTGTTCTTATTAGATATAAGTAATTACAAAGGGCAATCGGAAAAAAATTTAGTTAAACAAATATTAATACACTACGAAATCATTACAATTTTAAAAATCTACAAATAAAAAAAAAAACTGTTAGAAAGATGTTAATACATTATTCAATAAGTAAAAATCTAACTAAGCAGGAATCAGGTTACACCAGTGGTCTTCAAACTGTGTTCCATGGAACCCCGAGGTTCCACAAGTCAAAATTTTTAAAAAACCGAAAAAAAAGCTATAAATGTGTACGCAAAATGGATTTACATTCTCTATTAAGTTTGTACACACACTAAAATTTAAAGCTCATCCCTGTCATTAAGAAACTGAAAATTTTATTTCTACATAACTTTCTTTTGCAATATTTTTTAAACTTTTAATATAATATAATAAAAGAATGTTAAAATGTTGTATTTTTATATATTTCCTACTAGATTGTAAATATTTTATTGTTTACTAACCCGAGTTCCACGAGATAAATGTACACTCGTTAGTACAATGTCTTGCAAAATTAAATAGTTTTCCAATGGAAAATACAACTTATGATATTTGTTGAAAAAACACTTACAATAAAGGAGAGCAAACAACTTATGGACCTATCAACAGATTCGATGTCAAAACTTTAAATTTAAGCTAGAACAGCTCCTAAATCTTATGATGCAAATTCATGCAAAACACACAATATTCCTCTAAGCTTTTTAATGCCATTCAAAACAATTAGTATAAGAGAAAAATATTTTTCACCATAAGTGGCTACAAAAACAAAGTATAGAAATATATTAAGCTCAGAATATGTAATGCTATTGCAATTAATTTCAATAGACCTAGATTTTGACAGTGTGTGTGAAAAATTCAAGCACATATCACAGTTACTAAACATAATGCATGGGTGAATGACACTTGGATCATAGATTTATATTATTAATGAGTAAATTATATTAAAAGTAGATTAAAATTTTTAATAATAGATGCACTACTTTTTTAATTGCCTTTACAAATGTACATATAATATGTTGATCTATTTTAAATATTATTTTAAGAGAAATATACAGTGCATGTGAAATAGGGTTCCACAAAAATACTTTCTAGTTCTAGGGGTTTCACAAAAACACCTTCAAGCTCTAGGGGTTCCGTGAGTTGAAAAAGTTTGAAGACCAAATATAGAAAAAACAACTTACTCAAAATCGATGCAATGCTATTATGACTATCATTAAATAGTGATGATATAATGTATGTTATTCCCAAGAGTAGAATACAAACTAAAGCAAGTACAAGACAGGATTCATAAACTCTTGCTTTGACACCCTAAATTTTTCAAAAAAAAAAAAAAAAAAGATTAATGAATAAAAAATTTGAAAACTTTTAATTGGTGCATGAAAAAATTAAGGGAAAAAAAAGAATAATTTTAGTAAAATCACACAGCATATACTTAAGTACTTACAGTACAAATAGATTTTGATTTTAAAACATTATATTGAGTAGTTTTAATATCTATTAAATATAGTTTTCAAAAATTAAATGCATTATTCTGACTTTACTATTTTTAAAAAAAAAAACACCTTTTACGACAAAATACTGAACTTTTTATAACTTTTATCTTTAAAACAGCTTGAAAGTATTCAAATAATCAGTATATATTTATTCAGCTATGCACAAGTATAAAACACACCTTAGCAACAAGCTTTGTATGTGATTTTCTTGTATTTCAACAAACATATCAGCTAATACTTGGCTGGGCACATTGAGAAGAATATACATTGACATTATATGTAAAAAAATAGGTTAAGGATCGACATTATTAAATTCATAACTTCACAACACTCCTGGTAGCCCTGAAAAGCATCATCCATTTTGACAAAGATATTGTACTTCAGTCTCAATAGGAGTCTCACAAGTTACCATTACTTCAGTCTCAATCACCATTTTACATTGTATCGGTTAGTTTCCATGGCAGACCCAAACCGAATTTCAAACTAAAATTTCAGAATAAATCATTAGAAATAGCTCACTCCTTTTACTCTAGTGCATATCCATGAGTAACAAACTGCATGTGAATTCTTAAGTTCAGTGTTTTATAATCGAAATTATCAAGTATGTGGAAAAGTTCTACCCATTTTAGGAGATGCACAATTGATTTTAAATTTACAGTTGCATTGCAAAGACTGGATTTGTTAATCAACAAAAGGTGCAGATACCTGGCATGTAAATAGTATTTCTGCTAATGCAATATATGTAAAAGCTTCAGAAATTATGTAATATGGCAAGTGATATAGTGTAAATAAATCATTTGTGTACCAGTTCTAATAAAGATATATTACAACCATGGCATGGCATGTCATAGTATAAGTCAAGTCCACAGGGTGCATTGAATTGATAATAACATAAGTTGAAGTTTTAGAAACTCAGGAAAGAAGAGCAAGAACTGGCAAGGGGTGTAGCTCTCCTTCATTCATTGCATTGAAGAGGCTTTTGTCAAGCCATAAAAAACAGGCTGAATCTAATCGTTTCACAGTAAGCCAATGCTTTTTTATCAGACAACAGTTGATAGACAGATGGAAATACAGGGTTTTACCAGAAAGTAAGAACCTACATTTCCTTGCTTTCCAAGAGTAAAAATGAGTTATTCTTGAAGCGGCTTGACAGTGACAATTAACGTCGCACTATTAAGCTACACGATGACTTTTGGTGATGGAGCTTGTAATTTTGAGCCATGGTCAAGTGACGAGGATGACACCTCAGCTGGCACCCCACACCAACGGCTTGAGAGAGATGAAAGCCAGGTAAAGTACCGTAATGCAAAGTGTGTCCGCTTTCTAAGCCATCTGTATAGCTGTCGAAATCACAGCTTAATCCCAAGATAAGGACAGGAATAATTTATTGGGGGTCCTGGCACCTAACAAAAGCATTGATTCTGAGTCTTCCACTTCACACACACATTCAACTAGATAAACTGAAGTATGCACTATTCCTAAAGAGGGCCAGTATTGTCTCAATAGTGCTTCCTCCTTCACAATAGGATAACGTCCATGCTACTATCAATAGTTGTAAAAAAATAATGAGTTTCCATTATTTTTTACCCCACACACATACACCACATGCAGCCACTATTCTGACTTACATATTATGGCTATCAGGTTTTTTGCACGTTAACCAACTCTTTCAGCCAAAAAAATTTTGATGAATCAAATATGAAAATTGCAATTGAAGACATTTTTCACTCCAACTTTTAAGACTTTTACTGATGAAGGATTCAAGTCATAGCAGAAATATGACAAGACATTGTATATAGTACCAAGCGAATAAACACAATCTTAGGTTTTATATACTTAAAATTCCTGGCACTCTTCATTGTCACAAAAATCGATCTGCAAATAAACTATGGTAAATATTATTTACAGGCCACAAATACCTAAAACCCAACATTTCAGAAGAAGCTAACAAGATATCACTGACATTTTTATTTTATAATTCTTATGACTACATTAATATTTCCATAGTTTTAAAGGTAAATAAAATAACCCACTTATCACTTTGTCATGGAAGATGATGAAGTTTTAAAATATATTTATTTTTGATTCATACAAAAAAATAGGGTTTGCAAAAACCCTGTGCTATATTTTCAATCCCGAGATTTCAGGATTACATTATCCAAATCCCGGGATTAGGACTGAACTAACTATGAAAAATACTTGCACATTAGCAAAGTTGAAATTACATAATAAACTGAAAACATAATTGATAAATTGGTTTAATATTATTTATTGAAAAAAATCAAAACAAAACTTAATTTATTATAAAAAAACAAATAAAAAATAGTACATAAAGAATCATTAAAAATAGTACAATTTGAATTCATTAAAAATTGACCCATTTGAATTAAAAATCGTATGTTTGAGATTTTCCGAAATCTTATTGCAAATTTAAAACAGAAAAAAAAAACCCTATTTTTTATTTTGATTAAAACACTATTTTTAATGTTTATTATATTTAGAATTGATAACTGCATGGTAAGACATTCTAAGAGGAAGTAGATTTTTCAAAATTAAAATTATGAAGTCTGAACTGAACCTTTTTCCCGACAAGCTCACATATGCCAGTATAGTAAAAATATATACTTTCCTTTTTTTTTAAAAATCTTATTAACATATAACACTAGAAATTAATAATAATAACACTAAAACTAACTCTAATAAAAATACTCAAGAAACAGACTTCAATTTTTTAAATAATAATAATAAATACATTGTATATTTCACAGTCCAATAAAATTCTGTTTTTTAGCTTCCTCAAAAAATATATTTTTGAAATATATTTAACAACATTTAAATATTAAAAAATGCAATCTATTTTGAAAATATATTTATAATGATTACAAAATAATATTACTAAATTTATCTCTTTGTATATTAAAAAAAAGAAGAAAACATTGAATAACTCACCTATAAATGAGTTAATTCACAAACTTGAAATATTCAGAAAGAATTTTGAAGAAATACCTTTTTGATGCTCCAAACAGTAATAACAGCTTATAAGAATTTGCTTATAATAACAAAATAATATTACTCTCAATTTGTTTCTTGATATATAAAAGAAAGAGAGGGAAATCTAAAGAAACACATCTTTGTATATTGACTTAAATTGATAATTCAGAAAAATGATTCCTGATTGATGATTCAGAAAAGAAAAATCAAAATTTATTATAAACACATCGAAGAAAAGAGTCACATTTTTTTTATAACTGGGGAATAGCAATGAATGTTGAGCAATGTCTTGTTTCGGAAGTGGAAGCTCTCTATATAAATTTTAATGAGAAAAAAAATTTCAAAAAATACTTTAGGCAAAAATTAAATCCAGGATTTGAAGAAACACCAGGATCGGGGGGCTGCAAATCCTAACTAAAAAAGAATTTCCTTAAATGAGAGGTAATACATGAGGTCCATATTCAAAGCTATTAGTACCAACATTAATTGTGCCTTATTCAAAGTGTATCTTACAGGAGGTACTACAGTATTTGTATATTAATTTATATCTTAAAAATATATCATAATTCAAAACTAAAAACATGATTACCTATTGCTATTTCATACGAGCTAAATGTAAATGATTGATTTGGACTAACTTCAGCAGGCCAATTTATTCGAAAGTGAGTCTGTTGATGGAAGGGATTACAAAAATTTATTTGAATCTCAAGTTACTTCACTCAAGAGTAAAATTTAATTCGTTGGGTGGATGATCAGAGTACCTGAGTACCTAGCTCTTTCGAGCTTAAACCTCTCATTGTTAGGATTTTGAGTGACTGTAACGTTATGACTCTTACCCTTTGTTAATTAATAATACTAAAAATCTATAATAAACGTTTAATAATTTATAAAAATAATATATATTGCATTAAGTTCTAGAGAAAAATACCTTCAAAATCAGTGCAAACAGTGAAAATGAGAGTAGATTCAAAAGAGTGAAATAAAACATCTCCTGTAGCTAGATATCTTCCAAAAATTCTGATTCCCTCTGTTCCCTTCAAGTTAGCTGACACCGAACATCCTGTGGGTGGTAGAAATGTCCGTTTTCTGACCCCACTCGTGATGGGGAGAAAGTTACAGAAGGAAATAAGAGAAAGCATATCAAATTTCACAGTTTAACATACAAACCTGCCTCGAACCCTTCAAGGTTCAACACATAAGAAAATTGATATTAAGCATATGTAGTACAAAATAAGTAATTAAGACACATTAAATATAATACCAAATTCACAATACTTTGAAAAAAATTTCAAAATATAATTTGACAAAAATTAAATCCCGGGATTAGTTATTTTAATCCCGGGATTTGAAAAAACCACCGGGATTTCGGGATCCCAGGGCTGCAAACCCTACAAAAAAAAAAGAATGAAAAATCACGAACTACAATTGTGACAAACATGAATAAATACTTTTGGGAATAAATGAAACCACTACTTATCATTTACATGCTTTTTTGAAGAGTTTGAACTTTTCAAGAAATACATTCAAAAACCTTTACAGCTTGATAATTTTTGGTTAAAATGCTAAAATCCTTACTTTTGTAGAAAAGCCTTTTATATAACTTCCACTGATTATATTTTATGACAAAAATATCCAAGGGCTACAGTAAATAATAAAATCAAATCTTTCTCTCAATAGTCACAGATGTATGTAGTCATTAATAAAGCAGAGCTACTAGTAGCAAAAAAGGATGCTTGACATTTTATTTTTCTTAATTCAATTTAAAAATGTTTACAATTTTATAATTCAAAATGATTCCTTATGAAACTACACATATTAAATAATAACAAATTCACTTTCCAAATATATGTTGAATCACTTGATAATACATTTTACTTACTTTTTTTGATCCAGGAAAGCCTTCAGATTCAATAAACAAGTGAGAAAAGGGAAGTAAAAGAAAAAGAGCCAAATTTGAAAACAAAAACACAAGATTCCACATGCCTGTAAATGAATATATATATATTACCCAAAAATCAATTGTGAGACATTGTCAAAAACAACTTTGTGAATGAGATGGGGGGGGGGAGAAGCACATTAAAAGAATGTATAATATATAATTACTTATCTGAAATGAATGATTCTTAATTTAATTCTAAATACTAAAGGAGTATTTATGACAAATTTTCAGGGGAAATAAATAATTTTAAGATAAGTAAATTGCCCTCTTTTTAAAAAAATGTGCAGTATGTTACTTTGACAGATTTTAATACAAAACACATCATTGAACATTTAACAGATTATTTAAAAAAATTCCACATAAACATTTTAAACAAAATATATCCTTTTTAACTTAACAATAATAAGTAAGATTTTATTTTTCCTCTAACCAAAATATCTAGTACATGAAAATGAAGTTCTTTAAATCAGTGAAAGACTAGGGAAGGGGGGAAGATGTTGACTGTTAATTAGACAAATAAATATAACCATAATCAGTAAGAAGAAGAAATAATTATAAAAAAGAAGAAATAATTATATTTTTAAACTTAAAATAAACCATCTCCATGAAATTAAAAATATTCAGTAAGTGCTTAAAGTTCAACCCATTTTTGTGATGATGAAAATTTACATAACCTAAGAATGAGCCTATTCGTCAATAAAATATAAATTTTGCTACCTTATTTCCAGGATTTAAATGGTAAATTGGCAAAAGTCATGATGTTTCAAGTGAAAATATATCTCAGATTTCACATCATCCGAATCATCAAAGATTTTTTGACCAAAAGAGCTGATCAATATAAGAATGGGTATTATTTAGTAGGACCCAGTTAGGATAATAGGGAAGATGGGTAAAACCTCCTATTAGAACACTAAGTAAGGAATCTCGCGTTTTCTAGAAAGTGGATAAAACCGTGGCGATTAATACAGAGCCTTTTCGCAAACAATATAGATCACAATCAATTTGCCAAACCGATGACATGAAAAGTGAGTTTAATAGTTTAGTTAGATAGCGTCGTGAATAATTCTCTGCACATCCCTACATTGAGCCAATTTTAATTTCTACATTAATACAATGAATTTAGAAGGTCGACATAAAAGCCATTGATGCTTACATTACGGTACATATAGAACCCGTTATTCATCTGTCACAATCCGTTACAAGAATAACTCATTTTGTGCTAGGAAAAGCAAAAAAAAACCACAAAAATAAAAACACAGGTATCAATTCGCCGGCCTCCCAATGGTCTTCAGTGAACTAATGTATACCCAACAAACCCACTTTCTGGTAAAAGCCCAATGTTTCACAACCATTTTTCGCCTTTAATGCTCCCCATAAAATTCGATTACATTAAGAGGGACTTCCAAATGCATTGAAAAAGTAATAACAATTTAGCACGATCAAATCACATTATTCAGGTATAAAACTTTTGTTGAGAATGTAAATTGCTCATATATATCCATCACAAAAAATTAAAATGTCAGAAATAGTCTCGAAAATTTTAAAATTATGATAAACGCATATATTTTTGCTTCCAGAATTTTCAGACACAATGTTTGGTAAGTTTTATTATAATGAATGCAGATGACACTACATGTATGCAATCTACGTGCAAAACTTTTAAAACAATACTTTAGAAGAAAATTGGGCATAAACTGCTTATATACACAATAATACCTTATTTTATGAAAAAGAATATTTTGCTACACGAATAATGACTTTTATCACTTTAGAAACACTAGCTCCGCCTTTTTTTACATGAAAAAATGATGGTATCGCAAATAAAAAGAATCACAGTAACCCTAGACTACGTCATGAGATCATTTCCTTATGTATATGTTCTGTCATACTCCCCCGTGACATCCTAAAAATAAGGTTCACTTTATAAATCGTATTTCAAAAATTATGCTCATTGTTATAAAGATAGTTGCAACGAAATTTTTCTATATTTGTTATAAAAAATAGTTCAAAATATAAAAAATGATATCCAATATAAGAAAGAATTTTTTCTTAATTTCTTATGTTGTTAGTACTTCCTAGCATTTCAATAATGAAGAGAAATAATTAATGTAAAATGGATTCATACACTCCATTTCATTATTAAAATTTTAGTGACACTAAAGATAAAAAATTGTTTTATTTAATGTTATATTCTGAGCATCAGAGTAATAAAGTTTAATTTTTTATTAATGACAGAGCTGCTTACCTTTTCCCCCATTATTTTTCTAATTCATTCATTAAATTGTTTTTCTATAGTAATATATCTGAAACCTTATATGAAATAGTAATTTTTTCCTTTTCAAGTTAAAATTTTGTTTGTCGCTCTATCCGTTACAGATCTACTAAATACCTTCACAGTAGGACAATCCTGTATTAATATCTAAATTATTCAGAGTTAATTGTTATTTAAGTTATTGCTTTAGATAGGAAATTGTCTATTTTTAATCTACAATAAATAATATTTTTACTTTTACATGCTTTAAAAAACACATATAAATTACATATGTATAGTTATAACAATATTACAGACATTAAAACTAAATAATGATAATCATGAAGAGAAATTACTTGAGTGTGAAAATATGTCAATTATAATTTAATTAATATCATGCTCGGTTCCATTTGGATTAGTTTATTCACTGCAGGAGTTTCTCATAAAATAATAAGTTTTCTTGATTTGATTGTCATAAATACTTTATTATCATTTTCAACCACATTCCACAAATTAATGTTATTAATTCCGGTACTCATGAAAATACGATAAAAATTTGACTGCCTTTTATTAAACAAATTATATTAATTGAATTTTTTTCAAAATTATTTTCTTTTCAAGAGTTTATTAGCTTGGAGGTATCTTCGATTGAGGTTTGAGAAAGTTATTTTTACATTTATTTTTACAGGAGGATATTTATTTATTTTTCTTTGATTTGTTTTGAAATAGATTTCGTGCAAAGAAATAATAATTCATTGCATATTACTCTTTATTACATTACACAAATTCATATGGTAGGAAATCCATGATAGTTAAATTATTTTTAACAGAATTAAAATTTGACACATAAAAAATCTTTAGCTGATGAAAAGCATAAATAAGTGTGTGTGCATTATTTTGTATACTTATGAAGAACCATTTTGATTTTTGTTTCATTTCATACTTGTTTTTATTACAGATTCGTTGATAATATCATAATTTACCACTTATTTGTGTACCACATATATACCTGTAAAAACCGGGCATTTTTGGAACTTTTTAAAAGATTAAGACCGGGTTCAACTTATATATGATCTCAGTAAAGTAGTTTTAAAAAAACAAATTTTTGTTTCAAAGATTTTCTGTTAGTTATGTGCAAGCTGTTTTAAACTTTTTTGGGGTTTTTTTTGAATGCATGGAATCTTTTTCTTGCCAAGAGAACCAGCTATATAAAGCTTCTTTGATCCTAAAGTAGAAATGGTAGATCAACAATGGCAGTTGTTAGAGGGGGGGACCCTCTTCATTGGAATGGAAGAAGGAAGTGTTGACCGTTTATTTTGAAAAGGAAATGATCAAGTGACCTTGAGATCAGCTGATTTGGAGAGGAAATGCATGTACAGGGTAGCTGTGTATTGCAGGGGGAGGCGATTGGAATCCATTTTGGAAAATGAAAGTGGGGAGGGGGTTATTGTGGGGTGTATACTTTCTTAGTGAGTGGAAGATTTGCAGAACTGTCATTTCTACCAGACAAATCTCTTGCGTAAGCATTTTGGATTTCAGAGGAGCACAGTGATGGACATAGAAAAAATTTTCTTAAAATTCCAACTCTACCATTAAATTCTTACATTTTTTCTTCCATACTATTGTTATTTTAAAGCACTTAATTTTTTGAATTTCTACAATGCACGAAACTTTAACTTTTAAATACACTTCTATTATTTCAAATTTTTTCTTTTTAATAATTTAATGCAGTACTGGGCTAAGGCAAAGCCATGTTTAACTCAAAGCCTAAGATAGGAGGTGAAGTTTCCACATAAAAACAGGAACTCCACTAACCCATTCTACGCATAATTGTCATTTGATGTTGAGGCACTGAGATTCATCAATTTGACCCATGACTACAAGTGGGCTCTGGACTGAAAGCTCTTGAAACTTGATTTCTGCAGGGAGTGGTGTTGTCAGTTCTTAATCTTTTTGTGTTAGCCTGACTAGAGGTGCTTGCATGTGTAGACGAAGATTTTCTGTATAACACCTAATATTTTTCTAATTTCAGTTTGTATCATTTTTTTTATAAGAGTTTCAAAACATTTGCAGAAATATTATGTTAAGATTAAGCTGAGTAATCTTTTTTATCATAACAAATGCTATCAATTTTATGTAAAATGCACTTTAAATATTTAAAAAATATATCTTCAAACATATTTAATAAAAGTAGAGTTTTAATACTGTACATAATTTGGAAAATAACATTTTTTTAATTAGATATTAGAGGCATTTTAAGTTTTTGTTTGTTAAAATTAAGCTGAGTAATCTTGTCGTAGTCTCCCACTATCCCTAGAGTTATTAGTTACCCTTTGCATATTATCTATGTTTGGATATGTAGGATTCATAATTAAAGACTACTCAAATAATAAATCACTTATTTATTATTTCCGTAAGATAGAAATTCACAATTAATAATCAACTTTAAGAACAATAAATTATCATGGAGTGCGATCAGATTTAAATTATGGACGACGGAATACTAACTGATATCACGAGGGGAATAACACGTACAATCAAACTACACATTTAAATCTAAACTACAAATATTACAGACCTGAAATCTTCTTCAGAAGGAACTTGGAAACTAGTAGAATTTATGAAGAGGCTGCAACCCAAGATATCTTCAATTACGTTTGAACCCAGTTAATGAATCTTGTTCAATAATCTTACTTCCGCTATCAGTCTTCACTTAGTTAAATTAAATTCTTATAAACACTTTCTTAAGCAACCACGTAGTTTACTTTTCAATCCCAAACACGGAGTTCTACTCTATCAAACCGCTTAGTCATCCTCTACTCTTCATTTCATTTCTCCCTTTTATATCTCTTTCGAACTCGCTAAACCCGAAACTATCTTATTTGCATAAGTCACACTTTCAGCTCTCAGTGGGGATTGGTCAAAATAAATACAATTTAAAGTTTATAAGAGAAGGTTAGTGAAACGCGTAAGCACCCGTCATAACCCCCCTCCGAGAAAAAAAGTGTGACTTATTGAAGGTCTAAACAACCTGCAAGAATTCGCTTAATTTACCTAACATCTGAAAAACACTGAACCTGCATAAATATTTTAACTACTCTAGAATGCCTGAACTTGTAAAAAGTTAACTCACGAACTTTATAACGCCTGCAAATTCTGAACTTGTAGAAAGTTTTAACTCTCTAAGTTAGAAACTTTAATTAAACTAACACACAGAAATGATTACTCAAAAGGGGTACTCCACTTCAATTTATTGATCTTGTACAATATATCCCTACAGTGCATCCCATTCGGGCGAAGATCAGGGGAAAACCTTTCAAGGAAAAAACCCTGATCATGCACTTTACTTAAGTGCTAATAAATATAAAAAATTTTACAACAGTATCTTCATACGACATCAAACTTTCATCACATCACTATGTTCAGGGACTGCTGCCCTGAAAGGAAACCTTGTCAATTTTTCTAAAACATGACATTAAATGCACAGAACTTTTATACAACTTCCTTATTGACATAAAATATGGCATACATTATATTATATATATATATAGTTTAATAACAAAATAACCCTTATCTGGTTTCATTTTCAAAAATTCCCAATCACTCGCGCTGCGCTGTTAATGTTTTTTTGTTAGTATTCCTAATCACGCCGTGCCCAGAAACCAGACACTACTTATACATCTTAATAATTACACACAAAATATATACATTTTACATAGAATATATTACAACAAACAATACAAGTAATCTCACATTATAAAGCCACGTCTTTAATGTGTAGCAAAACAATTGCAATTCAACAAATGTTTTTCCACAATTTGGAAAAAAATAAAATACAAAAGTCTTTTCAACCGATATGAAAATGCACACAACTCAGTGACACTTTTGTACGTTAACTTCACAAAAAAAATTAGACTAGCCCACATGGAAAATACTGCGAACTGTCTGTCAGAGGAAAAATAAACAAATTAGAATTATACAACCTGACTAGTCTTTAGATCCAATCTGCATAGGCTTTGTCTCCCACCATGGCTTCTGTGCTGGATGACCTTGTCCTACAGTTGTCCACTCTGCGCTTTAACCTTCTGGGTCTCCTCTTCCATCGAGTCCGTTGAAGTTGATATGCTCCTGCTGAGGCGTTGTTTTCTTCTGTGAGAACTGGAACTTGGCTGTTGTCCACTCGACGTCGGCTCCGAAGATTGTATGGACAGCTCCTTTCCTGATGAGGTCTGTTGTACTTGAATCTGTGGGATGGTCCTGGAACTGCTCTTTCAGAACTATTTTCTTCCACCTTTCTATACCGCTTTCTGGAGGGACGAGACGGCATTGACGAGGAAATCTTTCTTTTTTCGCGATCTACCTGGGACTCTGGTCTCTTCTTCTTTTGCACGTTTTCCCTCCAAGAGTCTGGCCTTCCTCTTTTCTCTCTTTCAGTGTATAAAGGTCTCCTTTTCCTGAAATTGCATACCCCCCCCCCGAAGAAACAGCAGATTCCGTCCGTCCACGTTTTTTTTCTCACCTCCACTCCATCGCGTCTATTCGCAACTATATCTCTACTACCATTTACATTTCCTGATTTCGATCCTTTACGACCACCCCCATCACTCTCCGATTGCACCAATGACGACTGCGCATCATCTGACCTGATTGATGTCACTGCACCATGATCACTACTAGTGTTACTTTCCGACTCGGCAACACTGTCTTCTCTTTGATGGTAAATTCTCACCTGGTCCACATTAACCGTTATTCTTTTACCAAATTTTAATATTACTAAATTATTATTATTTTTTACACTCAGAACTTTATATGGGCCTTCAAGTTTTGGCATAAATTTACCAACTATTTTTTTACATTTTGAACTTAACGGGTGAGTTTGAACTAATATTAGATCACCAACTTTCACATTATTTTCACGCCTCTTTTTATTATAATATTTCGCCCACTTCTCTTGCTGGCGCTTTGTATGAACTCTAGCCTCCTCAAACAACCTTTCTATGTTCCCACAAACTAAATCTGATCCATCAGTTACCATAACTAAATTCTGAAAAGGAGTGATTAAATTTCGACCTAAAAATAATTCCGCCGGTGTTTTACCCGTTGTCTCATGTACTGCTGTCCTAATCGCATAACCGAACTCTTGCAGAAATTGATCCCAGTTAGTGTGATTATCCGCGACAAAACTCGAAATCATTTTTAAAAGAGTGCGATTAACTCTTTCTGTTTGATTAGCTTGTGGACGATATACCACAGTTTTAACGTGTTTTATGTGCAATCTGCGACATACTTGCTCAAAAACTTCGGATATCATTTGGGGACTGTTGTCTGTGATTAATTTAACAGGAGCTCCATAACGCGCAATATAATTCTCAAAAAATGCATTGGCAATTGCTTTAGCCGAAGCTTTCCTTAAGGGAACTATTTCAACCCATTTAGAAAAATTATCGGTAATTACTAAAATAAATCTATAGCGTTCTGGACTAGTTGCAGGGTATGGGCCTAACAAATCTAAAGACACGATTTCATTCGGAAAATTCGTTATTATGGGAATTAATTGACCAGCTGGTAATCCGTTTTTATAATTAATTTTTTGGCATTGGTCGCAGGTTGCTACATATTTATAAATGTATTTCCTCATGTACGGAAAATAACACGCGTCCTTTAATTTTAAGTAGGTTTTCTTTTTGCCTAAATGACCTGCCATAGGCGAGTCATGAAATTCTCGCATAACATCTTTACGTAATGTTTTG